>CM040989.1:17375587-17429799 GCA_022985145.1 Pangasius djambal | reverse complement strand
GGTGTTTATTGATGATGTGACTGCTGACAGAAGTAGCAAGATGAATTCTGAGGTGTATAGGGCTTTACTCTCTGCTCACATTCAGCCAAATGCTACAAAACTGATAGGACGCCGCTTCACAGTGCAGGTGGATAATGACCCTAAACATACTGCGAAAGCAACTCAAGACTTTTTGAAGGCAAAGAAATGGAATATTCTTTAATGGCCAAGTCAGTCGCCTGATCTCAACCCAATAGAGCTGCTTTTCACTTACTGAAGACAAGACTGAAGGCAGAAAGACCCACAAACAAGCAGCAACTGAAGGTGGCTGCAGTGAAGGCCATCAAAGCATCTCCAGGGAGGAAACTCAGAATTTGAGTTTTGAGAGCATGGGCTCCAGACTTCAGGCAGTTATTGACTGCAAAGGATTTTCATCCAAGTATTAATTGTAAGAATAACCATAATTTTATGTCACTTTGTCCAAATAACTTTGAGCCCCTGAAAATGGAGGTACTTTGTTGAAAATGGCTGTAATTCCTAAATGGTAAATGCCATATTTTTGTGGAACCTCTTAAAATAAAGCTGAAAGTCTACAGCTGTTGTCTGCATCTATTATTTTAACGTATTGTTTTAATTTTCTTCTTTGTAGAGCATCTGTGATGGTAAGAAATTACTGTATAGATTAAAATATATATTAGGAAAAAGATATAAATGTTGTATCCCAGTGGACCTTTGTCTATTGTGTCCTATCTGTTCTATTTTATGCCTTATTAAATTCAGAGGCAATACTGACCTTGATAATGACCTACCTTAAATAAAGAAAGAGGAAAAAGTAAATGACAAAGAACCAGATGAACTGCGAGTGGCTGGACGGCATGCCGTACTCTGTGGTTACTGTGCTGTGGCCTCCTGAAATAACAGCACACAACGATACATTATGTGTGATACATGGATAGTCACTGTATACAACACTGGCACGATGAACTATAAATAAATATTTTTAGCTGATTTCATCTTCTATCCATGCTGCAACTGGTGAAGCTTTGGAGTGCCTCCTTCCTGGGCCCTGTTCTTCAAATGTTGTCGCTACTAAAGTGGGAACAGGACTTTAGTAGAGGGCTACATGGGCACAGGCTCATCCAAACTGGGCAGTAGTAGATTTGGGGGGGACGACAACAGCCAATATTTTCCAATCCCACCGTAGCCTCAGATTTCTGTTCTTGGCTGACATGAGTGGAACCTGATATGGTCTTTTGATGTTGTAGCCCATCCACTTCAAGGTTTGACGTGTTTTGCTTTCGGAGATGTTTTTCTGCTCACCATGGTTGTAAAGAGTGGTTATTTGAGTTACCGTAGTCTTCCTGTCAGCTCAGCCTCCTCTGATCTCTCTCATCAACAAGGTGTTTCTGCCCACAGAACTGGGCCAGAGAAAGTATGTACTATTGTGATTTTGTGAATATATAATGGTTTTAAATGCACAATCTAATGCACATCTAATCTTGTCTATCGTTGAACAAGCCAGCTCTTCAGCAGGTTTGAGCTTGCAGGCTTGTTGTCTTGGTAACAACAACAGTCTAGCAACAGTTTCAAAGAACAGATAAACTCAAGATTATGTCAAAACGACAACAATCCAATCCGTCTTATTCAGTAATCCACGTATGAAGAACAGGCCCCTGATAAAGTCCTGAAGGCTTTAAAAAAAAAAAAAAAAAAAAAAAAAAAAAAATTTAATTAAAAAAAAAAACCACTGATGGGAGGGGCTTACCTCCACATGGGCGGGGCTCCTGTAGGATGTGCTTCAGCAACCAGTTTAGCCCTTCGTTCATCACCAAACCGCCAAAGAACGAGATCTGCAAGAGCAAGATTTTATTTAGTCAGTTAGTGTAAAAGACTTCAAATGATCTGCTCTAGGACACACGGTAGATTTTTGCTCTAACACACTAGCTCTTTAACTTATAGCTCTCTGATAGAGCATTGCCTACTCGAGTACTCAGCTAGTGGGCTAGATGCTGTTACTGATCATAGCTCTAAATGCACATCAGAAAGAACCTGAAAACCTTTAATTGGACATACAGTTGAGCGCAAAAGCTTGAAGCCTTAACGGTTTCTGAGTGTTGAAATAAAAAAATTTACTATTTTACGATCTATAGGCATGATGATAATGTATGCTCCCGGATTCAAACCTTTGATGACTACCATACATACTGAAATTAATTTAACTGTTAATTTCTTTCGACATTCATTTCTTGAGTTCCCAATTTTGAGTATGAATACCATGAACTTTCAATAGTCAGAATTGTTGTAATGCATTTACAGGCTCAAACAGAAATATGAACTGTACAGTGTATGGTCACTGCTGTAACTACAACCTGTAACTATTGTCTAACCAATATACTGTTTTAAGTTAAACTGGAAGTCTTGCATAATGATGCAACATCTGAACATTTGATATTCACCTGATTTGATGTCACCTGTCAACATGCTTTATGTTATGTGCTAATATTAGAGTAAAAGAGGCTCACTGCTAAAGTTACAGTTATGTAACTGAGACAGCTTTGGCTGCATATTAGTGAAATCATTACTATTTGAAATGATTGTGCATTCTGTCAAAGGTTTAGTCCGCTTATAGTGGAACAATTATCGGTACGATCACTGAAACGTGTTCATTTTTAAGAGCTAAACGCTTAGACACACAATGGCGGGCCAACCACAGAGCAATACCCTGGTGTGGAATTAAATTTTACAAGACAGTAGAACCTCAAGAGCAGAGTTATACATGATCCAAGAGGTCAGAGGTCAGAAGACTCACCGTGTGCAGCTCTCTCTTGAAGACTATGAGCGTGACAAAGCCAACCAGGATCGCCATCGGCAGCAGACTGGCATACGCCAGGATCTGCCCTGCCAGGTCACCTGTTCATTAAAAAAATATGAATAAATAAAGCCAACATTAGAAAAGTTAGATCACAGATCAACTTTGCAGTAAAGACCATGAGCAACACTTTGCTTAAGGGAAGATCTGTAGTACATTATATATAAAATATATTCTATTCCATACAGATCAAAGCATTTTATCGTGAAGCACACAAGCACGGAGAGGTTGTGTTGCATTCGACTAAAGGTCGTAACTCGGAATTCCTACTCGGGAACTCGGGATGGTCCCCTTAACTCCGAGTTCAGCAAGTGACATCAAATCTACATGGCTGCAAATGCATTAGATCAATCAACACACACTGACTATACAGTTTGCTGTTTTGAGCAGGAAAATATATCACTCATGACAGTTAGCTGGCTAGCTTGCTGCTAACAAGACAAACGTGGAGGCGTTCATGGTTTTTCCCCACTTTGTAGCTCGAAAATGAAATAATTCTGATCTCCGACTTCTCACTTTCGAGGTAAGTCGAACGCAGCGTTAGATGTTGACAGTGAAGGAAGGCCTCCTCCAGAAGGGTGAACTGTATCAACAAACAGCTGTGAGATTACGTTAGTCAAATAACAGCCTGGCTATTAAACATTCTGCTTCAAAACAACACTAGCATAAATTAAAAATCTAACCGACTCAGTGGGGCATACAAACAGTCCTTGTGTTGGCTATACACATTACATGCAATTTGTTAAATCTCCTCATAGAGACGCTTCTCTCTCCAGCATAAGCTTGTTTGACGTTGTGTGATTTCATCAGTCTTTTAAGATTATTACTTATTAGCGATGTTACCAATAAAATATATGGCAAATTCTATAGCAGACTGTGTAATAATGTGTTCTGTTCTCCATGTCAGATTATGTTTGAGATCCTCTAACTGTAGAAATGCGACTGAAGAAAATTACTACCTTCTGCTCACGTAATCAATGGGCATGATCCGGGATGGTGCAAAGAATGAGGTCGCATATAACAGTAGCAATGCGAAGAAGAGGAGTTTGGAGTCTTTCATGGCTGGGTACGAGAGGACAGCGTGGAATGCCCATTCTTCAAGGTGAGTCTGAGGTATGAGGGTCAGGCATGTAGGAAGTATTCTTATATTAATTAATGTGAGCAAGTCAGTATTTTGGTGTACACTTTGCCATTGCCATGACCATGTTTGTTGCTGTCCCATGACACTCGTATGTATACAAGTGGTGTTGCGTGACGTTGCATTCGTCTGAGATTATAATCGACAATTTCTCACACTGCCAGAACTTTAGCGTCTGCTGTCTGTGGTTGCATTGGCACTAAAATAGCTAAGAGTGAGCACAGCACATTATGTGTTCTAAAGCCATTTTTCCAGCGGTCTTTTATGATTATTATTCGTCACACTCTACGACGTGATCGCAATAAAAATTCCGTAACAGACTGTGAGATAGCACGTATTCTTCATGTCAGATTAAACAATGAACATAGGTACTATGTTCTGCCATGCTGGGAGCGCAGCAACGTAGCAAAGGGTTTGTAGCTCTTCAACTGGAAAGTGTTTTGATGATAGTAAAAAAAAGACCCTTTGAACAGAGCATTTACACGCTGTTTAGCTAGCTACACACCTGGAAGCTGTAATTCATCCTCTATTTCGCAAAAATGTCGCATTCATTTTTTTTTGTCCTGTCATGATATAACCGTGACAAGACTCTGGAGGACTTAGGTAGTTAGGCCACAGCACTCTCACCACTGCGGCCGGGGTTCGATTCCTGGCCAGTGAACCAACCCCAGCCACTGAGGTTGCATGCAACAGTGCGCTCTCAGTGTCGGTCACAAGCCCGGATAAAAACTGGGGAGGATTGCATCAGGAAGGGCATCCGGCGTAAAAACTGTGCCAAATCAAATACATGGACCAATGATCCGCGGTGGTGACCCCCAACAACATGATATAACTGTGACGAGACAGTATAGACACATTCTGCCTGCTGCCGCAATTCAACAATCTGCTCATCTTTCAAATTCCATACGTTTTGTTTACTACCATGTTCGTAGCTGTAGCGTGAGTTTTGTGGCATCATACGCCGTCCTCCTATTGGCAGATTTTAGACGAGTGTCGCAGCAGCGCTCACGCGCTGAGATTTTAAGCAAAATTTTCTGACACTACCACAACTTTGTCATCGGCTGTCTTTGGTCGCAGCGGCACTAGTTGAGCCACTGGTGAGCATGTAACATTACACGTTCTAAGACCACCGATCTCAACTCCCGACCAAAGATTATCCTTTTTACGATGTGCGATTGTACCCACGACACCAAAATATATCGTATATGTACGAATATCGTAGAGTAAAGACAGCTTAAGGCTAATCTTAACTCATGACCAAAGAATCTTTTATGATGTGAGATGTTTGTCTGCAACAGCAAAATTGGGCTAAAAAAATAAATAAAAATAAAAATATTGCCATGTAATCCTGGCTTTAAGCCTATTTACACTGTGTGGTTTCTTTGCCAATGCTGAAAGTGGATGATTTAATTTCATGCCGTCCTTAATTTGTTTAATTTATCCATTAGTTAATCCTGAATTAGATTCTGTAGTCACGCGTTATGTTGGTAGCTAGAAGTTTAGCACATCTGCTTTGTGTGTGTAAGAATGTAGGGAGATGTCCTTGAAGGTCTGACGTAAGGCCTAAGGGAGGAAGGGAGGCTTTAGGCTTAAGGGAGTCCTCCTTGCCTAATCGGGACTGATTTAAGGCACCTGCACCGAAGGGAAATGAAGTTACAGTTGTGTCCCATCATCTGTGCATGGTGGATTTTACTATATATGTACTTTCTTTCCCGCTAATTATATAGTCACGTAGGATCATTCATGTTAACGTTATCTTTATTAAACCTATAAGCATGAAGTTCTTTGTCTGCTTGTAACCAATCATAAAACACTAGCCCTGCGCAATAAACGGTTTAATTGCATGCTTCACTTTGCTCTTTGGAGTTCTTCTCCTTGACCGTGATGAGAATAAATGTATTACTCTGGAGTCAACTGTCTCTGTGAGTTTAACTTGATATTTGTCTTTAGAAGGTAATATTTCTACCACAATAGCTATGTTTCCATCCAAGGAAATAAATTCTATGTCAATACTTCAAATGTTGTGAAAAACAGTTTGGAAACAGTTTTTGTCAAGAAAAATGGCATTCATGCCAAAAAAGAAATTGTCACATTGCAGAACTTATCCCTTCGTCGGGGGAAGAATAGGGATATGCGTGCCATCCAGAGCACCATAAACCTGAAGCGCCAAGGAATTACGGTATGCAACTTCACTGGCCTCCGTTACATTCGGCAGCCTGATATAATGCTGCATTAATGTTTCTTTAATAGCTGTACACACAGCATATACACATCGATGGACGGTTGTTGAACAGGGCAATAGCAATCCGCTTTCGGGTCGGAACCGATGGTGGGTGGCAACCTGCGATGGACGCAACTCTCCACCACTACCTCCCAGCCCCATGGGCTTCGTCACATAAGGGCAGTTACTTGGAGCTCTATCAGCAACGAGCAACTGCTCCATTCTGGCGTCGTCTTCTGATATTTCGTACAATTGCAATTATTTTTTAACGCTCTTTCATTTTGTCGATAACAGAAAAGTGCAAAAAGTGGATGGAAACTTGGCTATTACTTTCTCACAGTGCACAAGACGATCCCAATAAATTCTTGGCCAAATTCTATAGCACACTGTGCGATAACTCATTCTCTGTGACAGAATATACGGTAAAGCTCCTCTAAGAATAGACCTAAATCAGCCACCGTGAGAATGTTACATTATTCGAGTTACACTATCTAAGACTTTTTTTTGTCTGTGACAGAGGTGAAATTCTTAGCGTAACTTAAGCCAGTTGAAAGCACTGTACAATTTTCAACAATGAAATAGCTATAAATATGGTCGTGCCAATGAAAAAAATTTAAATTAAACATGCTAATAGACAGAAAAAGGGGTAGGGAGTTTGCCTGTTCCCCATGCTTTGGGGTTTTCCTCCGGGTAATCCAATCCAAACTGTCCACAATGTGCGATTGTGCCCTGTGATGGGTTGGCAACCTGTCCAGGGTGTCCTACACCTTAGGATAAGCAGAATGGAAGATGGATGGATGGATGGATGGAGTAGGGGCAACAATAATACCTACAGGACAGTGGGGTACTCCAGGATCAGGGTTGAGAACCTGTGTATTAAAGATCTTCGTCATGTAATCTGACACATAGAACACGGTATCACTGACACCATGCATATCGTACCAACCTGATAGTCTGGTATCATCATTTTATTGATATCACTTCACATTGTGACAAGTAAAGACCACTGAAAAGCAGGCTTTAGTAAAGACACTGAGTAAATCCTCATGCTCTGTGTCCTCATTTCATGTCCCATGATATTCAGTGGGAGGATTTTTAGTCTGGCTTAATATAGCCATCCCAAAAAAAACTAATAGGAAGAATAATTGGGACGACTACAGTCTCCTCTTGGATAGCTCCTGGATGTTTTCACTCCGACGCACTAAAGAGGACCAAGAGAGAATCCGCTGCCCACCACCATGAGCTCTCTCTCACACACACATATATATACAAACTCACTCACACACACACACACTCACTCACTCTCTCTCTCTCTCACTCACCCACACACTTTCCCCCCAGTGTTTATCTGCTGTCACGTGCGAGGGAATCCCACCATCTGGCTACCGTCCGAAGCCGCATGCTAGCCTACTAAACAGTATGCTAAATAAACTAGTACGCTACCACCGGTGGCTTTCTCAGGTCTTTATGGCTACATGACAAATCCTTATCCTACACTACTAAACAGTACTAACCCAGTCAGGGTAAATATTTGGCTCAAAACAATTTGAGCCACTATTTTGACACACACCTTACTCTGGTAGTATGCAGCCTGTCTGTCTGGCCACACCTTCCTCAGGTAGTGTCCAAAAATGACCATTATAGAGGAAATATTAAAAAGTAGTAGCCTACATGTAATATTAAGCCAAGCGTGAAGCTAACCGTGTAGTCTCACGTACACGTTCAATAGCAGTTTGAACAGATAAAGTTATGTATAATGCGGAAACCATGTCATAAAAACGACGACTGAAACAGAACTGAGTGTGTTGCAGGTTATAGTTTCATTCATTATTCCAAATTTAAAAATAATTTTAATAGTAATAGAATAAACCGTATTCTTCGTTTTGGTTTATGGGTAATCTTGCTATGATTTTAAGGACAACAATAGCACTACCTGCTAGTGAGCTAGCTAATGTTAAACCCCTCAAGTACCCAAGTCTTTTCTCTTTTTAAAATTAGTTGTTTTTTTTAACTAAATTACAGCTCAGATTTGAAATGACATGCATCGTGAAAGCATCTTAGCTAGTGATGCAATGTTTATAAAGACGGTTAGCGTAGCAGGGAAGCTAATAACATTTAAAAACCAAACAAACAACTTGGCAAGTTAGCCGGCTAGCTGGCTTGGTCGCACTCTGGATGACTTTTCTTAAACGTGAAAGCTAAAAAGCAAATTTTAAAAAAATAATAATAATAAAAAAAAAGCATCATTAATAAGACTACAGAAATGACAAGGCGATAGTTTTGAGTTTTGCGAGTTTAAGCGCAGGTTTTATGAACAGTTAAATGTCTAACGCCAGAAAAAGGGAGTCCCAGACACAGTAGGGAGAGTACAGGTATAAACGCGCATGCGCGCATCAAATGCACAATTCGGCAGCTCTAGTTAAACTCCCTGCGGTCGTTATTTTCTTTCTCACCCGTATTCCGTTTAACCACGCCTTTCTGGTATATGATTGGCTGGCAGTATCCCACCTCCTGGGTTGGGTTAGAGTAGACTGCAAGTAATTCCAGTAGTATCCCAAAATTGATTACGCGCAGACACGGAATTTTAGCCAATCACAAAGCAGGAGGTCGGCTTTGTCGGAATATGAGTGGAGAAAAAACAGATCGCCTGAGCGAAGTATGCGCGCTTTTCTATGGTATCACTATTTGGCAAGCAATCCCTTAGTCGTGTCCATTCAGTTGTAAAACCTCACACAGCCTTTCCAGCAAAGACAAAGTGCTGTTCGACGATGTGAACCGCTTTGGTAAAAAAACAAAGAAACAATAATTATACTCACCAGCTGGATACTCTACGTGCGTTAAAGATATCGACTGCCATCGAGGTGGTGCCGAGCACTGCTCTTCCGCCGCCATCTTACCCGGACACCGGGCATCTAGATTCGACGAATCAGCATGGAACGCCTGTGCGGCTTCAGCCAATCAGCGTTTACCGCGCGCCGACAAGATAATCGGCCATTCACCATGGAGATTCTCAGAGGGGGGGAAAAAATCTGCACGGGAACCAACGTCCAATCAGACACGTGCAGTTGAACGACCTCGACCAATCAGCGGGCGACAAACTGGACATATGAAAACTGGGTTTATACAAATAAAAGAGAGAGAAAAAAATAACTGAATGGAGAAATGTTGCTCAATTGATACAGTACACAAAGTCGTCATTAAGCACGGCATATTCCAGTCTAATAGATATTTTGTAATATATTCTGAAATACATTAAATACCAGATAAATATTAAAACGCGCTTATTATTACTTTGCCACTGTTTTCATGGAGTCTTACCACAGAAAGCATTGTACTGTATATCTAGGTTGTGTGTGCTGTTAAAAAGATACTGAAATTCATTTTTGCATTTGTCAATTTCCCCAATCCATTTACACACTGGATTTACTGTTCATTCATTCAATAGCAAACTGAGTTTGGTGGCACACGTGCATTAATTGTGAAGTCAATATGTATTTAAAATAGACTGCAATATTTTATACATCCTTCACATAGCAGTAACTGCAAGCTCTAAGTAAGGAATAAAACAATACAAAGTATGATGGTATAGAAAAATAATGGATGACAGGCTAGTGTGATATGGCATGTCCCAAACTGCTTCAACTGCAATTGTTTTATTCCTCTTACACCAGAGCAATTTGTCAACTGTTACAATTTAGTAATGAATGACACTTTGTGCTTTTTAGCTGTTTATAGTTACATTTAATGTTGTGGAACATGTGTGAGAGAAGTTAGTTCCTATTATAACTTAGAAGCTATAAACAGTCATTCCCTCACCAGCCTCTCTCTCTCTCTCTCTCTCTCTCTCTCACTCACTCATTTACACACAATATAGAAGCTATAACCAGTTCATTCCATCACCAGCCTCTCTCTCTCTCTCTCTCTCTCTCTCACTCACTCACTTACACACACACACACGATATAGAAGCTATAACCAGTTCATTCCATCACCAGCTTCTCTTGCTCTCTCTCTCTCTCTCGCTCACACACACACACACGCTATAGAAGCTATAACCAGTTCATTCCATCACCAGCCTCTCTCTCTCTCACTCACACACACACACACGCTATAGAAGCTATAACCAGTCGTTCCGTCACCAGCTTCTCTTGCTCTCTCTCTCTCTCACTCACACACACACACGTTATAGAAGCTATAAACAGTCGTTCCCTCACCAACCCCTTTCTCTCTCTCACACACGTTATAGAAGCTATAAACAGTCGTTCCCTCACCAACCCCTTTCTCTCTCTCACACACGTTATAGAAGCTATAAACAGTCGTTCCCTCACCAACCCCTTTCTCTCTCTCTCTCACGTTATAGAAGCTATAAACAGTCATTCCCTCACCAGCCCCTTTCTCTCTCTCACACACGTTATAGAAGCTATAAACAGTCGTTTCCTCACCAGCTTCTCTCTCTCTCTCTCTCTCACGTTATAGAAGCTATAAACAGTCGTTCCCTCACCAGCCCCTTTCTCTCTCTCTCACGTTATAGAAGCTATAAACAGTTGTTCCCTCACCAGCTTCTCTCTCTCTCTCTCACGTTATAGAAGCTATAAACAGTCGTTCCCTCACCAGCCCCTTTCTCTCTCTCTCACGTTATAGAAGCTATAAACAGTTGTTCCCTCACCAGCCCCTCTCTCCCATAAAGTTAATAAATCAAAGTTAAAAGACAAAAAAAAAAACAAAAAAAAAACAGAAAAGTACAAAGTTCTCTGTCCTAAAGACTTTCCCATGATGGAAAACTTACTGACCTTTACAAAGCATCAGCACCTTCCATAAACGTTAAATAGTTAGCATGATTCTACTTGCGGATTATAAACTACGGTTACTCGTAGTAGCGCAAAACTAAAGTAAGAAATTGGACAACAAACAGATGTGGCTGATTTACTACATTTGAGGCAAGTGGAAACTATAAATGACTTTTATATGAGCTTTATGAAAGTTAAGCCTTTTTAAAATTAAAAGTTTTCAAACCAAAAGTAAGGTTTTTCTCAAAACATACTATGAATTCTAACACTTTGAGAGCAAGCTATGTGGAAAAATGAGAACAGGTTTAGACCACAAAGCTTCCCCAAGAAACGTCAGTGACAATAGAAATAACGATAGCAGACGAACAGCAAAAAATGAATATTTTTTTATGCTTGTCCAGTACAAGTACAGATATAAGAAAAACAAAATACAAATGTCAGAAACAAGTACAACAGTTTTGTGCTGGAATTTACTACCAGGCTTTTAGACCAAAGGCAAATGGAAAGAAGAACTTCTTTTTTTAAGGAGAACCCTGGTTAATGCACATTTATATGATTAAAAATCAGATTAAAACTTATTTTCAGTTTGGCAACTGTTTGCCAAACTAGTATCCATGAAACACAAAAGAATGATTATTCACTGCTTTTATAGAAGATTTCAGTGCACCGTGAGAGGGTATAACTCAGGAGATACATTTATGCTAATCAAATTACAATTCCCGTCTAAGTTAAACCTCTCAGTTATTAGATATTCAACAGACACATGGGAAAAGGTTTACACGAAATGTTCAGAAAGCACTGCTTAGACTGAATGTACACTGCTTCTAGCTCAGCTCTTGTGTAAAATCTGAAACATAACCTGTGATTTTTTTTGTTGTGATTTTTCAGTGAAATAAGGACAGGCACACAACACACAAGCATGTGATGAGCTGCACATCAGAGGAGATGGTTTTATAATTTCGCCATACATGATATTATCTGATTCCTAGCTGTTACTGAAGCATAAAAGTACCAAAACGGCAAATGTGCTCTCCTATAATGATCAATCACATTTATGGATTCGTTAATGAATGATCATGAATATCTTAAATTATTTCTCAATAACAAAAACATTTCCATTATAGCTTTCCAAACTTTAAAGCTACTACCTGGAGCACATTCTGATTTCTGTTATATGGCTTCCCCAGAATGAATTTCTACATAATTGATAATCTGTGTCTAAATAAACATATAAATGTATATTGTCTACCCAGTGCCATGTAGCTAAAAATATATCTTGTAATATTGTCATGTTTATGTACATGGTTTTAATTACAGCAAGTCCAGATCCATCGCAAAGCAGGCACTGAAACTGCACACACCTTCCATCATAACATTTGTTCTTTCCATTACACAAAATTGTTCCCATGTGCTCTGTGTAAAGTGTCACAACAACAACAGGTAAGGAAAAACACATACTTAAAAAACAAATACAGAAAATATGCAACACTATTAAATATGAATGATTATTACAGTTCAAATGTCAGTACATTTAACACCTTTCAGTCAACTCAAAGCTATAATCAGCATGTTTTAGAAAAAAAACAAAAAAACAAAAAAACAATTGAATAATTAAGGTTGAATCTTTCAGGCATCTCACTGTCGGCTACCATTTACGATCCTCTGCTTAAGAGCAGTTCTTTTAACAAGCCAGCTTTAAAAAAAAACAAAAAAAAAACACATGTAGCAGGTTTCTTAAGCCAAACTTTACAGATGAAAGTTCTAGGCAGGTAGCGTGATGTACTGAAAAGCTTCATATTGGGTTGTACAGCTTTCATACTGTTCCACAACGAACCCTCCGTTCACACTAGCAAGCAACAAAGTGACAGATGACCATTAATTTTCTTTGTAAATGTGCGACACGGAGCCAAGATTTCAGCAAAATTGGAATTTTCTCAATTCTATGCAAATTAGATGATGTAGTAAAACAACAAATCCAAACAAATGACTCAAATGGTTTCTTTGACCAATCCTATGGGGTGTGTGGTCCGCGGTTTTTGTCAGTTCGCCAATTTCCTACCTAAAATTAGTTCCCATCTACTGTTTGGAAGAAAAACATAATCATGGCTTCATCCTATAATATACAAGAGACATTACGTGGAAAAATAAAGCTTGGAAGGAATTATCAGAGATTGTTTGTGCCCCCGGTGAGTGTATGTAGCCATTACAGTTAGCTTGCGTTGCAAATCTGCCAGCAAAACTAGCACGAAGCCTAGCACATAGCATATAAATTAAACTGAAATACATTTTAAACAAAAGTGGTGTGTAGAAATCATACAGTGGGCTGTAGCTATACATCTACACATTTTGGCTACTACCATTTCTCACTGGGGGGGGGGGGGGGAAAAAAAAAAAAAAAAAAAAGGAGAACAGACAACAGACAGGGCACACCGACAAGCAGCAAGAGTAGCGTTCTTTTCACTTGCTAGTGTGAACACTGTACAGTTTTAGAAAACCCTTTGGATGTCACTGTGGCTGAATTCTTTTAAAAAGAAAAAAAAGGAAAAAAAAAAAGGGGTCAAAGGGGTCAAGCAGTTAAAAACAGTCTAAAACCTTGCTAGTTAGGTGATTTTCTTACACAATGAAGGCCATGTTTTGATCCAGCTGTTGTATAGCACCATAGCGAAACTGGCATAAGCCTAATCAATTCATTTTGACAAGAGATATTGACAATTCATCAGATATCAGCTGTCAATATGTCCGTGATGCTCCTACGCCAAAGTTGGAATGAAATCTTTAAATGCAATTTTCTCCCTTTTTTACTTTTGGGGTAAACTAATTCACTTCTGGTTGAGAAAAGTGTAAAAGTAAAACATATTTCAGTTCAGCAAAGTCTGTATTTTTTCACAGCTATAGCAGAAAATGTCAAAATATCTGCATGTGAAGGGTTTTCCCAGGCCGCCACACAGATATAAACGCAGAAACAGAATGAACAGACAGAGAGGAAAGTCATATACAACAGAGGCACAAATGATGCAACTAATCCATTGTAATTCCTCAGGCTTTGAATGTTCATCACTTAATTGCTTTGTACTAACTGTGCAAATCTCTTAAATGTACTTGTAAATGCTGGCCAATTATCTTTTTGGCATGTCTTTGCATTATTTTGCCTTCAGCATTCAACTTACATGACAGCACACTTCCAAGAAAGTAAATACACATGAGAATACAAGCACTGCTTTAGAGGCAACCTATCTGACTACTCAGTATTTCCATGAAAATAGGCTGAGACAGTTAAGGTTGGATTTGTCGTCATTTTTTTAAACAATAAAGTGCAAAAACAGCAAATGAAGGCCGGTACATAGGATTACAGGACTTGGTTCGAGTTAAATGGGAGGAAATTTAGGATTATTTAAGACTCAATTAGACGTGTGTGTCATTGGTATTGAGTATGAACTGCGGATTACAGAATGTTTTTTTTTTGTATCGAGTTTAACTAGCTAGTCCTGAAAGCCTATACAAAATTATTATTATTATTATTTTAAATTTTTATTATTATTGTTGTTTATCTTGGAGGGAATGTGACTTTGGTTAAAGGACTCTGTTTATATTACATATTTGGGATTATTCTAGCGCCTGAAAGGTTTACTGATAATAAAACACGGTGTTCCGGTGCTGTTTTTAATCACACCACTGTCAATGTCCCACCTCCTGGGATTTGTTAGATAAATGATGGAACCAGCGCAACTGTAGACTTCAGCCTTGCACAGCTGACTCTTCTATCTGCACGACAGTTCACGTAGTTTCATTATTTTATTTTGCTAGCTAGTTTGCAACTCTTTTATAAAGCAATCCTTATTAAAGGCAAGAACTTGAGGAAAATGGTCAAGGAAACTGCTACAGCAGGGAAAATTTCCCAGTGCACATTCCTCCATTTGTGCAACATAATGCATGTCATGAATCATAAGAAACAGTTGATAAGGGCAAGTTAAAAATAGTATTGGAAATCACGGGGCATGTATCCTAATCCTGCATTAGTAAAAAAGTAATATTTTAACACCGGGGGGGGGGGGGATCTGATCAGCAGTACAGTGGGAATTATAAGAGCAGGATTGGGAAACACTATCCTAACATAATGTGAACTGGAGCATGACTATACATTATTTATTATTCATTCAGACGTTTATGATCTGCAGTTCATTCACAGTAGAAAGCTTTACCTTAATAATAAACGGTAAACTCGACTTTTTTAAATGAAACCCAGTGTTAGCCAACGCATGAATCGTCCCTTTACAAGCTTGTCGCTTGCATTCTACGGTGCCCTAAATACCCGTTTAGCCGTCCTGAATGATAATTATAACCTGCTTGAACGCTACAATTACAGGAATTACACTGCTGATACTGAACAGACAATAACCACCTGCCGAAGATCTTGATCTGGCTAGAACACAAACCACCTCTGACATTTGGGAGTACATATACGTACACACATTCCTCTACTTTCATATCTCCAGTGACACATATAGCCAGTATGCATATACCAAAATATTAATTGACAGACATGATTATGTACAAGGGTGTGCTAAGGACAGAGAGAAACAGAGACAGAAACCTAGCAGCGAACATAACCTAGACTACTTAGTTTAGTGTTGTTTTGGGATCTGTGGTGTTCTTGTTCGTGCGGCTTCTTCAGTAGTTGTGGGGTTAAATTAGGCTTGGAAAGCAGCAATTCTTTGTCACATGTCCAGACTGTATTCCTGAATCATCTCAAAGGAAATCTGGGTTCGGCTCCAAAATCTACACTAGAGCTACTTGGTGATCTGACGGATGAATGAAGCTTGGATCCGACTCAAGATCCGAGTCTTGTATTCAGTTAAAACATCTTGTCGTCTCACAAGAAAACATCAATCCTCATTTACCGTTCAGCTAAAGGTGACACAAGGTGGCGTTTCCACTGACCTCAGCGTCTGGAATTTCAAATGGCATATTTCAATCCGGCTGGCAGAAACTCTACGGAAAATCTTGCAGAGAACTGAAGCTTTTCAATTATACATTGGAGATCTGCACATCACTTCATTTATTCTAGATTTTGTCAATCAGGCTGCTACAGAAACTGTAATCTTCCGTCGTGCTGGCTGGCGAGCTGCGGATCAATCTCATTTCATTAGTAGTAACAGTGGCAGGAGTTACCAGAGTTTCAGCCACAGAATCCACTGAGTGTCGATTTCTTCAGAGAAATTGCAGGACTGCAAACTGCAGCTGTTCTTGAAAACGCCAGCATTCCATTATACTCGGTCCTGCTGAGGATAATTACTGATAGTTTACATTTCAGTCTCCTAAAAATAATGAACGTAGATGTGCCTCTGGATCTGGAATTAAAGAAGTTCAATATATTTCCTTTTTTCTTACAGAAATTTCCACGTGTAGTATCATCAGTCCTGTTCGTCCGTGCTAGCAGGCAGTGCCCCGTTAGCTTCAGGCGCACTGTCGATGCCCAGGTAGCCCAGCAGGATGTCAGTGCGCCTGTGAGACAAACTCAGAACGTCTTCTGCCAGCGACTGAGTTGATGTGAAGCGTACTTTGTCGTGGTCAAACATGTCTTTCAGGTACTGCACTATTTGTTGCTGTTAAAACACAGGAGAAGAAAAAGCATTATTTAGCATTATAAAAAGATAAACTTGTATTATATTCAAGAACATGTTAGAACAGGTTTTGGTAAAGCTTATATTAGCACTCAAAATGAGAGGAATCTAATCTTTAATTGAAGTAAATTTATTCTACAAAAATATAAAACCCTTACCAAAAGATTTCTTTTTCTCTGCAAAACCACGTCAACTATTGGTACCACTAGAAATTCTTATGAACAAAATGTAACTGAAGCAACTTTCCATGTACATTTTACTTTTTATAAGTTCACCTGAGAGCTTCAAAACTCTTAAGCCATGACTTCTTGTTTCACCGAGCTATATTATACGAGGTAACCCAGAGTCATATTTCCCTTAATCATTTATCAGCATGAAGAACATTACAGAATAAACAAATGAAATCAGACGAAGTTGTGTTGCCCTTTATGAATCAAACAATGCATACAAAAAATTAACTGTGAAAATCAAAATAAATACAAATGAAAATTTTGTCACTATGTACAGCAAGGAAGAAAAGTTAGAGAGGCAAGACTTTCTCCAAGGATCATGGTTGGAGACTTGAAAAAGATGGTGGCATTTTGGAGGCACCAATTCTTCAAATCTACAATTAGACAGCACCTCCATGCCAGAAAATTATATGGAAGGCATGCCAAAAGAGTTTTATTCTGTCATTTAGCCACAAATATAAGTGCCTAAAGTTCTCTAGACACTACTTGAACGTTGACTGGACCGGAGTTCAATGGTCAGATGAAAAAAATAGAGCATGTTGGC
Source organism: Pangasius djambal (assembly GCA_022985145.1). NCBI lineage: Eukaryota > Metazoa > Chordata > Actinopteri > Siluriformes > Pangasiidae > Pangasius > Pangasius djambal. The sequence goes on along the minus strand of CM040989.1, from coordinate 17,412,412 downwards.
AACAAATACTCAAGGTGTTCTTGGCATTAAAAGAAGAATGGTTATACAGGAAAAAAAAAAAAAAAAAAAAAACCCACTCCTCTTGGGTATGGTGGAGGGTCTGTGGTGATGTAGGGCTCTTTTTCCTCCAAAGACCCTCGAAACCTTTATCACTTTATCACAAAAAAAAAAACATTAGTGATGGACTTGATGTGCACGTCTTACCTTGAAAATAGTGCACACTTCAGTCAGGTGCTGTCTGGGACCCAGGAAGCCGAACGCCAGAACTGGACTCACATGCTCCGAGATGGCATAGAAATGAGATATGAACCCATCTGGAACCTAAACAAAGCATTTATGATTTATTTTATTTCACGTTTTCGTTCATTCATCTGTCTTTCTCCATCCATTTGCTTGTTTGAATTGCCTAAGAATGTTTGAGTTTTAACACAAGGTGGTAAAGATTTTTTATACTTACACTACGGCAGAGCTCAACAGCATCAATATTAACACACGTTAAATCAATCATAATAATATTAACAAGAATCATAGCGTAATAATATGACTACAGGCTAATGAATGTTTCTCTTCTTTTTAACAGATTTTTGGTCTCCCCCTACATTGTGAGCAGACAAAGGGCAGACTGCAAATAAGTGTGTGTGAAACCTGAGGATACTTCATTGGCTTTTTAGGTTTTACAATAACTTACCATCAGTAACCTTCTTTTGGCTTTCAGCACTGACCAACACGCTGTAGCTAAAGCCTGAGAGACAAAGAGAGGAGTTGTTAAAAAGAAATGTATTCAGTAGCATATCATCATTGGCAGACAAAATATTACACATCATACATCACTGGAACAGTAATGCAGCGACTGTCAATCCTGAAGACCCTATGTTCTGAACATTTTAAGTACTACAGACACTACAGAGATATGCCTCGGATGCAGCTCTACGAGCAGAGGCAGGAAAACTGGGACTCCTCATCTTTCAGCAGTACAAATCTGAGCACCTGTCAGTAAATTGGATGTCCCTATACCTGGATCTCCAATAATCAATATCAGGGTCATGTTCTGAACTCTCATTTAGTCTTTACCGGCACAAAACTTAGACACTTTTGAAATTCTGGACCATTAAACTGATCTCCACTAAAAACTTGAGTCACTTCACACTGAATCATAGGTCTTTCTCACTGATGTTTGGACAACTGATGACTAAACCGCCACTGTGGCTGGACTTTCTCCATGTTTTACAGACAAGCATATTGAATACTATGGTGGTAAAGAGAACAACTGTGTAAGGGCATTTCAACTTTCGAATTTCCAAGAGCAAACAACCGCAAGCTGTTTGCAAGAATGAAATTACCGTCTCTTTAAAACTGTCCGAGAGCCATCGGTTCCGTAAGACCGCGACCACGGAGGTGGGCGGGTTCTCCAGGTCCTCAAACGCGTCCATGAGGATGAAGTCCAACACGATGTCAAAGAAGTTCATACACACCACCTGTGTAGAAGTCAAAGGCCCGAGGTCACATTGTATATAAGAATATTAATTTATGTTCATCTATAATTTTAGTTATTCTTAAAAAGCCCACAAAAGAAATCAAGCATTTGACAAGTGGAATTTAGCGAGTTATGTGACGAACATGGGATTAGAAGTGAGCAAAGAAAATGACTGCTCTTTTTTTTAAAAGAAGGATATTAAAAAAAAAAAAAAAAAAAAGACTGTCACAATTGAAAGAGACAAACAGACATAAAGGCACAGACATCGAAACTGAGCATACCACAGAGAGAGAAAAAAAGTGAGAGACAGAGAGAGACAGGCAAAAGCAAACTGAAAGAGAGAGAGCAAGAGACACAGACCCCTCGTCCCTCCAGTTCCATCGTGGTGGTTGGCCATGTCTCCTCTCGTTGAGTATACAGCAACATGTCCTGATAACTCTCCAAAAATGCCTTTGGACTCTATATACACATACACACACACACACACACACACACACTTGGAAAATGACAAGCATAGTCTGTCGTCCCACTCTACCTATATAAAAAAGGCTTTTTTGTATGGGCATTGTAATATTTTGTCACTCAGGACTCAGAGGTTCAACTTTTCAGGAAAATACAGAATTTTTCTTTTTAAATAAAAAAAGAACTTTTCAGTGTGTACATAAACCACATAGGATATTCTATGCTCAAAATGTAAAAAGAACACGTTATTACTAAGTGAATTATGAAATGACAGTGTTAACATTTTAATCACTAATTAAGGCACTGTGATTCCTATTCTAATCCCACATTTCTGCCCATAATTTGTAATGGGTGTCCTCGCTCTGTTATCCGCGCTGTCTTTGGCGAATTATGCAGAGAGCATCTTTAACGAGATTGGTTAATCTCCGCCTTGCCGCAAAAGGAAAGGTGGAGGTGACGCATTTATTAATGTGCATATTATTTTACATTGTTTTGCAATTAGTAAGCAGATGGATGGACGGATTTGTGGATTTATAATTTGTTTGTATGAACTTTTTGGGGGGGGGGGGGGGGGGGGGATGTAGGATTATTTTATACGTTTTTATAAATAGGGCTCGTCATATTACCTTGTTGGCTTTGATCATGAGTCCACTGATCATCTGTTTGCCTGTTTCCATGAAGAAAGTTTTGTGAGTCTCATCCACCAGTAACACCTACACACACACACACACACACACACACACACACACACACACAATCAAAACCTACAAACTACAAGAAACATCATGGAGAGTGAGTGAAGCCTGAAAGGAAGAGAAAGAGAGGAAACCACAAAAAAACAGAAGAGACCAAAATAGACTTGTGTGTATGTGTGTGTGTACTGACGTGGAAAGCCTGTCGGACACAGTGCAGCTTAGCCAGGAAGTCCTGATCACTGTAACACTCCAGTAACTCGGTTCTGAAGATCATACAATCAAACACATACATACATCGTATTTTCATAATGTTTTAACTAAATGAAGTACAGTATCTAGAACCACATTCTCATGATGGAGAGAGAGAGAGAGAGAGAGAGAGAGAGAGAGAGCGCAAGTGAGAGACAGAGGGAGAGACAGGGTACTAGTGTGTACTGTTTAGCATGGAGTACCTGAGTGATCTGCATTCAACTTTCCCTTCTCTCACTAAACTCAGCGCCTCTTCATACAGCACTGCAGGCTTTAGCGTCTGATACACCTCATCCAGAGTAAACGTGTCGAACAGCTACAGCACAGGGAGAGAGACAGAGAGAGACAGACCTGGTTTAGTTTTTGTGATTATTAGTAATTTTGGGAAATATGAGTAACTGGAAGCTGCTTGCATCTGAAGACTTTTGTATGTATGCTTTCTGTTAAATTCAATCTTCCCAGCCTGTCATTCAACAATAAAAACAGCATGAGATCTGTAAATATTTTTACTTCTAATAATTTAATACTTTCATTAGAACTTTAATATTGACCTGCATAATTAAGCACTGCCTGGCTGTTTAGCTGAAGAATTCATCTACTGCACATTTTCCCTTCATTACTGTTTGCCTCCAAATAATTAACAATAAACACTGAATGGCCATTTGATTGAAAAAAAAAAATGGTGGTCTCTGACTTTTGTACAGTACTGTATTTATTCTGGAAAACCCTCCTGTCATCTTTGCCAATTAATAAAATGCATTTTATATTTTACACTGGACTTCCAGAATTAACAAAACTGAAAAGTCCTGTGAGTCCTGTGTTTGACTAGACTGTAGTCGCTAAACAAAAACAAACTGTGTGCAATTATTAGAAGAGCCACAGTGTGTAGGGGGTTTGAATGTGAAAGGGTGTGTGTGCACGTTTGTCCCAACCTCTGCTGCAGAGAAAAAAGAATCGTCTGATGTAATGGTAGTGGTGTCATCATCCCGGAGCCCGTGGGAGCTTTCCACAATGGGCAGAATTAATGTGGCTTCACTTTCTGCATTACACACACACACATACACACATACACACACACACACACATACACACAACATATAGTAAACACCTAAACAATAAAATATGAAGAATAAAGTGAGTACAAATGGGTTCACGTCTGTGTGAGAACAGTTTTGTGTGTGTGTGTGTGTGTGTGTGTATGCGCTTACCAAGATCAGCTAGCAGGCTATCTGCTGGTATTGTGCTGCCAAAGTCTTCCTGCAAATGATAAGCCCGGTGCAGAAGGGACTCCAGCTTTTCTGCAAATTTTCGATTACGAGCTTCTGGCTGTTATGAACACAACACACACACACACACACACACACACACCTTTACTTAATCACTTAACATTGCCATTTTGCAAGATGATTTTTTTTTCCACAAATTGTAGAATCCTGATTACTGTGCACAGTATGACATTTCCTCCTAATTCCTATCCCTGTATATTAACAGTGAGGAGCTGGACTTATGCAGAAGGCACTGCAATCTGGTGCATTTCCTTATCTGCTTCCCAAAAAGCAGATAAAACTGAAACAATAAAATACTTATTATTACAAAAATGTAACATGTTAGTTCAACTATTTTAAATATTCACGTCAGTGCAATAGCTCTGGTACTTTGTTAGCAAGCTGATGTGTGTAAATCAAATCTCTCAGATGGTGGCATTGTTTATTCTGTCAGTCGAATATGTTCCTGAGGAAAAAAACCTCAACTCTACGCTACACACATTCTTATGATGTATTCAAATCTGAGTAATGGTGAGATGAGTGGATTTTACCATGAGTGCTACCCCCTGTTGAGTGAGGCTGTTGGCAGCAGAGGAGTTGGACTGAGTCTGGTGTCTGACGTTCAGCGCTTGCTCCCACTTCTGCAGCGCTTCCTCAAACAGCTCCATACCTACAGGGAGCAACAGTTTATTACCAGTGACTATATATTGTGGACATGACAGAAAATGAAAAGTGAAGCCAGAATGTCTCTGATGCCCCCTAGTGGCTGGGTGTAATACAATATTTAACCTCAAGTTATATGGTCAAGTCAGTTCCTGGTATTTGTTTTCTGTCAGTATCTCTCATTTGGAAAATTTTGTTTTACGTAGGTTTTTGGTGATGAGGAAATTAACAGTTTAACTGATCAACAGATAAACTGCCTTGAAGCACAGACACTTTTGTTTACCTGACAGCTTTAAATAAAGATACCAATAGAGCAAAGTTCTCCATCATTTGACAGAATATAGTCAAGCTTATCCTCACTATCGAACTGATGTATGAATGTGTAATTGTATGGTTAAAAATGGAACTTCATAGTGTGGTCAATAGCAGTAATTAAGTAAGTCCTGTTTGGGCACCTCGTCCTCCTCCTCAGACACTGTCTTTATGGTTTTTATCTGCCATTCCTGGTCAATGGCTTTCAGTAGATCTCCTGTAACTTTTTCCCAGTTTTTAGAATAGGACATAATTTCAGTGTGTGTTTCAAGCATAATTTCACTCATATGAATTAGCATTTATTTGCTTCATTTGGGAACATGGCATTCGGCATGCTCCCACACAAAGCGCTTGCTCCTCAGTGATAAAATTCTTAGTGAGTGAGTAGCTGTATGCACTCCTGACATTAAGAGGGGTTTTATGAATAATGAATGTGAGTGAGCATCAGATGCACATACTGCACACCTCCCGTCTCTACAGCACAGGCTCTGGCTCTAATGCTTCTTCTATAGCACAAAAGCAAAACAAGAAGACAATATTTAATTTTGCCAGGTGTCGGGTTCTTAAGTCGACTCTTTATCAGGCATAACACAAAAACAAAAAAATTAAGATTAAGGAGGAAATGGATTCTACTGCTTGTGTACATCTATTAGCATATCTTTCCAGCCAAAGAAACTTTATAAACCCACAACGCAGCGTGCATTTATAAATTACCTCCAGATTTCCTATTTACATAAACAATAGATGTAATTACCCATGAGGTACAAGTTCTCTGCATTTGCATCTTCTATTGCCCCTGGCTCCTCTGCCACTGGCTCCGCCTCCCATGGTGTGGCTGCGGTGGCTGATTGGTTAGGAGATGCAGGGACGCGTGCCTTGCAAACATACATACAAACATACACATCCAATAAGAGTCTACTGTGCTGCAATTCAGCATTCTTTGTGAGAAACTGGAGTATGTGCGTGGGTCTCATACTGATGTGTGTGAAGAGCTCGAGTGTTTGCTTGCAGCAAGTGAGGAGATTCCGCTCATGGTGTCGTTGCTGCGAGTACTCGGGCTCATCATCTGTCGGCCCGGAACCGGACCTACAAACACACAAAGAGAAATATTACCAGATATTATAAAAAAAAAAAAAAAAAAAAGGCTTTCATTAAAAATTAATCTCATATAATACAAACAAACTAAAACAAATAAACACATAGATATTCAGGTTGTATGATATTGGCAGTTCACGCAACAATACAGACATAGTTTTGTGGCCGTTAGCAATTCATTAAAGGTGAGTAAAATGAAAACAGTCCAGCTCCAGCATCAGAACAGCATGTTCAATAACATACTAAAAAATGATACTACATAAAGGAATGAATAAATTAGTTGTCTGTTTCTAATCTACTAATTGGCTTTTTAATCATTGTTACCCTGTACTTACTTCAGCAAAACAGAAGTTTTCATTTGATATCAGAATCACAATCTTTTCATTCGCCATATACATTTACATGTGTTAGGAATTTTTCTTGGTGTTTGGTCACAACACGATACATTTAACACACACACACATCTTGGACAACACAACACAATTACCTGCCTAATATACAAATATCTAGCTATGTTTAGACTTAATGTGCGTCATGGTGGTGTGACAGGCTTCAATGCTATAGCTATAGCGCACATTACTCCTTCAAAAATCCCACCTCCTGCTGCGCTATATACATCAGCCGAGGTGTGCTCTGGCTGACGGCAGAACGGTTTTTACTAGGCGGATTAATTACGTGCAACAAGCAGGTATATAACATCACGTTTAAACATATCTAGAGAAAATAAAGATGCTAGCCAGGCTCGAAAAACAGTTTTACTTGTGAAGCAAGAACAGAACAACAAATCTTACAGCTGAAACACTGGCCAGTGATTTTTGTCAAGGGACCAAACGTAATGTGCTACATGATTTACTCACTTGTTTCCCCTACTCTATGCACTTAACTAGCTTGCTGTACGTTATTACAGTACTTTACAGGCCACTTTTTAGTCAAGTTAATGAGGTTTTCAGGAAAAACATGGATTTGGGCAGCACACTGCAGCTTTTATTTGACCAGTGGGCAAGTTAATAAATTTATTTTTTGCCCACCCCTGAACATAAGACAAGAAAATGTATCTGCAGCTTCACAGAGAATTCAAGGCTGTGTCTCAAACACCACACTATGCACTAAATAACATTCCTTATTTAGGATTCCTATAAGCAATGACACTGACATAATACATAATAGTAGAGTAGTAAGCAGTTTTGTATGCGTATTTTTTCCCCAATAATCACTTTTTTGAGTTTTTAACAAAAAAAAAAAAATCCTACACACTGTAGCTTGAATTGCAGACAGTGGGTACGTGTGTATATGTGTTTTATACGCGTAAAATAAATATAATGCTGTTTCTGACCTCTCTTTAGTGATGCGGGTCTTGCTGAGCGCAGCAGCTGCTCCGGGATGCCCACTGTCTTAGGCGCTGACTTCTCCGCTACCTGCTTCCTCTTCCTGCTGCGTCTCTTCAGGTGGTGCGCCGTGAGCGCCAAGGCTACAGAGCCCAGCGCCGTCGCAAACAGCACCTTCTTCAGGCTCGGGGTCAGCCGCAGCTGTGAGAAAATTGACTAAGAGAGAGATGGGGGGGGCATTAGAAACACTGTTCCATCTGCTGTATATTGTCTATCAAGCCTTAGAGACTGAGAGAGGGGAGAAAAAGAGCGTAACATAAATGCACATAACAAAAAAACATCCATCCATTTTCTGTACTGCTTATCCTACGCAGGGTCGCGGAGAGCCTGGAGCCTATCCCAGGGGACTCGGGGCACAAGGAGTGGGAATTGGGAAATTTTATTTGGAAACGCCAATCAGCATACAACGCATGTCTTTGAACTGGAATCGCAAAGCAAAGTTCCCGAGCCTAAAAAGAGAGAGATTTAAACTACTATCTATATTTGTCACTAAATATAATATTAGCAAATCAAAACTAAAACATTTAGAAAGACGGCAATAGTACTGGAGTTGATGTTTAATTTTTACATGATAAGCTTTACAGGCTCATAAATTGTTAGCTCATAACAATTTGCAGGAAATAATACCTTCATCAAGAATGAAAGTGTATATATTTATGAATATATACACTAGTGAATTAGTGTGTGTGATATATATATATATATATATATATATATATATATATATATATATATATTTTTTTTTTATTTATGCTATGTATTAATTGTATAAAATAAAAATAGAAATAAAAGAAAATCTAATATCTGCTAAAGTCAGGCAACAGAACAAAATAGTTATCGCAATAAACTGTGTTGTGGTATGCTTTCCCGGGAGTGTTGTAGTTATTTGCATGCGTGTGTGTGTGAGTTAGATAAGATATAGCCAAGATACGCAAGATAAAATAATATCAGATACAAAGCTGCTTGTGTGTATGGTATGATAAGATATAGTTGGTGAAAAAGGTAAGAACAGATCAAATATGCCAGTGTTTATGTGTGTGTTTACCTGCCCAAAAGTGGAGTACAGGAACACAGGTATCTCAGCCACGGTCATGGCTAAAGCCTGCATGATGGACACGCCCTCCGCTTGCCTGATTGACATCTTAGCTCCACCCCTTCTTATGAGCCTTCACATCCAGAGCTTGGCTGATTCCCTGATTCTGGGTCAGCCAACGACTCTGCCTTCAAACCGACCTCAGATCAGTGTAGACGCTAGATCTGCCCTTTCCCCTAATATGACAAGGGTGCAGCTGATCGAGGATCAGCTTTTCTGCTACTCAGGTCCATGGCGTTTCATTTCTGCTGCCTGGGAGACAAGAAAACAGTGCGGGGTGGCTTTGGTTAAATAAACATATCGCCAAGTTACTGCAGTCACCTCAGACAACATGCATTCCAACACACAGAGGAACTTGCCCTAGCGAGACTTGCACTAGGGTTCTTGGATATTTTTCCTTGACAACAGGTGATAAACAAGCTGGGGTTGAAGAAGGATCATGTTTAACCTCCACAGCAATCAAAAGCTGTGCAGATATTAAATGCACACTATTTTTAAATACAATCTAGAAAAATGGATTCGGTTCAGAATCGGTTAAGTCATTTCAATCGCACCTTTTCCCATCAGGATCTAATGGCTCTTCCAAGAGTCCACTCATTCTTGATTCAGTTACAGATCCAGGATATATTTAGAGGGTAATAAATAATTAATAAAACACTTTGGGGTGTGTGATGTATAGGAAAATATTCAACAAAGGGATGATGCGTCATGGCCTGATGTGAAGCGTTTGATTAACTTCCTGTAACAGCGCATCTGTAACTGAAGCGTTTCACACAGCAAGTTGCCAACGATTTTTAATTTATTTACAAACAACGTCACACTTTTTAATTGTTTATTGTTGTATGTATTATTGTGGAGCATCCACAAGACAATTGACTTCCTATTATCAGTTATATTACAGCAGCTATAAGGAGTCATTACCTTGCCATGCTCTCTTTTTTTCTCTAACTTGTAGTTTGTCACAAACTCAGAAACCTCACTTCTCTGTCCTGAAGCCGGAAAACTTAAAGGAACAGCTTTACATTAAAGTGCTGACACCGATACAAGTCTTCCTCCATAAATGTTAAAGTCTCCATACAGAAAGCAACATTTATACGTTTCTCATTGTTACAAAAAAAACAAAACAAAAAAAACACCCCGTTTATCAAACGCTACACGAGTCCATTGAGTTTGCTGTTACTACAGAAACAATACCGTATAAGAGCAAGCTGATTAATATAAACCTGAGATATGCCTTGAAGCCGATGTCATAGCAGTGTGATTACAGGAAACTAATCAACACCTTCTGATCAATCAGGTTCAAGAATTCAGCAACTATTTCAGAGAAATATTTGCTAGTTTTATGTGGATCACCATGAAATACTTCATGTCTTTGCTTTCCTGTATAGAATGGTTCATCAAGACATTTCCAGAACGTTTAACATATTCAGTTTTCTGAATAAACGGCATTGTAAAGAAAAACCTAAAATTATATGCTTTAGGGAATTTGCATTAGTCAAAGATTAAAGGAGTATCCAAAGGCAACGGATTTAGACCTTTAGTGATTCGAGTCGATATTACTTTGACAACATATTCTTCCAGGTCTGGAAATAAGTGGGAATGACACGTTGGCACACTGGGTAGAGTTTCTGCCTCACAGCTCCTCAAGCTTGCGTTACGTGGGTCTGTGTGGAGTTTCCAGGCATGTTCTCTCTGTAGGTTTCCTCGAGATTCTCAGGTTTCCTCCCACCCAAAAAAAACATGCCAGTAGGCGAACTGGATACACTAAATTGCCCCGAGGTGTGCATGGTGCCCTGTCATGGCCAGATGTCCAAATTCAGGACGTTTGGTTCCACCATGACCCTGACCAGGATCAAGCGCTTACTGAAGATGAGGAGATGATAACTGAAATAAGTGCATACGTTTCCACAGGTGTCTGATCTGCACAAGAACCTGATTATCACACAGACAGCTGGGGTTTATTGCACTAAATCAACATTTAACCATCTTATTCCCACAGGGTCCTCTTCAGAGAACATCAGACTGCTGGACATGATAGAAAAACATTAAATGCTTTTAGACACAGAGGAGCATTAGTGTTACTGCCCTAGTACAAACAAGCAATAAAAACTCTAATGTCTACCATGACTTATGATTTTAAGCAGCAGTAGTTTGACTGCTATCATGAGCAAATATGGGAAATGGTTTGAATAAATTGCAAAAAAGAGAGGATTTGCAGCTACATTTGGCTCTTTGCGACTTCTGCTTAGTTGACATTTATCTCACTCTGTGTAGGCAGATAAACTGACATCACACTCGTCCTGTCAAACACAACATGCTAGCTAGTTAGCACCACTAACAAGCAACTCGCACCTTCCAAAGCTAACACTATTGCTTTCTCTCTCATTTGGGCCAAATATAAATAGTAACACTATCCTGCACCGGAATATTACCTTAAACATGTTTTAAAAAAAGACAAAAATAAACATAAAACATAACCATACTCACTCCAAAGGACTGCTGCTGGAGAAGGACATTCTCGACGCCGCATTTCACGCACACTAACCTGCGTCATTAAAGGCGGGGCTGCCGAGTCAATTGACAACTAGATCCACCAATAGTCGCAGAGGCTTGGTAAGCGTTGGCCAATCGAATACTAGACCAGACGTGCGCGTGAATCTAACTGTCCAATCCTACGAGCTATTGAGACATGCGGAGCAGAATACTGATCTCGTCCTTTTAAATACACACCGTGCCGATTTTTACTTTGTAAAAAAGGCTTCCCCCATATACCAACATGACCCATTTCACATTTTTCTTATATTCTTTCAACTTTGTTTACTTCCTGTTATTCAAACATGACCCGTTTTAATTTACCCAAATAAAATGACGATGATGTCGGAACTAAGTATCCCGATGACTTCTTTACTCCGGAACATAAACATGAGCGTGCCGAGGTAAAAATGTAAAAATGCTCATTTCCTTATCTAGCTTATCATTTTTATTATTAAATATTGTTCTGTAATTAATAACAGATAAAATGACACATTCTTGAAATGTATTGTATCATATCAGAACATATTACAAAGCTATTATGGCTTTACGAATCGTTTTTGTTATGATTTTCCGGAATTGCTTCGCCTGTTGCTGGCACGAGCCAACACGGACTGTATCTAAAACGCCTATGTGCTCCCTATATAAGTGCACTACATTTGGAATTATATGCTCCTACACTCTAAGTAGTATACTATGTCTTCACATGGGAGGCATTTGGGATTCAGCCCGCTTTAATACCAAATCCTGATTAACAAATGACGAGCAAACTCAATGTTATGATTGTTATGTTATTGTCTAATAATAATTGTATTAATTATTGATTATTCTGCTTGTTTTATTCTTGTTAAAGGATGACTTGAGCGAGAGTAATTTGCGACCTGGTGGAAGAGCCTCAGGCTTCAGCAGGATATGAAGTCTCTGGTATGATGGCTTTATTCCTCTCTGCTATAAAATCTGGAAACATAGATAATAAGTGTGATAAAATACAGAATATAAACATCTGGATTTTGAAGAATGTTCTTCCTGACAGATCAGCATCAACTAACCTTATGTGGTTTTTTTTTTTTTTGCTTTTTTTTTTTTGCTTTTGATTTAATGTGATAATCACTGATGTCATACTGTGTTTATGCCAAATTGAATAATTTCTCAAAATGAATCATTTTTCCATTTTCTGGTTTTTTTTTATCCACAGAAGTTTCGTTGGCTTCTTCTCCTCCTGATCACCTTCTCTCTGCTGCTCTGGTACAATCGCATAACCAAAACAGGGGAAGTAGATCTGGGACTTCGTAGCTACGTGAGAATTTTGTCTAGCATCAAGTCAAGTTCACGCGTAGGTTTCCTGATTTATTATTATTATTATTATTATTGTTATTTTGTCTGTGATATTCTAATTTTGTTTCAGTTTTGGAAATCACAACGCACTAGAATGAAAGTTATTATTACTATAAATAATGTTAACTGGAATCTAATTGCAATTTAAAAAAAAAAAAAGGGTTCTATGGGTGAAAAATTCTGTCTGCCTCCAATAAATGACCATAATATTATTGTACAACTTTAAAAAACGTGCTGGGTCTGAAATTGTTTAAGTTAAAGGGTTCTTGTAAAAAGTTTGAGAATGTAATAAACTGCCATAAGGTAAATATGATAATCATAATTTTATATTGGGACAGTTGTTAAGAAGAAAACTTTTTGACAATTACTACACATAATAACTTTTTAAATTCCTTGCACCAGTACCTGGTGCTGCACTGTGCCCGCTGTGCCGTGGTCTCCAGCTCGGGCCAGGTGCTAGGCAGCAGGCGTGGGCGTGAGATCGACGGGCATGAATGCGTGATCCGTATGAACGCAGCGCCGACACATGGCTTTGAGGCTGATGTGGGCAACAGGACGACTGTCCGTGTCGTCTCACACTCCAGCGTGCGACACCTGCTGCACCGTGAGGCCTTTTTCTTCAAGCAAGAGGCAAACACACGCTATGTGGTTTGGGGTCCTGAGCGGAACATGAGGCACGATGGCAAGGGACGAGTGTTCAATCTGCTGACAAAACTGGCATGGAAATACCCAGGCGCGCACATCTATGCTGTGAGTAGGGAGAAGATGATGCAGTGTGATCGCATCTTCCAGAACGAGACTGGCAAGAACAGGTAGCCATAACATTGCTGTTGTTCACTCTCTGAAAAAAGGGTACTAATCTGTACCTTTCCTTGTTGCTGAGATGGTACACACTTTGTACCATTAGTATGTATCTTTTACCTAGAAAGGCACATGTAGGACACATTTAAGGCTTTACTCTAAAATAATTAAGGTTATGTACATTTTTAAAGTTACACTATATCCACATTTCCAGGTGAAAGATACATATTAAATGTAAAAAGGTGTACTCTTGAGAGAAAAACCCAAGCAACAAGGAAAGGTACAGTGTAACGCATTTGGTTTCTGTGGTTGTTGTCATGTTTTTCATCACAAACACAATGCTGCAAGCAAACCTCAGATGAATGTACTGCTAAAATAAAATGATGGCCCCATTCAACTCTGTTCATCAGCGGAAACCAGGCTGGCTACGCAGCATTCAGTAATCACTACAATGCTGACCTGTCAGTAACAAGCAATCTGCTCTAAATGTTTTTACAAACTATATATCATTGCTATTATTCATGATCGATCACAATTCTTCCACTCCTTTTGATGCACCCTGAACTGCATCCAGCTGTCATGTAGAATACAACTGGGCCTATCATTTCCGCTTATGGTGCGATATTTGTATATTAGGTGCAATATTTGTGTATTAGGATGGTTGTATTAGGTTGTTGTCTGAGATGTTTGTGTTGACTGTATTGTGTTGTGACCAAACGGCAAGAAAAATTCCAAATACATGTAAATGTATATGGCGAATAAAATGATTCTGATTCTTGGTGCGTTCAAGTCATGTCGGAAAGATCGTATTTACGAGTTGAGCACACATGAACGCCACCACAAAGTCGTAATTACGAGTAAGAAACTCAGGGTTTTGTTTGAGCTTCGAGTTTCCAAGTTGGGGGCATGTCAGGAAGAAAACATGGTGGAATCAATGGATGCGACATCTGTGGTTGATGATAAATTAGTTGAAATTGAATGGGTATTTAGCAGTAACATGTCTTTGTGTGCATTCTTTCTTCTTCATTTTCTGGAAGTAGAGTAAAAAAAACCTTGCTGGATTTTTTTTGTAGTTCATTAAGAGAAAGTACACCACCATCAGCTCCGATCAAAGTGACTTGAACGCACCTGATGTCATAATTACGACTTCCCAACTTCCCAGGAGGACTTGAATACACAGACTGATTCTGAAAGGGACCATCGTAGGAACCACACTGAGCAGATATTATGTTGGTGATGGACAATTCTCAGCACAGCAGTGACACTGACAATGTTAGTGGGTATGGAGCTGTTGCTGGAATTTTTGAAGTATCTTAATGTCACCCCAGTCAACAGCGCTTCCGACCACTGATGTAGTGTACAAGACGATTAATACAAATGTTCACAGAAAAGAAAATGACTCTTTAGGTGTACATCTGCAAAACGGAACAACAGGAGAGATCCCAGCACCACTGCTGTGCCTGATACATTCATACCAGCAACACACAGTACTAACATCACTACCATGTCAGTGTTCCTACTGTGCTGAAGACTATCCACCACCCAAACACTGTCTGCTCAGCTGTGGTTCCTTTCATTTACAGTTACATTTATGGCCTTTGGCAGACGCCCTTATCCAGAGCGACTTACAAAAGTGCTTTGAAGTCTCTATCAATAAATACATTCTGGTACTGGTTCTCTAGGTCACAAATTAAGAATACCATCAGTCCAAAAACTCTGTTGTGGAGGTGATATAGTGACAAGCACTCAGACAATACAAAGTTGCTTTTTTTTTTTTTTTTTTTTTTTTTTTTTTTTTTTTTTTTTTTTTTTTTTTTTTTTTTTTTTTTTGTAATTACTCTTGATTAGAGTAGAGACCTGAGAGAACTAATTAGCATAGACCAACAGACACTTCCAAGCAACACTACAGAATCAACAATAATATACAGTAGAACAATTCTAGTGGCCAGAAACTAGATCCAACTGAGTCAAACAGATAGTACACAAAATCAGAATCCTACCTTTGCAATAGAAAATTCAAGATCGCACAACTTAAAGTACTTTCTCTCTCTCTCTCTATCTCTCTCTCTCTCTCTCTCTCTCTCTCTCTCTCTGTGTCAGAATGAAGTCGGGTGCATTCCTCAGCACCGGATTTTTCACTATGATTTTTGCGCTGGACGTGTGCGACAGCATTAACGTTTATGGGATGATAGATGGCTCATATTGCAGGTGAGTGTGTGTGCGCTTGTGCATTATGATTTGGGAGGTTTGTGCGATCTCCAAATGGTGAGGAGGAACATTTCTATCCATCTGGATATTTTTCTTAAACCGAACAACTAAATTCTCCTTTGAGTTAATAATAATAATAATAATAATAATAATAATAATAATAATAATAATAATAATAATGCTTGTAACTATTATTATTATTGCAAAGATTACTAAGACATTAGGCATGTACAGCCAACTGTCACAACAGTAAGACTAGATAAAGAGGCAGTCAATCAAGCAGACCTCAGGAATATACAAGAAGTTGAGTTCTACGTCCACACAGTAAAATGGTAAAAGTCAACAGAGAAAAGGGAACATACAAAGCATGTTTTTTGTTCATTTTGGAAAATGAATTGAGTTTGCCGAAATCTCTCTTTGATGGGAATGAAAAACCTACTGTGCACAGCCTTTAAAGTTTGTGTGTGTGTATGTATGTGTGTGTATGTATGTAGTCTCACCAATTACTCTTCAGTGCCCTATCACTATTACGAGTCGAATCGTCTGGACGAGTGTGGCATGTACAAAGTGCACGAGCGTGTGCGGAGAGGCGGTCATCGCTTCATCACGGAGAAACAGATCTACAGACGCTGGGCTTCGCAGGGAAAATTAAAATTCCAATATCCAAAATGGTGAACTGAACAAGAACCCAGACACCTCCGTGCTAAGGAATAGCGCACTTAGAGTCCTTCCTCAAACTGCTGTAAGACGTCCAAAAAAAGACAAAAAACGAAACCATCATAGGAACTGTAATCATGTTACATTCATTTTCAACCATTTCAATATTTATCCATTTCATCTAGCTTTTGATTTACTGTTGATTAATTACAGCAGCTGGTCTGTTTTTATTCTGTATTTTTTTGTTTTGTTATGGTCCTGATTTCATAAGGAAGCCCAAAGGGGAAATCAACATTTATTTTCCTTTCCATAGTATTATTTTTAAGGCTACACTTGTTGTTAAGCCATGTGAGGTCACATGAGACATCATGTTACAGGGGATATGAAAAATGAGAGTGGCTATGTGAGGTTACATAAGGCTATGCCTGATAGTTTGATGAGGCTGTGTGATGTTATACAGCTTTTCCTACAAGTGTTATGGTTACTAATCTGAATCCAGATGTGTCTGGTGCTGGTGTCTGTGTGTGTTTCTCATCTGTAAAAATAAGAGTTCCCTGTTGGACGTGGGATGGTGACTTATAACAGGCACAAGTAGTGGACTAATCGAGTACCGAATCCAATTGATACATAAGCAGGAACATTGCTTATTTTACACTAAAGGGGCAAGAAAAAAGTCGCATAGAGTTTGCACTATAAATAAGCAGTTCATCTCTCAAATTCTGATGCCTGCACTGTGCTAAAATTAGTGGTTCCTCTATTTTACAGATCTGCCAGCCTTTACGCATTTTTCTTAGAAACAGCACACACACAAGGTTTTGAGTTAACCAAGCCGTACAGGATTTCGCTGAGGTTTTTTTTTTATTGTTGCGACCAAAAATACTTGATTTTACTGAGGCTTTTTTCAAAATTTGTGATGCAATTTGCAGGGTTTTTTGTGCTTTTTTTTTTGCAGAAGACTACCTAATTTGGTGAAATTACAATTGCATGAAATTGTTTTGCACAGTCTTTCACAGTGATATTTGCTGGTTAATGAGACTTTTAGCTGTACTCATGTTCGATGCACATGATTCAAAGATGGCTTTGGCCGAATGAGTCACTAAACTAATGGTTACCACTAAAAAATTAGCAAAAAGAGGGATATTTTAGCTATATTTAGTATCTTTGCTAACTTCAGGAACCAGCGCAGGAAAACAGGGAATTACACACTGCTGCTTTAATCTTTTTTTTTTTTATTCAGATTTAACATCAGTATTACTGAAATCAAGAGTGTTCCCCTTTGAAAGCCTTGAATTGCATAGACACCTGCAGTGTGATAATGTTTACAGACCGATGACTGTCTTGCAGGTCTGAGCGATAACATATTCAAAAGAAATCATATTTTGTTATTATTATAGGCCCTTTATAAAGCTGTCACTACTCCTGCAGCTCATTCGGCAGGAATCTGGACAGAACTGTTGCTCTGACTGAGGAATATGTTTACAAAAGTTAACTGCATGTACAGTAGATTTCATAACCTCATTCTCATGTTGAAATTTCACTAGTGAACATAAACTGATCTTACGAGCAACATATGAATGCTCCTAACTTGCATTAGCGATTTAATCTAGCTATGTTAGTCATTTCACTATTTGATCCAAGACATAACCTCTTTAAAACATGAAATAAGAAATGAGATTCCGAGGTTCCTTTGATTTAAAATGTCTAATTTGACCGACAACACACAAATGGTAAAAAATGCATATATAAAAATGTAATATTGGCATATGCATTCTAGTCAAACCAAAGGAATCCATCAACATGCAATTCTCAACAGGGAATATGCCAGCTGAAATGTTTACCTGTACAGACTGTGATCACAGCCATGAATCACAGTCGTGGATATTTCACTGGAATTTTAACAAATGTTTTATGATAACTAATACTGCTGTTACATTAAGACCTGTTCTAGGAATGTATTAATTTTTTTTTTTTTTTTCCTACAATTTCTCTGCTTCTTTTGGACTAAAACATTTAAGTGGGATTTTTAAAGCACTGATTCTCATTTTATTTACGCTATCATGCATATTGAATGTGTGTCGTGTCACGAACTACAAAACAATCTGTTGTTTTAATGGCACTTTATGCAGGTTATACATTGCTCTCTGTTTGTGAGCTAGGCTTTTACGTAGAGAATGTCAGCTAATCTGTGTGGATTATGCAGGTGTGTTTTATTTTTAAGATGTACATTGCACTTTCAGTTACAGTATGTAGTACAGGATGTCCCTTTCACTTTATTTGCTTGAAAAATTTTATGTTAGGAAAAGCTTATTAATGTCATAATGGCCTGAGAAAACTCTTCACGTTCAAATTTTTAAATTAAAATTTTTATTTTTTTATTTATTTTTTTTTACTATAAATAGTTCTGAAAAGTATGACATAAATTAGAGAAACAGTACAGTACTTTTTTTTTTTTTTTTAACCTTGATGCATATAATGCATTGGACTACCTGAGCCTTTGTTATTAATAACTAAAAAGCTGCTTTACACCTACTGTGATTTTACAATCTCCAACAATATTTCGCATCTATATTTTCAGTAAACGTAAAGCTGGGGTCATGGGATTATGTCCTGAACAAAATGTTTTTTGTTTTGTTTTTTTTAAACAATTCTTTTAATTGTAAAATTTATTTGATTTGTTTAATTCACCACAACTAGATTTGTATCCAGAAATATTTGTGTAGCAACATTACAGCGGGGCTGCCCTGATAAATGATTCATCTCATCAGTTTCGATCACACTGTACTTGACACCAATGCCCAATGTTCTGGGACTGAAGTTGTGCACCTTCAATCCACATTCATGCTTTTATACTGTCACTTTAATGTAACCAGGCAACCTTTGATACAACTTTGATATATCAGCATATGTTTTTGGCTAAGAAAATGAATATGTGCATGCTAATAGCTAATTAAATGTATTGTATTTGTAATTCATAATCCATTTAAATCACTAATAACACATAAAACTACATTGTCAGACATCTTTAAAAAAAAACATCTTTAAAATAAAGTAACTGCTTTGCCAAGACTTTGACTCCTTTGTGTTTCTGAATTGACTCCCTCAAAAGAGTCATTTTGGTATTTGAACTCATTCCATCTCAAATCGCTCATTACTGACTCTGGTCATTTCTCAGTTCTGAAAAGGCAAAGAACAGGCATGGGTTTCAAGGTGGAAAGTTCTTGCCGAAGGCATATAGAACATTCCTGTAAGTGCTGTGTCCGTGCCTTTACATGCCCTGCCATGTAGTACCACCTTAAAAAAAGATTGAATCTAGCACTCTAAAGCATCCTGTTTGTTCTTCTGTGGAAAAGGTTCCAGTTAGAAACACATTAGAACCTGGAACTTTTAATTATCCAAAGAACCCCAAACGATCCAATCTAGGATTGTATACTACTTATTAATTGTAGTACTGGAAATTACATTCACCATCCACTTTATTAGGAACACCTGTACACCTGCTTATTTAAGCAGCCAATCAAGTAGCAGCAGCACAATGCATAAAATCATTGAATCGGATCAAGGTCAAGAACTTCAGTTAATGTTCTCATCAAAGATTGAATGGGGGAAAAATCTCAGTAACTTTAACTGTGGCATGGTTGTTGGTACCACATGGGCTGGTTTGAGTATTTCACATCCATTTCAGAACCACATCAGGTTCCACTCCTGTCAGCCAAGAACAGGATTATTGAAGGTTAGGGGGGAAAAAATCACTTGGTCTTTTTCCAGTCTTCAGCTGTCCAGTTTTGGTGAGACTGTGCCCCTGATAGCCTCAGATTCCTGTTCTTGGCTGAGAGGAGTGGAACCTGATGTGGTTTTCTGCTGTTGTAGCCCATCCACCTCAGTGTCAATATGCACTTCAGCAAATTCCAGTCTGGCTTTTTTGTTTTTTTTTTCTTTCTCAACAGTGGAGTCCTCCTGTGTCTTCTTCCACTGAGCCTACTGCCACTCAAAAAGTGACAGATGGTGCGATCAGCCACTGATGTACCTTGACCTTGGAGTTCAGCTTGTGTCTGTTTGGAAGTTTTCATTAGTGGGGTATACACTATATGGCCAAAAGTATGTGGACACCAGAGTATTGAACATCGCATTTTAAAACCATGGGCATTAATACCGAGTTGTTCCTCTTTTGCTGATTTTGGAGTGTGGCTGTCGGGATATGTGATCATTCAGCCACAAGGGCACAGGAGGTTGGGCACTGATGTCCAATAAGAAGGCCTGGTGCAAAGTTGATGTTCCAGGTAACCCCAGAGGTGTTCAGTGGGGTTGAGGTCAGGGCTCTGTGCAGGCCTCTCCAGTAATTCCACAGCAACTTTGGCAAACCATGTCTTTATGGACCTCACTTTGTGCATGGGGCATTGTCATGCTGGAACAGGTTTGGGCCTCTTAGTTTCAGTGAAAGGAAATCTTAATGCTATAGTATACAGAGACATTGTCGATCATTGCATTCTGTTTTTTATTCAGCACTGCCCTCAATAAGCTATTTCACATAACTGGTGTTTACATATAGTCCACAAGACAAAAGAATAACTGAATTTACACAAATGAACCAGTTCAAAAGTTTACACACGCTTGATTCTTAATCCTGTGTGCTGTTATCTGGATGATCAATGACTGTTTTTATGTTTTGTGATAGTTGTTCATGAATCCCTTGTTTCTCCTGAGCAGTTAAACTGCCTACTGTTCTTCAGAAAAATCCTCCAGGTCTTCTGCAGCATCTTCTGCATATTTGCCCCCTTTCCAACATGTGATGTTGAGATCCATCTTTTCACACTGAGGACGGCTGAGGGACTCGCACGCAACTATTACAAAAGATGCAAACATTCACTGATTCTCAAAAAGGCAACATGATACATTAAGAGCCGGGGGGTGATTGGTGTAAATTATTATTTTGTTTTCGGGGAAACTTGTAAACATGTAAATATCTTATGTAGCTTCTGAAAGAAAAAAAAAAGGTCAGGTGTCCACATACGTTTGGCCATATAGTGTAGTATATTATGTAAAATCCTTAGGTGTACTTGTCTTGCTTTACTGGAAATAGAATTTGTTTATTAATAGTACCTTGTGTGTGTGTGAGACACAGAGAGAGAGAGAGAGAGAGAGAGAGAGAGATTTTTTTTGTATGAAATAATTTTCTATTCTGTGTATATATACATAGGTACTTCAGCCATTCTACAGTGAATCTATCTATATTCAGTCATCACAGTCTCTCCAAATGACAGCACTTCTTACTACTTCTATACTCCTCGTGCCAAAGATGATTGACATTCTTTGGTCCGGCGTCACAGTACTTCCCATACTGATGACGCAAGCTGAGCCCCCCTCCCCCTTCCCCTCCCCCATCCCCCCCTTCTCCCTCCCCCCCATTCCCTGGCTATTCCTCTTACCTACGCCTGTGCACGCGCACAAAACAGCGACGATGCGCCAGATTCCGAGCAAAACAAGCGCTATATCGGTGAGTGTGAGAATATGAGAGTAACACTTTTATTGTATTATGTAATTTGTTGACGGCTGAAACCGAATGGTTTGGTTTAGACTTCAGGATCTTAGGATTTGTGCATCTCATTCCTCTGTAGGCTATTTCCATGATCATACTGACCGCTTCAGAAGCCCTGTGGTCTGCAGAAGCCTATAGATTTAAGCTAAGGAGCGAAGCAGAGGATTTTGTTTGTTTGTTTGTTTGTTTGTTTGTTTGTTTGAAATGTATTTATAACAGCGTCACCTATGCCGTTATTTTCTCCCGTCCTGCCTGCCTGGAGAAAGGCCGTTAATTCCTTATAGTCTATGCCTATTGCTAGGAGTGATGTCTGACCCCAAAGTTTATTTGATCAATATCCTAATAGTGCTAATAAAAGTTATTTTTGTAATATTTAATAATAAAAAAATTGTTATGCTGCAAAAGAATGTGCTGACTAACATATTATTTAACATGATGAAGGAGAAAAATTGAATTTATTAACATTATTATTGCACTACCTTATTTAATATTAGTTTGTTATTGTTATTGTCTACTACTACTACTAATAATAATAATAATAGGGGGCACAGTGGCTTAGTGGTTAGCATGTTTGCCTCGCACCTCTAGTGTTGGGGGTTAGAATCCCGCCTCCACCCTGTGTGAATGGAGTCATTGCACGTTCTCCCTGTGCTTTGGGGGTTTCCTCTGGGTACTCTGGTTTCCTCCCCAGTCCAAAAACATGCATTGTAGGCTGATTGGCATTTCCAAATTGTCCATAATGTGTGTGTGTGTGTGTGTGTGTGTGATTGTGCTGTGTGATGGGTTTGCACTCTGTCTAGGGTGCCCCAAGTCCCCTGGGATAGGCTCCAGGCTGTCTGGATTTGATTTTAGATTTCTTGCTCATACATGCCATTTTTTTGCCTTCTGAATTAAAATTCGGTATTGCTTTTTTGCACTTTTGCATGTGCCATTTGGTATCCTGGTACTCACATTGATGGAACCTTATCCATCAATGAAGCATCCTTGGATTTCTACTAATAATTTTTTTATATGTACCTTTTCATTTATTTAGTATTCTGTTCATAAATAGAAAATTCAAATGTGAATACTAGTATGCTAAATGGGTAATCCATTTGCCATCACTGAATTTTAGTTTTCATTTTGAGGCAAAATATCCAGGCATAATTCAGACATACATAAGATAATTACATTTTCATTAGAATTTCGCCTGCAATAAACATGCAGTGGAAAAGGCCCATTTGAACCACTTGGTTTGGCATACACTTAAGCCTTTCTAAATCATCTCTCTGTAAAATATTTACTGTAGGTTTTACAGCAATTTATTGGCAACCTGGGATGCCAGTACAGTACTGTAAAATTTACAGTAAAAACATATTTACAGTAAACAAATGTAATATGTTTCATGATGTAAAATAACACATCATCCAGTACATTGGCTGATGCAGGATACAACTGAGATGAAGGGTAAGGGTCTTGCTCAAGGACCCAACCATGGCAATTTGACAATGCTGGGATTTGTACACATAACTTTCTGAATTGCAGCTCAAAGCCTTAACCACTACCACAACTAGCTCAACTAGCTACATTGCGGGTCTTGAGTTTCTATTTATGAGACAGTGGGTAAGCTGAATCTGCAGAACTCCTGTGCTATAATTGCAACAAGCTAGGCTATAGTGTCGCTTACTTAATATGACACTGTTGTGAATCTACAACCTTGCCTCAGTGTAACCATTAATACTCAGCTAGTAAATGATATACTATTTCTTTCTCTCTCTCTCTCTAGGCATAAAGGCTCTAATAAATCATGTGATAGTCAATCAGAAGCAGGAGAATGGGGCTGCGGTTGGTGGAAAAGGTAAGGGCAGATTAGATTTCAAAAGGTCTATTTTGTTATTTTATTAAACAAATACAGATATTTTTCATGGATTGTAAAGTTTCCCAAAACCTTGCTAGATCATCACCATAGATCATCATTTAGCTTCACACTAATACACTCTTGATTACAATGAAAAGCCAAGAAAGATAGGAAATTCAGATGTGTGGAAATAAAGAAGTCTACCAAAAATAGATAATCAGATGATTTGGAGTTAAGAAAAAAGAGTGAATCTTTCATTGTATAATAATCATCCAGTCCAATATCAGGATTCAGTTTCACTCCTCTTAACCACCAGTGTTCACTGTAAATGCTGTGACTATGAATTAATAATTCCCTTTCTACTTCTCACTCTGGCCTCCTAGAAGAGCCTCTTCTCAGTCACTTTTCATCTATATTATAGTCCTTATTCACAGAATGGTACTGGGTTCTGTAGCACATGTTAACCTCAAGTTGGTTTTCCCTCATAAGCATTAGTGCCTGGCATTTAGCGCAAGCTCTAGTCAAGTTTTTAGTTTCTGCTCTCTGTACATTGATCTACACATTCCATTAATTTTTTTCCGACTTTAAATATTTCACATTTCCTGCAAACTAGATGTATTTACCTTAATATACCACATACTGTTAATTGCTGAACCTGCAAATTTAGCTGGATTCCTGCTCATTTGCAGCACTTTGTTTTGGAGGGGGTGTGCCCTTGACACAAACATCCATCTTTCTCTACACGTAGGTTGGATTTGACCATGTCAAGGAAGTGATGTTTGATTCATATAACCTTTGCGCTGATTGCGTGGCACTGTCAATGTTGACACAGCATGCTCGAATGGAAGATTTCAGTCCTGGCTCAGAGAGAGTCTGAACTACTGTCTAGATAAATCAATGACTTGAGGGTGGACATGGCTCCAGTGAAATCTATGATCCAGGAGATGAGACTGTGTAAATCAAAGGTTTACACTTCTCAGTGGAGCCCTTTGTATAGCTCAGTGGTCAGTCATTCCTCTCACCCCATATCAGATGAGCATGAGGGTGTAATGTATTATAGCTGTGCCTGGGAGGTACTTCTAGTCTGATAATAAGATTCCCTGTAATCTATCACTAATCTATAATCTATAACTCCAGTCTCAGGAGCATCTTGGGAGAGTCTGATTCTGCCCCTGCTAGCTCTCATGTGCCCATGGCAGGTTTAAGCAAGTCACCATGAAGATGACTGTGGCTCGGGTGGGGATGGATCGTCCAGTGCAATCCATATCAAATGCTCTCTTCCGCACGGCACCCGAGACAGCAAGATTTACTATGCCACAGTGCAGGCACTTTACTGACAGCCTTTATGGTGAATCATGAGCAAGTCAGGTTTGGCTATTTGCATAGCACCTTTAGGATGCCATACACTGGTTCTTTCTTCCAATGCCTAAGGTAGTACTTGCTTTAAGGCAGGTGCGGCCACACCTTCAGACTTCTAGTAAGCATTAGAGTGTCCCTTATTTAATCCATAGGGAAGGCCCTAAACAGTTTTTACGGATGGCAATGACATCAGATCAGTGGGTCCTGATGAAAATGTGATGCCAGCCCCCAGTTTTTTTCAGGGATCAAGGCCTCATTGATCTTAGTCCCCAACAAAATTGTTGCTCTGTCCCAAGAATTTCATTCCCTCTTGGACAGAGATGCAATATAGTTGGTAGCTCCCACAGTTTAAAACAATTGGGCAGCACTTTCCAATTTGTATGCTATGAGTGAACACACAGATGCTTCCAAGGGCAGACATTTAAAGTCCTGCATTTTGGCCTCTCTCTAGCACCAAGTGTATTTTCAGTATGTATACAGATGGCTCCTCTAATGGCCCCAGGATGCTGCCCCCACCAAGGAGCATCCTGAACACATCCACCGTCTTCTTTCACATTGCAGCAGATAAGAGCTCTGTTTATCGGCCTGAAAAAGTTTATCAGCCTGAAAAGGTTAGCCACACCGTCACACCCAGTGTATGACAGATTTTATTATGCTTGTCAGTCACATTCAGCCAGGCCACTACATGCAGTATTGGTGTCTGTCATGGTGCTGCATCACTGAGCCCCACCTGGGCTTGCTAGAACTGTGGGTATTCCCGAAGAGGTTTAGCAACCTACAACTGGACTCCAAATGTCACAAACTGAAACATGTCCTTTCCTAAGTGAAAGGAGTTCAGGTGGCCAATGCAGTGTGTTACTAACAGGAATCCAGTTGGGAGTGATGCAGTACCAGAGAGAATAACTACAAACACTAGAGACTGGTGAGCGGAGTTGTGCGTGTTACTAGTTCTCGGAACAACCTGCCAGCTTCCTCCTCAAGCATATCTGCTGTCCCAGATGGCCAGCAAGATTTGGTATCCTCAGCCAAGTCACCTGTGTCTGTGGGTGTGACCTCTCAGACTGAATTGCCAGCTGATGACTGTGATCTACCAATCTAGGAGACACTTAATGCAAGGGTCTCTAGCATATGGGTCTTGTGTCCTCTTAAGTGGTAGTTCTTCTGCAAATGATATTTATTTTAATGGTCTATCTACCCTAATGATGTATGTGGCAGCCATCACAGCACCATGGATGGCATCTGTCTAGGGTCCCATAGGATATTACTAAAGTGAACAGGATGCCTCCACCTGCCAATGTCCCCTAGAAACCTGGTATGCGACCTAGAGTTCCTTAAAGGCCATTCTTATGAGCCTATGCATGAGATTCACTTGAAGAGAATGTCAGTGAAAACTGTTTTCTCCTAGATTTCTGTCTAAATTTGTGAATCAGTCTAGTGACATTGTTGCCCTCAAGAAGGGTGAGTCGCATTTCTTGCTGTGCTCAATGTGTGCCCTACATTTCAGCTGGACGGCAGCCATCTAATCTTCATGCGAACTGTTTATTTGCTGTGGGAGTAAGACACAGGGGGCTGCCTTTGGGGTGGCAGTCATCACACTAGCCTATACACAGGCTCTAGACCAGACCCCACTGTGATGTGCTCTTTATGGAAGAGAAGGTTTTAATTATCTTGATTTACAGTGTATTTGGTTTAACCTATTGTAATTTGACAGCAATATGAATAAGATATAAGTACAGTAAGCTATAGCACTGTAAGAACAGTGTGCAGTTTCATAGGGAACACGGGATTCTTACTGTAGAAAAAATTCGTTTGTAATTTTAGACATTTACTTTGGATAAAATCTGTTTTTGTTTCTTTAACATTTCGTTTCTACAGTGATTTTATTTGCATTCTGGGTTTTCACTTTTTCAGTCCAACAACAAGTCAGTATAATATCACACCACAGATACCACAAAACACTGAACAATTTTGAAAACTTTATTTAACAATATTGGAGTATACTGTAGTATCTGAGGGATTCTGCACTCAAGGGATTGAACTTTGTGTTTTGTTTTCACAATAGGGGCACCACAGCAAGCGGATGGTTGTATTTGTGGCGATCTTTCTCATCACAACCCTCTTCATTCTCTACAACTCCAGCAGTGCCAATGAGTCATATGAGGCTTTTAAATTGGCAGGGTATAACAGTGCCACCAAAACCACTGACCTGAAGAAATGGGCTGGAAAAGATGGCTACATTCCTGTTTTTGGCAACAAGGTAAGGCTCAAGGGTCACTACTTCGAATTTGTGATGTTATATAATAAAATAAACATTAATACAGTTTCCAATATCCTCCCTAACAAATTATAATCAGTCTACAGAAAAAATGAAAACGATTTTCCAGCCTGCTTATCAAAGACCCATAGGCCAAAAGTGAAATTACTAATAATATGAGGTAAACGTAAATAAAATTGAAACAAAAGCAGAATCCAAATTCCTGGATATATGGATAAAATAGCATTTTTCCAGAAATTATCTGGAAGCATCCTTGTGAATCTCTGTCTGTATGACTTGCCAACTAAAGTGTGCCAATGTAAACAATGTATTTGGGTCTGAGTCTGTGTCCAATAGATGTATTGCCACATATTGCTATGGAAATTTAATATGCATGTGTTTTTGTGTGTGTGTGTGTGTGTGTGTGTGTGTGTGTGTGTGTGTGTGTGTGTCAGAGCCTGACCCTACACTGCGGCCAGTGTGCCCTGGTGACAAGCTCAAGCCATGTACTGGGCACCGGCGCTGGAGCAAAGATTGACCGCGCTGAGTGTGTGATCCGCATGAATGATGCACCTACATCTGGGTTTGAGGCTGATGTGGGTAATAAAACTAGCCTTCGTGTTGTTGCTCACTCCAGTGTGATTCGTCTCGTCCGAAAACCCCAAGAGTTCCTCAACTGCTCTGAATGCCCATCTGTCATCTTCTGGGGTCCGCCCACAAAGATAGGACGCGATGCCAATGGTGCTCTCTACCGGCTGATCCATCGTGTTGCTGCCACATACACCAACCTCACAACCTTCGCTGTCACACCGAGCAAAATGCGCAAGTTCGACGCACTCTTTCATAAAGAGACTGGCCGAGACAGGTAGCCTTTAGGATCACACTCTAGTTTAAGCACTGTTAACCCTCCTGTTCTGATTCCTAGCAAAGCATGACACGTGTATTTAGCACCAGGTCATTCAGATTTTAAAACTTAGAGTATATCAAAATGTCCCATATATATCGCTCCTGAGTGGCGCAACAGAAATCTGAGTTCAAATCATGGCCATAGCCATCCGTGGCTGGGAGTCCAAGAGAGCAAATTTGGCCATGATCTCTGGGTTTGAGGGATGGCATACTCTCTCCACTGTCAATCACAGTGACACAATCACAGCTCTGTGAGCTCATACACCTGGCTAGTTGTTGGGAATTGGCTACAACTAAATTAAGGAGAGAATGGGAAGAAGAAAAAAAGGCCCCAAATATCTTATCTTCATTTCAGTTCTAGTCGAACCACGGTAATGTCTCCGGCTAGTGTTAGGAACGTAGACTCTAGAGATCGGTTTATTACATATCAGTAAATGTAAACTATGCCATCTGTTTTGATATTATTGCGACTGAATTGCTCAATTTGTTATAAAATGTCCGTGTGTGTTAGAGGTTTCAATTGCTAGCAACAAAAACAACATAGGCTTCCCAGCAACTTTAATCTGACCAACAACTGATGATCCAGTTTATGCTAAACTATATTTCTATATGGTAGCTTATATACAAATTGAGAGAGAGAGAAAGAGAGAGAGAGCAGTAACAAGCCCTTAGACCCTCTGACTGTTTTGGAAATGATAAGCCAGGCTCCATATTTACAACTTACCTGGTTGTATTAAAGGTAGTTGAATTAAAGGTTTAGAATGAGATTCCTCTGTATCATTATGATCATCACAGACAAGTAGGCCTTAACAAAATAATTTCTATTATGTGAAATAAAATAAAAATGCCAATTGAATCAAAAAACAAAAACAAAATGAGGATGCTAATGACTACATTACAACTAAAAGCAACATTATAGCAAAGGGTGAGATATGATTTTATTTTTGTTGGGAAACGAACATTAAATTATGTTCCAATATTACCTCCAGTGTAGAACCCTTATCACAGAGGGTTTCCTCTTCATGCAAGTTAGATGTGAATGATGTTGAGAGTAAACTGTCTTGATCATAAATGCTGTTTGCTGTAAGGGTATATTGATTATTTCATGCTGCTAGTGGTCAGAAGCTTCCTTTTACAAGTTTAGACTTGTAGCCCCAGTGTAATACTGAAATCTGTATGAATTAATTTTTCCCTCAAAACATTGCTTCTGATGCTACATCTATCAAACTCTGAACTGTATCTTCTGTTTCCTTAGACAGAAGTCTCAGTCATGGCTGAGCACTGGCTGGTTCACCATGGTCATCGCTATAGAGATCTGTGACCAAATTAAGGTTTATGGGATGGTGCCTCCCAGCTACTGTGGGTGAGAAAAACTGTCTTTCTTTCAGATGTTTAAAAATATGGTATATTCACTATTTACACTATTTTGGCAATTCACAATTTTGTGCACTGAAAGCATATAGGGAAGAGTTGAAATCCCACAATGCGCTGCTATCTATATTGTCCAAGTAATGTAGACTAATAGTTAAAGAATATCGATATTGTCAGCGGTGGCCATTCAGCAAAATTTATCTTCATAAAGTCCTCATTAACAGCTCATACGTGTGTTTTAATACATGTACATCAAATTCTGTTGAAATACTGATTACCCCTTTGAGTTACCAACATCTTTGTTTTTTTTAAAAAAAAAACAACTAGTGGTCAATACAAGGGAACTGCAACAAGCTCTACAAGAGGCCCATTGGGGCAGGAAACATGACGCCCTATGCTGGCTCTATAAACCTTTTTCAGTCTTGGAGGAACAGTAGACAGGACAGTTAATGATAAGGCTGCTAGATCTGGCTAGTCTAAAAATACTTGATTTATCTTGATTTATAGCAAATAAATGTTGGTAAATCTATTAACTTTTTTACAAGCAAAAGTAAAATGTAAGTGCAGACAGTGTGTCTATGATGTACAGAGCCATTTCTAATCTTTGTACGCTATACTGCAGAGATTAGAGGGAAAGGGGGATATGGAGAGGATAATGTCTGGACCTCAGAAATAAATATGCACCACAGTGACCTTGTTTCTGGTGTAAAGGCTGAGAAAATGTGTCTTACTTTTCCAACGGCCAAAATATTTGGGCTAGTTTCATTTCTTGTTGCGGATATAGTTGTGCTGGGAATTTTGCTGAAACACACCTGCTGCATCAAACATTGCTGAACAAAAGTCTAAAAAGGCTCAAAACGAGCCGCTAGACTGTGTGCTGGATGACTGTATGTTGTCACCTGACTATTATGAGGTTACTCTAAAATTTCGCTAGTTAGTAGCGTATAACATAAGTGTAATAGCCTTTCAACTTAATTTTGTTTGAGGCTATGTTGTTGTTATTGTCATCCTGCCCCACCAAAATCTATGGTCACATGCTGCTGCTGAATATTGTACTTCAGCATTTGCAAACGATGTGTGACTTTTATATATCACTTGTGACAAACTCTTATGGTGTGTTGTGGGATTTTTTTTTATGTTACAACGAATGAAATATCCTGAATGAAGAAGTGTTATGGAACGTTACATGAGAGTAATTATGATCTCTGTGGTATAGGAGGCATCCTCAGCCTAAAAGAATGCCATATCACTACTATAAACCCCGAGGGCCAGATGAGTGTGTAACGTACCTACAGAATGAGAGGGGCCGCCGTGGAAATCACCATCGCTTCATCACTGAAAAACAAGTGTTTGCTCGCTGGGCCAAACTCTACAATATCAGCTTTGTACACCCCACCTGGTGAGAAATGGATAGCAAAAGGCTGCCAGGCTCCTTCCTGGAGATCCAATATGGCCACCAGCCCAAGTCTCAGCCTAATGAGACACTGATCTAAAATGGCTACCAGCCACAATATCCTTCCAGTGGGAAACAGACAGCCTCACTTTTAGCTCAACAAGAGAATGGTCCAACATGGCCCACAGCTTCAATCTCCATCTAAGGAAAAGCATTAGTTTCACTCTCAGCGAAATGAAAAAATTATCCAAAATGGTGTTCAGCCCCAAACTAAGCCTAATGAGAACCTGCTTTAACATGACCACCTGTCTAAGCTGTTGAGATAAAGTCAAATAGCTGCTTATTTTACTCAAAGCCTAAAGAGAGATTAAACCAAAATGGCTGCTGGTTTCACATATATTACCTGCTGAATCACTGAAACAAATTGGCCACTGGTTTCACACTGTCCATCAGATGAGAAATTGTACAGACCTTCTTATAGATCTGGTCGAGTTGAACAATCTGAGTTTGAAAATGGTGCATGTTAGACTTTTGGGAGCGTCATCTCTTTGTTATACAGTTTAGTCATTCAAAAACCTATAATATACAATATATACCAATAATTTTATTTAAACAGATTTTACATTTTTAAAATTTATCAAATAAAATGGGAAAATTCTGATAGAGTTGATGTTATTGCAATAATCAGCAAAGTGGTGCTGAGTACTTCTTTTTGTATCATAAAATTCTATTTTAAAATATTGCTGCATATACATATTTTAAAAATGCCATTAAGAGCCCAACAAAACAACTTCCTATGATTGGTATTTTTAGACTGTATGGATTTTCAATGTGGAGAGGGCCTTCAGAAATTCAGAAAAGCCTGGAACCAAATGCTTGTAATTAGTATTGGCACCCAATTTGAAGTTTCTAGGGAGAAGCTGTTTAAAAAGACAGAGAGACACAGATGAACATAGAGAAAGAGCGAGAGACCCTGAGAGCTTTAGTTACGAGACCTCCGGTGAACATTGGGACAGTGGCCAGAATTTCATGTTTTGTTGCCAACATTTCTAAAAGCATTTGTAAGTTGTTGTTTTTTTTTAACCCAAGCCTTTACTTTCCATTGTAACGTTACTATTATGGGACCTTTTTATTTATTTTTATTTTATTATATTTTAACGGTTTTTAGATTGATCATTCTCTTTCTGGTTTCAATATTTCAAGATGGACTGCAAGCACTGCCCACCTATTGTGCCAGCACATACAATACATGCAAAAACAAAAAGTAAAGTATTTTAATACAATGATTTTGTTCTAATTTTATTAGCTAAGGCTCTAGAGCTAGAACAATGTTGTTCACAAAATTCTAGACAGATGATTCATTCAGCTGAGAATCATTCAAATTCTATTCATAAAAAAAGTTTATTGTGCTCATAACTAGAGTGTCTGTTATCTCAACATATTCAAAAATGTGCTGCCATGCTGAAGTTGAATAAACAGTCAAACAAATGCAAAAAGTAAAAGAAAGGAAGAACATTTTAAATCATACCAGAACAGGGCATTTGGTGTGTGTAAAAGCCTGGAGTTTATAGCAGTCTGGTACTGTTGTTATATTTAAGACAGTTTAATTCTTAGACACATATCTACAAATATCATTACACTATATTTTGTATTAAGTGTCTGACTAAATGAGTTTGTTTGCATGGCATTCCTTGTCTGCTTATGACCCTTGACCTCTGATCTCTGACTAGCAGCATTGGGAATATTTGTAGGTCTACCTTACGGCCTGGGTTATACTTCTGCGTTGATGTGTATTTGCAGTGCGACGTAGAGAGTTTATCGGTATGCATGGCACACAGAAAGGCTTTGATGCTCTGGCTCGCTTTCCCTCAGGAAGCTTACTGTGCATTGTGAATATCTGTGGTGCTGTGCGTCAACCGTCCTACACGTGAATACTGACTGGTTGATGGGGAGTTGTGTCCGGTTGCGTAGCCAGAAACAGTGTAACGAGATGTTTTGACCCTTCTTCTGTGGGTTTTATCAAAGGTTTCAGAATAATATTGCTCCAAATACATCTCAAGTGTAAACAATTAAATCTTCTCTTTTCACATTCAGTACTTTCCGTCTTCTGTAGGCTGGAGACATGCTTGTGATACCCGACCACTTTTTGAAAGTGTAGTCTATTCATAATCGTATACATAAACAGCTCATGATGAAAAACAATTTTTAAAAAAAATTATCAGTGAAGACATATTCATGCTGCTAGATTGTCAGGATGGTGTGTTTATTAAAATGTCTCCTCGATGATAAAACTCATGCATGGACAGCTGGAAATGAACACAAGCCACTGGCCAGTTTAATCAGTCTGCAGGATCACTTGCTACTTCCTGTTTTCATCCAACAGACTCCCAGTAAAGATACAGGTGATGCAAACTGTAGCAACTCAACCTAAAGCATCAATAATTCAATAATTGCTAGAATTGTGGATTTAAACAGTAGTTTAAATCAAAGTCTTTCATTATATGAGCCACTCGATACTGCTGAATACAGAAGAGTGAAAACACAAGTAAAAAAAAAAATGCTTCTAGTGAAAATAGGCTTGATTTATAGTTGTTGATCATGAAAGGCTTCCTTTTTCCCTTCAGCATTTTTCAAAACAACGTCATGCCTTCTGTTTATTATTCCTACCATAAAACACAGAATTCTCCTTTGTTCTTGGGTCCTGAGACTTTTTCGAGGTCTTGTTTCCATCAGTTCTGGTTTGGCTCATGTGACACCAGCCCTGGTGTAAACACTCACGTTACGTGCGAGTATGAAGAAATCTGCGCACGATGCCCTGACACGCTCATTGATATGCACTCGCAGAACTATAAACCAACCGTCTCAAAGTGATGATCTAGAATTAACCAGAAGCCAAAGCCAGTTCATTGTTAAACAGTCTATAGCAATCAGCAACCAATCCGTGGGCATTGTAATCAGATGGAGGCATAGGTGTCTACCAAACATATGTGACATGTATAACATGAATGTATGCCCTAAGTCGTATGAACCAAACCTGAATGTACAGAAAAAGAGCAAAGAAGAAAGCCTCGCACTGCAGACACAAAGTACTGGATGCCATAAAGAAGAATTTAGTTGTTTACATTGTACTCGAGTATCATTTGTGGATCCATTTTTACTGGTTTGGGGTGAGGATTGCATCATGTTTGCTTCTTGTCCCAACCCCAACTCTAGCAAATACACTTCCCTGCTCAACCTATCAGAGTTTATTTGATGCACAGCAACTCTGATTTGCACTATAACTATAGCTGAGGTTCTCGATATTTGCACTGACTCCTCCATGAGTCTTTATTTCATACACTATAAACCCCTTCTCTGTGTCTCTGGTAGTTGAACATATAGAAATTAGGTTGAAATATGCTGGATTTGTCCTTTAAATCCACTGCTGGAGTGCCATAACATTTAACAAATGACCACTTTCCCTACTCTTGGGTGTGTGAACAAAGAAAATACATGGCCAACTGCATGGCATGGGAGTAGGACTTGGGAGACAGAAATTATATGAAGAATGTGAAATGATCCATATGGTTATTAATAATCTGACACTGTTTTTTGATGTCTTTGCCAAATTATGTATCTTCATCAATGTTCTGTACTTTGAATGGTTTAAAGCATTATACGTATATTAAAAAAAAAAAAAACAACACAAGCCTCAGTGTCTTTTTTTCTGTTATTAAATTGTATTAGCAATATAATGTGTGTGTGTGTGGAATGGCAAAACGATATTAACAATATAACAATAACAGTCCAGTAAATTCCGCAAGTCCATTGGCTGGGTCTAAAACACATTTGTAGACGAAATATTCTCTCCCTTACAGGTTCTGCACCACTGCGCTCGTCTTCTCGCCAATGTGTGATGTCGCTTCCTGCCATTATCGTTTAGCCTGGTCAGATAAAGCAGTGGCAATTTTTTGTCGCAATGATGACAGGGAGATCAATATGGCCTCCTGTGGAGAGAAAAAAAAAAATCAAGAAAGTGATTAAACCCAGAACACAGACATGTTGCTGTTGATTTCAATGTGGCTATTTTAGAATATACCACTTGCGCTGTCTCTCACCTCCGTGCGGATGGTGCGGCTGCCCTGGCCAGGACAGGTATTGAGGTAGAGGTCAAAGAGCACACTGGGGTCACTTACGTCCAGGTTTGGGTCAGCATCAACACTCGCTTCCAGCCCCTGAAGCCCACCAAAGACCATTAACAGATGCCTGAGAAGATATAGAGGGGGGCAGATAGACAGACAAAGAGGTTTACATTTATTCATTTGACTGACACTTTTACCTAATCAAACCTTTGCTAAACCCCTCCCCTAAACAGCAAATGAACAGTTGTAGCTTAGCAACTGTAACTAGGCACAACACCATTTCTGGACTACATTAGGGTGCTATGGTGTGTGTATGGCCCTGGAGACAGTACGAGTAGACCAGTGCAATTGCTTATAATGGGCAGCGCTCAACATGTCTGTGGTCTGCCTCTCTCAGTGAAGAGCCAAATGCCTTGTTGGTGATGACATTAACATCCGCTGACACGTGCAGATACAGGGACCTTTGCTCCATTAGTTATGGAGAAGTAAGCATGTGCAGTAGCCAGAGTAATGCGACCAAATGTTTGTGTTATTGGAGCCAAAGGCCATGCATTACTCATTTATGGCAGATTCCAGCAGCCATATTAAATCCATGTCAACTGTCATCTTGTTGATCTGTTTTAATGTTTTATTTTTGTTTTATGTTTGAAATCTTCCTCTCCCCATTCAAGCCTTAGTCGACCTCAGGAGAAGACATGTATCTGATCTGGATTAAAAATTGTGGCATTACTAGCTTAAGCTGGTCAAAAAAAAATAAATCACAGAATGAATGTCTGCAAATATACACTGTTTATTAGCAGACACTGGTAATATTTAATAAAAAGTTTAAATAAAAGCAGAGGTGGCTTACACACAAAACGATACCCATAAAATGCTTGTAATCATACCGGAGTCATTTCTAATGATGAATGTTGACATGCAACATTCAAAAGCTTACTGGACATAGCAATATTAACCAAATGGGACTGGAAACTTTGAATACATGGTTCAGAACCTTAAACGCTGAAGTACCGCTGCATATAATTACTGATGAACTCACAGACGTAAACATAACAGTTGTGAGAATTCATTGAATTTCCATCAGTAGGCCTATTTAGTCGATTTTGTTTGTTTGTTTTTTTTTTAACTACATTCAGCCTAAGTTTTTCAGGGACATCCTTAATAAATACAGTTAACTGATGGTAACTGTATACTTGTCTCACGTCAGCCAAAATGAACATACACTGATTAATTTTGTTTCACATTAATGAGCTCCTCAAAACATTCTCCCATTTACGTGGACAAAGCTTCCTGGAAAAAGATGCTGTGTCAGCGCGTCGTTCACGTGGGGAAAATCGAGAGGAGACGAGAGTTCAGAACACCTGTGCAGCTGTCAGGCATTCCAGAGTCACGTGTCAACTGACTCGTCTGCCAATTTCTTTTGGGGGGGGGGGGGGATACTCTTTCTGGGTTTTTTTTTTTTTTTTTGAGTGTTAACACATAGCAGCGTAAAGGTATTGCTCCTAATCAAAATGCATAAAAGGCTCATAGGTCTGACGTTGTGATTACCAACAACACATACAGGAAACAGCCTGTAGTGGTACAAGAAACTGTGTCTGACTACGTAAAGCCAAACTCAAATGAAAGGCGCAAACAAACTAAACTTCCGTGATTACAACTTCAGTAAGCTCAGAGCTCTTTCACACCTGAATGGAGGAAGAGTGGTATCATCAGCATTGCTGCCCTTTTCCGATGTCCCAATAGTCAGATCATAGCCTTCTTTAAATGGACACTCAGTCATTACAGCACCTAGGGAACACACACACACACACACACACACACACAC
>CM040989.1:17337352-17368727 GCA_022985145.1 Pangasius djambal | reverse complement strand
CGAGCTTTGGGAAAATAACATCAGAAACCCAAACGGCTCGAACAAGACTCTTTAACAACTGTTTAACCACAGGAATCTGTCCACACAACATTTATACCTCGTTTTGAATACGTAAACATCCACAAACAACATGGTAAGAAGCTATATGTTGTCTTTTATGGTGTGAATTTCAAGAAGAACTAAAGCTAATTTGTTGGCTAATGGTTAGCACGCGCATATGGTGGCGTTGCGTTATGGCGATGTGTTGATGCTAGCAAGCTAACTTGAGTCACGGTAGCTTTTGTACACAGCTATTATATACTCTTTATATCATATATTTGTGTTTTCACTGTTAATATCTTAACATACACCATTTGACTATTTTGCTATAATGAAGGAATATTTGTGACACTTATTTTAGTGATTTCTTTTTGTATTAAGGTACAAAACCTTACTGATGAAAATGGAGCTAGTAAAAATAGTATTTCTGTACTTTACACAGCTTTAATGTGTAAAGTACAGAAATGCTATTTAAAAAAATAACTTTAAATCTACTTTCAGTGCTTTAATGTGAGTAGATGTGAAGGAAGCTAGTCTAGATTCAACGAGTGAGTGAATAGGTTGACGTCATTGCACATGACATTACGTCATGACGTAAGCGTGCAGTATTGTGTACACGTGACTTTTCTCTGTTAATAAAACAGTAAATAATACATTACACTTGGCAAGTATTACATATAAACAGTAATGAATAGTTATTCACTGCTTGTTATACCAAAAGACCAAATTGTGTAGGGGTTTTGGATGTCACTGCACCTGAATTCTCTAAAACAGCAAAAGAAATTGTATATTTGTTTTTCTTTTCTACTTTTGAGAATATGAGTGTTACAGTGTGTCCCAAAAGTCTCCATACATAGGGGGCTGTGTGTGCCTTGTTGGACATCCACTTCTCGGTTGGTCTACAACACTTACAGTGTTGTGTGTGTGTGTGTGTGATGTGCTTGCCATGTTTCCTGTTCAAGTCCATCGCAACCTTCTTGTATAAAGTGTTAATTTCCCCTGTGTATAGAGACTTTTGGGACACCCTGTATTTTCCCACCACAATGTGACGTCTGACTGCAAAGATCATGTTGAGCATGGAGCCAGTTTATC
Source organism: Pangasius djambal (assembly GCA_022985145.1). Classification (NCBI taxonomy): domain Eukaryota; kingdom Metazoa; phylum Chordata; class Actinopteri; order Siluriformes; family Pangasiidae; genus Pangasius; species Pangasius djambal. Next base: position 17,367,596 of record CM040989.1, on the reverse strand, counting down.
AGATGCATTCAATCTGCCTAAAGATGTGTAAAACCTGGAAAGCTAAGTGTAGTCTAACTCTCATGCAGTGAGAATTTCTCACCTGTAGATCTGTGCTTTGTTCAGAAACGGGGACTTAACTTTTTTACGATTTTGCATTTTCTCTTTCCCTCGGTTCACTTTCACATGGCAGCATTTCAAAGAGTACCAAAATGTGTTTATGCAAATCATGTGAGTAAAATTGGTCCGAGTGCGCATGTTCCTGGGTTCCGCTCATAGCAGCCATCCATCAAGATGGATAGACAGCATCTCCGCGAGCTTATTGTGCCTTTCTTTTTAGCTGTCATTAATATAATTTATCAGTTTGAGCAGGAATCGATGTTTCACGGAGTGATGAAAGCCCATCTCCTTGAGATGCTCGCCAAACACCTTGTAAACCTCAGTGTTTTTGTGAGTTTTTGAAAGTTGTTCAGAAATATATTTGTCAGACCAAATTTTTATTGAGGCGTTTTACCTCGTCTTTGGTCCAAGTTAAACTGCAAATCATGTTGCAAGCCATTAGCAAACCAGCCACGATATTTGCGTAACATAGTTCCCATCATGCACCTCTATACAGGTTGGTTTGTTGGTCTGCTAGGTAGGATTGCTTTCTCACCACAAGCGAACCGCTCCATACCTTCAGGCCCAGACCATTCATTCAGGTGGTCTCGGACTGATTGTTTTGGTGCGGATCCGAGTGTGATTGCCGTGTTCATATATGACTAAACGAACAAAACCAAGGGAGAAAAACGCACCAGGTGCCGAAACAAACGCTCCAAGCAAGCCAGGTGTGAAAACGCCCTAAGATGATTAAAAAAAAAAAAAAAGTACCATTTTCCGGACCGTATCTGACTTTTCTGTTATGTCTTCCACAGCCGCAGAACGAGCACATCGAGCTGCACCGTAAGCGCCACGGTTACCGGCTCGACCACCATGAGAGGAAGAGGAAGAAGGAGAGCCGTGAGGCTCATGAGCGCTCACAAAAAGCCAAGAAGCTCATCGGTCTGAAAGCCAAACTGTACCACAAGCAGAGGCATGCCGAGAAGATCCAGATGAAGAAGACGTGAGTATACATGCGTGACGAATCGTAAATGGAGATTCGAAAATCACCAAAAATCTTTTTCTGCTTCTCTGCTGTGGAGATGGTGGGGTACCATGAGATAGAAGGTTTTCACAATTATTAATGAAATAAGAAACACAATATTTTGAGAATTGAGATCACAATTCTTTAATCGATTGTGTAAGGAACTATATGTATATATTAAATTCTTGCACTATTTTAGCAGACTGTGGTAGCTACATTTTCTTAGCAGAAGTCTATAAATGAAGGCTCGTCTACATGTGAGTTATTGATTTAATGACACATTTCCATGAAGTAGCCTTAATCCTTTTTTTTTTTTAAGTATAAAACATTAATCATATTAAGTTGCCAAGAGCAACAATCCTTCCTCAGTTAAAGTGCTCTGTGCAAAATGAATCACAGGCAGGTTTTGTGAGATAGTTCATACAGCCTTGACTCACTCACTCATTTCGCATTTTGTTGTCAGTTGTTCAGTAATTAAGAATTTATTATTCTGTACATAATATTAACCATTTGTTTAGCACAAAATTGCACTACAAGCAGACGTTTAGAATTTACTCCCAGCTTTCATTGTTGTTTTTCTTCTGTAGACTCACCACACTTCAGGTGTGTGTGTGTGTGTGTGTGTGTGTGTGTGTGAGACATGTTACAGTGTTGACCATGTTCATTGGTCACAGTGAATAAGGAGGAATAGTGGCGCTCTGTTTTATGCAAGTGCAAATGCTGTAGAATCTACACTCCTTGAATTTTCCAGAGTGTTATGATTTTATGTTCCATTTTCTCAATGAATGTGTGTTTTTATCTGGTGAAAACAGTCCTCGTTTTTAAAAAATGGGGGGAAAACAGAGGAAAAATGATTTCTGCATTGTTTTAACAAACTAGTGAAAACTGAGTGATCGCCATTACAAGACTGTCCAGCACATTCCCGCCTGCATATTGAGAAGTGTATGGGGGTTTATTTGTGGAGCTGTGTGTTAACCAGATAACTGTGTGCATGGATAATGTTCACTAACTTTTTATCTTCGTTCTGTTTTGCCTGCAGAATTAAGATGCACGAACAAAGAAGAACCAAACAGAAAGATGATGACAAGACACCAGAAGGAGCAGTGCCAGCTTATCTGCTGGACAGAGAGGGCCAGTCTCGTGCCAAAGTTCTCTCTAACATGATAAAACAGAAGAGGAAGGAGAAAGCTGTAAGTTCTGTCCAATCACATGTTGTAAAATGACTCCCTGTCCAATCAGAGAGTGTAATTAGGGGTGCAGTTGTATTAGTAAGGCAGTATAGTGAGATAATTATAGCTGAAATAGTTATGTTGTTGTGCTATACTGATATAGATAAAGCAGAATGCTCCTTGTGTTTGGTGTATTGTAAGACATGGTTAAAACAGGCCAGTGTTTTAAAGAGATGGAAAGTGGAGAAAGCTGTAGGGTACTGAGAATTAGTGATGCACCAGAATGAGATTTCTTGACCAAAATTGATATTCAGAATACACTGGGCCAAAAATCATACAGTGAATTTATCATACTGTTTCATCTCTGCTATAGTTTTTTTTTTTTTTTCTCCCAGCAATCTGTGATCTATTTAAGACAACATTTTTGTGGTGTATGTAGGGAAAGTGGGAGGTCCCTCTTCCCAAAGTGCGTGCTCAGGGCGAGACGGAGGTTCTGAAGGTGATCCGCACCGGAAAGAGGCAAAAGAAAGCCTGGAAGAGAATGGTGACCAAAGTGTGCTTTGTTGGAGATGGCTTTACACGCAAACCACCAAAGTATGAACGCTTCATCAGGCCAATGGTAAGACGCACATATAGTTTTGAGTTAGTTATAATAATAGTTTAATTATCGGCAATGTTAAATTCACCCCAACTGCTAACCCAAACTTTATTTTAACGTTATCGTACATTACTGTTAAGATTTTCTCCAGCTAATTCTGCTTCTCTGTTTCCGTCTTCTCGCAGGGTCTGAGGTTTAAGAAGGCACATGTAACTCACCCAGAGCTGAAGGCTACATTCTACCTGCCCATCCTGGGTGTGAAGAAGAACCCCTCCTCTCCCCTCTACACCACACTTGGGGTCATCACCAAGGGAACAGTCATCGAGGTCAACATCAGTGAGCTCGGTCTAGTCACACAGGGTGGCAAGGTCATCTGGGGTGAGTTGTTGTATTATTATTATTATTATTATTATTATTATTATTATGCTATATAATTCCAATTACACACATCAGTCATATAAAGGATTCAGTGTGTGTGAGACATGCGCTCTCAGTTCAGAAGGGAAAAGTCCGGTTGAAATCATGAGGCCATGAATAAAAATAAAAGCTAAACAACCCCTGTACAGTGGATTCATTTACTCTTCTTTATTTGCTTCTTTCTTTATTTACATTAAGATTTAAATGGCAATAGACTCAGGATTGTGCTCCATGCTAGAAAACAAAACCTATTCTAGCTATAAACTATAATCTATTAAATATGAACTATAAAAGGAAATTACATAGCACAAATGTTTCAGCCTTTGTATTTATATTCAATGAGGTCATTTGTATTCTATTTGTATAATCATTAACATCTTATCCAGGATACAATATTCAGGATAGTGTTTCAAACAGGGAAATATTTACTTGTGGTAGAACCCTTTTAAGTTTCTTTATCTTGATGTACTGTCAAAGTGATGTGTTAAACCATGCCAGACAAGCTATAAGATAAGATAAGATGTACCTTTATATGAGAATAACACATGATTCATGTGTTTGTAATATTTCTCACTGTTTCTTTTGCAGGTAAATATGCACAGGTGACCAATAACCCAGAAAACGATGGCTGCATTAATGCGGTGCTGCTGGTGTAATGGAATTAATGAAATGTGCCTATAAGTGGAGCTTTGGGCCACAATGACGTTGGATTATCGAAATTTTCTCCAAAATGCAGGAGATTGGCATTTCAGGATATGACTGTGGGTAATGAAAAAAAAAAACAACAACCTGACTGCTGTTCCATGGCTAACAAAAGAGTCTGGGGGCTGCAGTCCTGGAGGGCTACAAAGCTACACCAACAAGTGATTTTTCCTGATCTAACACAACTGTTTCAACTCAGCAGCTCTTTATCAGTGGTGTGTTAGAATATGGAAAACACTAAACTGGGCTATGCTCACGCAGAAGAACATGTGGATTGTATTAAAGATCTTTTCACATAAAAGTTTTACCTTGTGGGATTCATGTATCTGTTCAACGCTATGACCTGACTTTGCAAAATAGTGTAATTCACTAAATAAAAATAATCAGTGAAACATAGAAACTGCTCTGTAAATACGAATAAACAGGTTTTGTTAAAGATTGTAATGCAAGATTTGAATTCAAAATGTACAGGTTGTAATTTAAAGGCATAATTGGATATATTTAAGGATAAACTGGCATGGCTAGGGTAATAAGCAGTTTGATATTATTAGCAAATAGAATGCTAAATAGAATATGATATCTGTCTCATTATAAATTTGAGGGGGCTGAAATAGTTCATGACCTCCCTTTCCATAGTCTGAGGTTATCAGCTGTAATTTATGCCATGCAACCACAGGACTGGTTCACATCAGTGGATGTGAGAGATGCTGTTTCCTAGTTAGATACTATAGAAATGGTCCCTGAAAGTATAGTCTGTGTCCATGTTCCCCTCACCCCAGAACACAGACGCTTCTTGAGATATGCCTTCCAGTTCCTATCCTTTGGCTTCCCTCTAGTACCAAGGATGCTTTCTAGATGTATGCAAGTGGCCTGATGTTTTCCCTGAGGGCCAAATGTAACAGGATACTGCCACATTTTAATTTGTGCCCTCACCAAAGAGCAGGCCATTTACAACACGTCAACCCTTCTCGTACACATTGTGGCGACTGGCCTAAAGGTGAACTCAGAAAAGAACTCCCTAGCACAAAATAGGCACACACAACCCATGAAGCTAGATTCAGTAGGACTGCTATCCACCCTGTCATGCCAATGAATGGCAGACATTATTATGCTCAGATTCACCCAGGTGGCTTGTGTGTAGTACCAGCTCCTGTGCCAAAAATGCAACAGTGGACCAGGATCCAGGAAAAAAAAGGGGTCAGCTTGGGAGCATTACCCACAGGTATCTACACTTCCCTTACTGGCTGGGGAGCAGTGTGGTGCCACAAGAGCACAGGAGATGTGTGGCCCCATGTCACGAGTTCAGAATACACGAGCCAGCTGGGGTTTTTGTGTGCAGGTCACAGTTTTTGATACTGTCGCTGAGATATTATGTTTTGGTTTGCTCAAACAACATTGTGACAGTCAGATACACTATATGGCTAAAAGTATGGCCACCTGACCATCACACCCATATGTGCTCCTTCCCCAAACTGTTGTCAAATTTGGAAGCACACAGTTGTACTGGGTGTCTTTGTAGGCTCTAGCATTTCAATTCCCCTTCACTAGAACTAAGGGGTCTAACCCAAACATGTTCCAGCATGGTGTTGTCATTACGGACAAAGGCAGACCAGGAAGACATGGTTTGCCAACCTTGGAATCGAAGAACTCGAGTGTCCTGCACAGAGCCCTGACCTCAACCCAACTGACCACCTGTGGAACGAACTGCAACGCTGACTGCGCCCCAGGCCTCCTTGCCCAACATCAGTCCTTGACCTCACTAATGCTCTTGTGGCTGAATGGACAAATCCTCACAGCCACGCTCCAAAATCTAGTGGAAAGCCTTCCTAGAAGAGTGGAGGTTATTATACCAGCAATAGGGGGACTAAATCTGGAATGAGATGTTCAAAAAGCATGAGTGTTATGGTCAGGTGTCCACAAACTTTCAGACAAATTGTGTATCAATCATCAGGGTGGCACCTGATGCCTTGTACAGAAGCTCTGCAGGTGGACCCATCTGAGAGCAGCTCATCTACAAGGGCTGCACAATGGGGGGGTGTGTCATCTGCACCCAGAAATGGGGTCATAGATCTGGAAAAGCTTTGGCAAGGGGCAGGTGGACCTCATAACCTATGCCAAATCAGCAAATTTCTAATGCACTGGATCCAGTACATTTCTCGATTCCTGGAATACTATCTAGATACTTATACTGTACAAACTTCAGGGAGTGCTAGGCAGAGGAATGTCCCCATCTACACTAAAGGTGTACTTGATGGCGAAGATGTATGTGGATGGTATCTTGCTAAGGTTATCATAAGTTTATTACAACTTTTCTGAAAGGGACAAGGTGCCTCCATCCTCAACGATTCCCCTTGAACCTGTGGTGTGAATGCGAACCTCCAAAATGACTCTCTAAACATCTTTCCACTTAGTCCTGAGGTATGTTGGTTCCTCAAGACATGGTGGCATACATTATCCAAGTGATTCTCACCATCCCGGTGGTTAGAAAAGGTGAAATCAAGCACTAGTTACATACATGGCTGTGGTTCTATGAATACCAGATAACTGTCAGGGTTCCCTTTCATTCAGAACCAGCACCAACTCAGTGATAAGGTTCCATAAAAGATGACTGTAGGAATAGTGCTTATTGCAAATACTGTCATTTGCAACTTTTTGACTTGATTGGAAGAGCTCGGCATGCAGGCACAAAAGAAGGTAACCAGGAGATTCTCATGGCCCTGTTGGTTGTCTGGGGGTCATAGATTCTCAGTTACATACATATACTAGCGGTAGGTGGATTATCTGCTAAATTAGAACCTAGGTGTGAGTAAGTGTGTAAAAGTGGGTGTCTATGATGCCATGCGATCGGCTGGAATGCAACTCTGGAGAGTGAAGTGGTCCCTAAGGAGTCCACCAGTAAATTGCAAGATGAGGAACAGCTCATGAACACAAGTAAAGAATAAGATCAAGTTTATCAGGTTTAGTGGAAGTAATCAGTGTGGAATGATCAGTTTTTGACACCAGGCAACTGCAAATGAACAACACATTGTGTCTAGCGTGTGGATCATCAAACCATCACTGAGACCAAAAAAACAAAAACAATTTCAGTCCATTTTCTATCCTTGAAAGACACATTTGTTATGTGGAAAATGAAGGATGATGACAATCTGTGAAATATGATGAGTGTTAAAACATCAATGCAAAAACAGTTCCTGTAGTGATGTCTGGAAAACAAGGTTTTGTTGGTCGGATTGCTTCTCGGTGGTTGCTGATATTTCTCGTTTAATGGGAAATAAATTTTAAAATCGATTTTAAATCTCTACTTTTTCCCCTAATGTAATGATCCAGTGAGCTGGACACCAATGCCAAAAATATGAAACATTTTTTAAACAATTTTGACAAAAGGGTATAATTGGCAGGCCGTGTAGGATTTCTGACATTCTAGGCTATTTACACATATAAGAATTATGCCAACCAAAAGTATATTGTTCATTAATAGCGCATGACAATGCACAGTATAAGGTCATAAAAAAATGACCATTTAAGATTCAACACATTCATGCCACCACCAAATCAATAACGAGACCTGAATCCTCCTTAAAAAAACAAGGAGTCAAGCCTGCATCATTTTTCTTTGATTCACGTTAAAAACAGAAGTATCATAAACCACTGCAATCAATTAAAAATACTGCTTCCTCCTTCTACACGTGATGAGTGACATCAGGGCAGTGATCAGGTGGATTTTATGACGCGAGTATCCTCTCTGGATACTGCAGATACAGTTCCCTCCCAAACCGCCACAGTTCTTCAGGCAAAGGACACACAGCATTGAGCATCTGTAGTTATTTTCCTTCTTTCTAGATGTAGAAGTCCAGCCTGCTGGAGATAACCTTGCAGCCCTGCATGGAAAAGACACGCTCGTCTCGAGGGAAATAGTTCATGTCACGCGCCATTTGCTCCACAGCCTCCTCGTTGGGCGTCAGACCCTTGCTGATCATCTCAGCTCGGCCGCACTGCACCACATGTTTGTACTCCAGGGGGAGGAAGGGCACAAAGAAGTCCACCATGTTCATGTCTATTAAGCTAGTGTGCCAGAAACCACCTAGAAAAACAGAGACAGGGAGAGTGCAATGTTCAGGAATATTTACTGCTCCTCCTAAAGTCTAGTTGCCTTCAAACACAAACGTATAAAAATTTAGTTTTGGCGTATGTCACTTTCATATGATAATCACCTAACATCCATCTATAAAATGCCAGGGATTTTAATGGTAATGTCTTGTTAAAAGTTAATAGTTTGTAAAAGGGCTCACTAACATAGGCAGCACCCTCACTAACAAAAGAATTTTGGTGAATTGCCTTCATTGATACAGCAATTGCTTCTTCATGAGTAAAGAATAAAGTATGTACTTCACTGTTTATAATGATACATTTTAGAAAAATACAATTAATTACTCATAATGACATCTATATATACCTATAACTAACAATAAGAACCATTAAAAGTGATCTAAGCTATTAATCACACTCGCAATAGCCTACGTACGAGGTGGAGTTGAGGCGGTCCGATAGATCTAAGCGTAGAGCGAAATGCTGCTGAAAGAGACAGCACGAGCGATTTTGAATTGCTGCGCACAACAACGCAAAAGAAAGGAATGTTCTCTGTTGTTTTTTTTTTCCCACCTCAGTATTTTGCTCTGTTGCATCACATTATGTCTGATATAGAGATTCTGAGTTTTGAATGGATCTGCCTTTATCTGGGGGGTGTGAATATGGCTAAGTATGCCAAATATTCTTCGCAGAGGAACCCGGTAGTAAAAATACTGTGCAAGCTCAACATTACTGTATACTGCAAAACAGATTAACACACTTATTTTTTTTTTCTTGTTGAACTGAATGATTGTGGCTTCATCAAGATTCACAAAATAGAGAACACTTTTCTGTTAGGTCGCTCAGGAAACCTGCTCTACGTACTATTCTTGTTGTTGAAAACAGACAGGGACAGGGCTGTCTCCAGATCTTTCAGCTCAATCTCTTCTCGATCCCTTCCTGCTTTCCAAAAATCCAGCGCCACCTGCACGATGTTTTCACCTCCGGCGTTACTATGGAACAAAAACACATACAGAAAGGGGGCATATGCATACACACATACTGATAACAGTTACAATTTATTTTTATTAAAGTCATTTTAAGGCAACATTTCTAAATCTGATGGGTCAAACATAGGGATGCATTTAGACCCATATTGGTATTGGTCCAATACTGTACTCATAAAGCAGTTTTGATACCAAAATCTGATACCATGAGATACTGTGTGATATAAGCCTAGCGTATGTTTTCATGCTAATGGACAGACAACATGAAATGACAGCGATCTGAATGTATTTTACAAATAATGTCCAAAACAAAGCAAACTGCGCTCTATGAAATTACCAAGAGGAAGTCCAGCATCTACCTGCATTTACATGTAACCTGATAAACCAATTTAGTTTATCGTGTTATGGTGCAGGTCAGTCTCCCTCATCCTGTCTATTAAAGATACTGTTTAAATGCCATAAACATCAAACTGTCTTGCTAAAATGTTTTTTTTTGTTTGTGTTACAGTACTAGAAATAACATTAGCATGACATGAGAACTAGCTTTTGTGACCTGACAAAAGTAATTATTTGTTCTACGCAATGATGATGTTAGAGACCTTAGAAAGATAAAGATGGCCTTGCGGTAGGAGACTCCGTTTAGGATTTCGTAAAAATCTAAGTAGGGTTTGATGCTGTCGATCAGGCCCGGGTGCATCTTATCCATCTCATCGAATATGAACATGGAGTGAGGGCAGGCGGACACGTTGCCCTTTATCCACTGCTGCAGCTGGGACTACACACACACACACACACACACACACACACACACACACACACACACACACACAGGTGAAAAGAAGTAGAAACATTAATCAATAGTATTAGGCATTCTGCTCCCTAAATAGAGCCTGTGTCTCATTCAATAAGAATATTGTGATTAATCATGAGAAAAAGTAAGGCTATGGTCATGATGTAACAAATTCATTTTATATCACCACGTGCCTAGAAAGCAGCAGTTATTAATCATGTGATACCAGATCTAACATGCTTGTAGTAGAAAGATTTGATGTTCAGCCCCAGAAGGGACGCATTCCTCAGTGTGTGTGTGTGTGCGCGTGTGTATCATGCCTACTTTCACCCTATGAGAAACCCAGCAGCACTACAAGCATTCTGACATTAAAATTAGTTATACCTGGTTTTGTTTCAAATTTCTTTTATTTGAATTTCAAGCAGTATTTTACTACTCATATCCATCAAATCACCACGCGATAACCTTCAGAGAAACTCCTCCTACATTCACAGGTAGAGTTTTGTAATGGAAAATCGACGCGCGCACTCAATCGGGATAGCCTTGGGTTCTCAACTGTTGCCAATATGAGGCAAGTCATGCTGTTTGGTGGAGAAGCACCGTTACTGATCTGTTGCTACACGCAATTTGACGGCACCCCTGTACTCTGTACATCAACGGAAAACCAACCAAACATATATTACTTGGGGTGGTGCACTGCTCTCAGCACAGCTGTGTCACTGGCATGGCAGTGTGTGAGGTTTGAGTGCAAGTGTATCGGGTTTTCTGATGCCCAGTGCAAATGGCATGCAAATTCTAACCACTACTGGTGAAAAAGTTCATCCCTTCATCCCTGGCTACTCTGTTTAATGTCAACATACTTTAAAATGGACACTTCCTGCATGATTATAGATCATGCCACATGGCACACGTCATCACCGATTTGCTTCAGTGGCCTGCGCTATCTCTGGATCTGAACCCTATTGTGTATATTTGGGATGTATAAGCAACACAGTTATCTCTGTCTGAGACTAGAGAATTACATTCCTGCACAACCTGTCTCGCCCCGGTTCTTACAATTGATACTGTTCTAAATACCAAAGGAGGCATTTAGAGACTATATGCATTTATCTAATAAACTGGCAAACTGAAAAATTATTTTGGTGTTAGTTTTTCATGTTCATCAGAGAGATTGAGGCCAAGCCCATAAAGTTAGATGATGGCAAAAGCATTTTTTTAGTACAGTAACAGATTTAAGTGTTTTAAGTTTAAAGGGTTTAACTTGTAGAATACCTTGTACAATTCCAGCTCCACTTCATGTGGGAAGTGTGCCGTGGCAGTGAACAAGTGCACAAATCCGCTCGTCATTCCACGTTGGTAAATGTTTTTGGCAATTAGCTGACTGACGAAGTTTTTGCCTGTGCCGGTCCAGCCATGCAGTGAGAGGACAAGGGGCTTCTTCGGGTCCTTGTTGTTCATGAAGCCGGTTACAGCTTTGAGGATGACACGAGATGCTACATGTTGGCCAATCAGCTTGCTCTGCAGATCCACTTCAAGACCTTAAAACAAGAGAATTATAGGCCATTATGCAACAACATGCTATATGTGGAGATGATGATGGTGAAGAGTAGATAAATTCCAAATGGCTTCCTAAGCATTGGATAAAGTATGAAATACTGCTGCTGCACCTGATGGAATGTACTGGATATCCTATAAGAAGCTGTTCGAGATTCAGTTACCTACTCACCTTATGTGTGTACTGAGTAAATGATTAAAAAAATGCCTTCTATACTCTATGTCAAGGATGACGAACAGCAGACCTAGAAGGCCAGATTCCAGTTTACTTTACTGATCTCCCTACTTTAACACACCCACCAAACTGGACTAACTTGTAAGTAAGAAACAAAACATGACAGGGAGTGCTTTTATTTATAGAGAGGGAGAAAAAAAAAATAGAGGTGATGTGACATGGCCTGACACCAATCTGATTATTTTTACCAATACAAAGTTGAGTATTTTCCTATAACGGCATGTCCCAAAGTGTTTTATTCCTCTTATACCACAGCAATTTGACAATGCTAGCAATTTTTTATTCACTAAAAATCAATGCCATACTTTTAATCCATTTGTAGGTAAATGTTAAGTTAGTTCCTGTTATCATGCACATTACGGCAGCTATTATATAACAGTCGTTCCCACACCAACCCCTTTTTTTCTAGTACAGCATTCTAGGAACGCTGTTTGTTGTTGTTCCTCTTTCAGCTTCTCCTGTTACGGGTTACGGGAGTGCACTGTCGTGTGCTGGAGTTGGTTCCCTGGCCGAGAATCGAACTCCAAGTTTGTGTGGTTCTTCCTTCTAAACAAATAAATGCCATTTCTTGGACAGTCGTTTCAAAGGTCTAATACTGAACATTTTGCTGTGGATGTGTCAGAAGATGAAGTATTTCTTTATTATAAAATAATATATTTTTTTTAATTTCCATTGCTCTGATATGTAACATTCTGTCATAGTATTATGACTGTTTTCCCTCTAAATATTACAATTTTATTGTTTGACTTATTTTTCATAATATCATGACTTTTTTCTCAAATTATTACAACTTTATTCTCGAAAACTTGACTTTTCTTCATAATACAATATATTGTGACTTTTTTCTTTTTTATTACAACTTTATTTTCAAAATCTTGCATTGATACTTTTTTTTTTAATACAAAGTGGCCCTAAAATGTAATTATATTTCTCTCTCTCTCAATAAGAGAAAAGTTTTTTTTTTAAAAATGCTACTTAAGAAATGTCCTCGGCAAAGCCGTCCATGCTGAAGCCTTTTGAAACACTTAGTTACCGCTTTAGCTCTGGAGACTCCTTTCCCAAACGCTAAATGAGCACAGAAATCTTTACCATATCGACGATTACACACATTTTAAAATCTGTTTCTGTGGCTCATCTGCCATACACGTCCCTGTGTAACTAACTATACAAATGATGATGAATAATAAACGAAATCGTGAATATAAACCGGTGATCCGCCCCGCAGTCGACACTACTGTCAGAGTTGCTGTGATAGAAAACTCATCAACACCTTTGGAGCAGTCAGCTGTGGTATAAGGTACAGTATCAGTGAACCAAACTCTAACTCACTAACCCTGGAGCTGATCTCCTTCATCTACAGTGCACTAAGCAGCAAACCTGGACAAGATGAACAACAGGAAATATATGAATCAAAACCCGACATTAATGTAGGTTTTCTTGTAAACAGTCAATCAGATCTTCATTCAGTTATACTTTGGCCCATGATTAAGGAAATCAGTGATCAACACACATGTCAATAAGAAGCTGGTTAGACTTGTTAGTAATATGCACTCTCTCATTCACAGCCATCCTTAGATTTACTCACTGCAGTCTAACAAAAACAACATTTAATGTAGAGATCAGGAGTAAATCAAGAATACAGATGAGGTATTCACGGAATAGAAGTTTAGTTATTGCCCTGATTAGTGTCCTGACTGGAAATCGAAAGAGAAACTACACTATACAGTTAAAAAAATAAAAGACAAATACAAATATATTAGCCAAAGCTAGTCAACAGGAAAACCATCCAGCCACTGAATAACGTTTATACACACAATTATTTAACTGTATGATAGTCTTTTTTTTTTTTTTTTGCTTACCAGTCGCATTGAAGCCAATCCAGTGTGCATTACAGGTCTCAAATAAATAATTGTACAACTGATTCCCCAAAGCGGCCATGCCAGCTCCTGCCACAATGGTTGTAGTTATAGGTTCAAAAGCATGTACAATAGCACTCGTTATCAAAATAAAATGCAACACTGACGAGGCTTTTTCTTTCATTTTTAAGTGCAGTCATAAATAAAGACTGTTTCGGAAACGGAATTAAGCTTGAAAAGTGAATTAGCTCCAACTACAACCACAAGTTCCGCTTAGCCGTCATGTTCACGCGTCATTTTCATGCGACGCAACTCACGCCAGCCAGTGACGCAATTTTTCTGTGACAGACAAATCTGAGCGACTATAATGTAGATGAATGGATCATTAAATAGAGAATTATTTAAGAAATATTAAATTATGACAAGGCTGGTGTCTCATTATACAAGTGAGTACAAAAATGGCTTCTAAAAAAAAAACCAGGCAAGCAAATCACTCCGTAATCACAGTGGCTAAATGTATAAAAAATAAAAACATGTTTTAGTATATATAAAAAAAATGTCATGATATCAGGTGAAAATAAACACTTGGAGTTAGGACTTCCAAAAAAAAAAAAAAAAAAAAAAAAAATGGATGTCATACTAGACAACTTCCTGTACAAACAAAGTGCCCATACTGGTCAGATAAGTTAGACACCTGTTCTATTGTAGGAGATCCACTCGGGTCTGCAGCACTCCTGGAAGTAGTACAGCACGTTCGGATAGCGGGCTAGAAACCCGGTCACAGCGGCTGCAATGCCCACAGCCAGGCTGGTGGAGATCGGCTCTATCGCTTCCGCCGTCATGATCAGTAAACTCCATCCTGCGCAAACGAGTGGAGCAAGGATCCACCTTAGCCGCATGTTGTTTCTGTTGTGAGTCCAGTGAGGAGTGTGCGCGGTTTAAAGCGACCCTGGATACTCAGAATGAACTCTTCTCATTCGGCTGGTTTCCACGTACTCCCGGCTAGTTTTGAGATATCGTATGATATCGCGTGGTTTTGCGAGGATTCGCTGCGAAAGCTCGGGGTCCTACAAAATTCAGTGCTGTGAGCTGCTGTGTGTTTGTGAGGTTATCACGCAAAAACAGCGATGTTGTCGCCGTTCATACCAGATTAGCTCGCTGTGTGTCCGTTTGCTATTAAATGATAGTGTAATGGTGAATATCAGTCACACAGTCCTGTTTTTACAAATATTTAGCCTGAAATAGTTATCAGAATGGACTTCGGCACCTGTCACCTTTCACCTACTAAAAAAAAAAAAAAAAAACAGCAACAGGAGGATAAGCTAAGTGACTAAATCAGGCTTATTTCAACAAGCTAATTTTCTTCATTCGGGTTCTACACAGCAAGCTAATATGAAGCCTAGATCGGTTACTATGGCAACATATGCTTTTGGACAAACCTGCTCCGTCAGGCTAATGCTGAAGCCCGAGCAATTCTACTGGCGATGGATAGATAGATAGATGGATAGATAGATGTATTTCTAAATAAATAAATAAATAGACGTATTTCATTAGATGTATTTCTCTGTGTAAAAATGTAAATGATAGATAGATAGATAGATAGATAGATAGATAGATGTATTTCACGGTGTAAAAAATGTAAATGATAGATAGATAGATAGATAGATAGATAGATAGATAGATGTATTTCTCTGTGTAAAAATGTAAATGATAGATAGATAGATAGATAGATAGATAGATAGATGTATTTCACGGTGTAAAAAATGTAAATGATAGATAGATAGATGGATAGATAGATAGATAGATAGATAGATGTATTTCTCTGTGTAAAAATGTAAATGATAGATAGATAGATAGATAGATAGATAGATAGACGTATTTCACTGTGTAAAAATGTAAATGATAGATAGATAGATAGATAGATAGATAGATGTATAATTTAGTGATAAAGGCTGTAAGATCATTTGGGGACAGATCCATGCCTACCATTTCCAAGTTGCATCTAATCCGCCTCTGATGGTGATAAGGAGCGCTCATTTCACTAAGAGATCAATTTCTTTAATCATCACTATATTATTTAAAGAACTAAAACCATGTTATTTACACCACTGTTTTATGTAGCCATCAGCTTTGTGAGTTCATCTTTGTGAGTTTGCTTATACATTCATGTGCCACAGTATTACATTACTGTGTACATTATATCTCAGACACTACTCGGCTCAGTAAAGCCTGAACTGTGTCTCAGACTGGATCTCATAGGATAATAACCACAGTAAGGCAGCGAGAGGTTTCCACTCGGCTCATGTAGCTTCTAAATCCATCATTTCAATGAAATAATTGATGAACGCTTGGTAGATGATACCGCCTTAAACTGGTCTAATCACAAACCATTTCTCTCTATTGTGTGTCTTGGTCATAGCCTACCTTTTTAAAAATGAGTGTATTATGTTTAAATACACTATATGGCCAAACGTTTGTGGACACCTGACCATCACACCTACATGTGGGTCTGCCTCACACTGTTGCCACAAAGCGAGGTCCATGTAGACATGGTTTTGAGAAGGTTGGAGTGGAAGAACTCGAGTGGCCTACACGGAGCCCTGACCTCAACCCCACTGAACACGTTTGGAATGAACTGGAACGCCGACTGCACCCCAGACCTCCTCGTCTCACATCAGTGCCTGACCTCACTGATGCTCTTGTGGATGAATGGACAAACTCCCACAGTCACACCCCAAAATCTAGTGGAAATCTTTCCCAGAAGAGTGGAGGTTATTATAACAGCAGAGGGGGACTAATTCTGGAGTGGGAGGTTCAACAAGCACATATAAGTGTTATGGTCAGGTGTCCACAAACTTTTGGCCATATAGCGTAGGTTTTCCATTTGGCCATTTCCATGGAAAGACCGTATATGTATAAGATGATGTTTTTCTTCCCAGATAATGTCTAGAGCTTTATCAATACCTTTTTCTTTTATTTTTTGTAAATATTTATTTGTATATACAATATATACCTGTATTTTACTTACTTACTACTACTATTACTAATTATTATTATTATTATTATTATTATTATTATTATAGAAACAAAGATGTGGATTTCATGCAGAGTTCAGTGCACAATGAATATGAATATAAATTAAACCATTAATTATTAAATTATCTGTAAATTATTAATTTACGGGAAAGGAGCCTTCTGTGATATCAGAAGGATAGAATACGGGTATTACCCTGCTGAAAAAAAATAGAAGCCCTCGGAGAATTTCTAATGGTTTTAATGGTTATAATGGGAATTGTACTGGTTTTAATGGAAACTGTAATGATCTAATGATGTGGGTCTCTACTGGCAATCTGTTGCCTTCTACTGGTGGCATGTTATGTTTAATAGATACCATTAAGGACCAATAATGGTAATGGTTTAATGGTTTGTAATGGAATTTGTAGTGGAAACCATTAGAATTTCTGTGATGGTTTCTATTTTTTTTTTTCAGCAGCGTAGTTAACTAATAAACATATTCTGCCTTTTGTTTTCCCATGTCAAACAACCAGATGTAAATTCTTATATAATTATTAGCAGTACTTGTATTTAATCTATAAGCAGTAGTACTACTGTGTCTACTATACTACTGTTAGTACTAATCCATTTAGCCTCTAGGTGGCAGCACTTACACTTTACACTTCAATATGTTTTTCTTGTGAAACGTTCACATATAACTGACAAGTCATTTAAATGATTTGTTATTTGTTTGTAAGTTTATGTTTAGATGTTTAAGTATCGTTTCAAAAAAATGCACTGAAAATGGAAAAATAAAAACTCCCTAATAACCTATTATCCATTATTCCAACCTTATAATTTCCATTGTACTAATTAACATTTTCGACTATTTTACACAATAGACAGTAGAATAAATATGTAACTAAAACAATGGCATTATAATTACTGTAATAAAAAAACGTCACTACAAGAAACGTCATTACATAAAACTCTGAAGTAGTCAGTTATGGTGCATTCAAGTGTTGTTGGAAAAATGGTGTTTATGAGTTAAGCGCACATGAACACTGCCACCACAAAGTCGTAATTACGAGTGGGAAACTCGGGATTTTCTTTGAGTTCCGAGTTTCTGAGTTGATGTTGCGTCAGGAAGAAAACATGGTGGAATCAATGGATGCATCAGCTGTAGCTGACAGTAAATTAGTTGAAACTGAATGGGTATTTAGCAGTGACATGTCTTTGTCAGGCTTCATCATAATCATCATCATTATTATTATTATTATTATTATTATTATTATTATTATTATTATTATTATTATAGTGGCTTCATAAATTGATTGAAAACATTAAAAAAAAAAAAAGAAAAACACCTGATGCTCATTCTTTCTTCTTCATTTTCTAGAAGTAGAGTTTAAAAAAAAAAAACTTGCTGTATTTTTTGTAGTTACTTAAGAGAAAGTATTATTTAGTGGTGTATTATCATCAGCTCCGGCCAAAGTGACCAAGTGAACTCACCTGACGTCATAATTACGACTTCCCAACTCGTAAATACGAACGTCCCAATCGCACTGAGCATTATGCTGCCTTCAAGTGCTATCGGAATTCTCCTATTTTCCCACTTCTGATACGAGTATGCCGTGTTCACATGCTTTGTTTTCAGAACGTAACATGAAACATAAACGACGCCAGGTTCATTCATACACATTTGTTTGTACTTTTATTTTCACACCATAACACACGTTACTCAGTAAGCTAGTTTCAAAGCTGTACAACATGCATAAGAATGGTTTCTGATATACATACATAAATAAATATGACCAAATCGATAAGCACTAACAATTAGCTGCATCTGAATTAACAAAATGAACAAAACCTGTCATTCAGGACAGATACTGGACTCTCCTCCGCCATGTTATAAGTTTAAGACCACTTTCATCTCAGAAACTCGGATATCAAAATGATCTCCGAGTTTCCCAGTCGTAATCACTACTTGAGGAGTCCTCCATGTGTAACTTCCTAGTGGGAAACTCGTATTTACGATAATTCCTGTAGCACGTGAAGGCAGCATTAGACGAACAGCGCGCATACGTCACTTCCAGTCCTGCCATTTTGCAGCTGCTGATCAGTGGAGAGCCGTAACTGCCTCCGCCTCCGCCGCCGCTGCTGCTGTGCAGGAGAGGGTTAACATTAGTGTGTGTTTGTTAAGGTTTTATTGTTCCTGTAGCGTGAAGACAGTGCATTGACAAAATGTCGGATTTCGACAGCAACCCTTTCGCGGACCCGGACTTCAGCAACCCTTTTCAGGTAAAGAGAAAAATCCATCGTTTCCCTTCACCGCTATCAGTCAGTCAGTTAGACAGCTAGCTAGCTAAAGCTAACGCACCCAGCCCTGCTGAGGCAACGTACTCCCTGTTAATATATGCCTTTATTTTATTTAATATAAAATAATTTAAACCTGCTCTTTGTCTTATATTCCTTCTAATTTATATATATTTATAAAATGACGGTTATCACGTCTACTAGCTCTGTTTAATAATTCCCTTAATACAGCTGACATCATATGGCCAAACGGTCTCCATGTAAGCAAGCCGTTATTTATTATTTAAATATATTTTTAGTTCATAAAGATATACATATATATGGCGCTTGTGGTTACACCAGATATAATGCATTATCTGAATTATTTTCAGTTAAAAATTAGGCTTTATTTTGTCCTTTCCAACGTTGACTAAATTGGTTCGTTAGCATAAAACGGTAGTCGCAGGCTGAATCCCGAAAGGCTCTGTGCTTCCTCCTTAAGTGCACTACATAGACTGTAAAAATAATGGGTCCTAGTTCAGTGTAGTGCACAAAGACGCCGGATAGAGAGCCGTTTGCGATTGAACCTTCTGTTCCTGAGCTTTGCTGATCATGTTTACTGAGAAGGAGCAGCCAAGTCGGCTCAGGTGTCTACTTAAAAGGGCTGGGATGCAATCTGATTGTTTTGATTTTAGAGCCTGGATAAGTATTTTTTAAGCACCTTGATGAGTATTTTTATTTTAAACTGAAGTAGCTGGTGTAGGCCATGGTCACCTGTCATGTCCTGATGGTGCAATCAGAAAGCTGTATAAGGAGATCACTTGCACTGCTCTTGCACTGACATGACAGGTTTTTCTTACATTATGCAGTTTTGCAAAGTGCCTTTGCTTGAGTCATTTTCAGATTAATCCTGCAGATTGGTTTAAATGTTAACGTCTGCAAAAAATCATCTCCCCAGTGGTGCAAGCTCTCACATGATCCAGATATGCATAAAACTCCAAATGCGTGTGATGTGATGTGATTTCATGGAGTGTTGATCTTACAGAAGTCATTCTGTTTCAGCTTGTGAGTTTTGCAATGTTTATTTACACTATACTCTTTATAAGAGACCTATCTCTTATGTCCTGTCACTGTATGTCACTGTAATGGATCGCTCCAGAATGACTGGCGTAGGGAGGTCCAGATGCGGACCAAGCAAAAATATTTTAGCAGACTGAACTGGGGAAAAAAAAAAGAAAGAGCCGTAGCAGAGTCATCCGAATCTAGAGTGAATATGGAGCAAATCTGCATACAGTACTGTGCAAAAGTCTTAGGCAAAGAAATGCTGTAGAGTAAAAATGCCTTCAAAAATAATGAAATTAAATGTTTCTACATTTCAAAAAATACTATAAAAAGCAGTAAACAGTAATAAATGAAACAAAGTCAATATTTGGTGTGACAATCCTTCGCTTATAGCAAAAATAAGTAAATAAAGAGTAGTCTCAGGTGCAATTAGTGCAGTTTTATAAGGAAATGAGCTGTAAGCGTTATTGAGTATCTTGCAGAATCAGCCACAGCTCTTCTGGAGACTTTGACTGTCGCACTTGTGTCTTATTTTTGCAGCGAAACCCAGCAGCCTTCATTTTGTTTTTTTGTCTGAAAAGTGTCTCTTATGAGCGAATCTGGAGCGAATCTGTCTGTACTTCAGCGACTTTACTTTTCTAAACACGAATCATTACAGCCTCTGGAGCACATCCTCTGTTGTGGCTTATCCAGTCACGTGCATTTGTGTAAAAGATTTAGCTGAAGGAAGCTCATCAGACCAGAGATGACCTTTATGGGTTGAAGGGCTGCGCCGTATCGTACCGTATCGTCCATGATATACCAGTACAATTCCTCCCCTTGATAAGAGTTTGTCACCCTGCAATATTGACGATATAGATGATGACATGTTCACGCGCGACAATGTGGGCATCTCACATGTAGAACGAGAACAAGCACGGCGCAAGGCCGAGTTTCAACACTCGATGAGGAGGAAGAATTCATCCCCAAAGAAACTGAGCATCCTCTCTGTAACATGGAAGCGATTCAGATCCAGTACATCAGATGTGAATCAGACGGCTGTCAAACCTGTATGCTGATGTGACTTGTGGCCAAAAAGATAGTGTTGAATGCTTCTATTTTCTTATTATCATTTATATCGTTACCGCAAAAAAATACTATGAAATATCGTTATATAGTTTTAAGTCTATATCATCTATCCGTAATGGGTAGAGAGTCAGAAAGAGAAGAATTTTTCATAGATTTTTTATTAAATTCTTCCTTTTCTGGTTCGAATAGTGAAGTGGTAACATGGGCTTGTACAGGAAAAAAAAGCAGAAGTATCCGTTTATCTCTCTGTACCAAAAGTAGAACCGACGTCTCCTCTGTTAAGAGTCAGAAGTTATCACTCGGAGTGCCAGTGTGAAGCTGTGGTTGCCATTTGGTCACATTTGAACAAACGAACTTTATAAAACTGGAGCTTCATCTTGGTCAGCCTTAGTCAGGTGACCCTGCTCTGTAGGTACGACTGGAACGTTTTCAAATCAGGAAACTGTTTGCGCGCTATTTTGCGCCTGTGTAAAGGTGGCAGGCTTGCGTGGTGTGTCGTCTTGTTTCAAACTGTATCGAATATAAAGTGTCCAGCCTGCCACAGTTTTTCTGTGGTGCACAAGCCACATTAATACAGCTGTTGTTTTTCTCACTGTGAGAACATTAGCGCAGTAGCCTAGTCTTAGTGGCAGTGTAGAGGCACATCATTTAAGATGCGCCGAGCCACTCATAGTGCCAACAAGCCATTTTTGGTAGACAGCTATTCGAAATAGGGATGGCTTTGTGTGATAAATTTATGAAATGATGGTGCATCAGTGCATCCCGGCATCTGCTTAAAACTCTCAAATATGTCGGCATGATAACTACTTGAGATTTCTATATCACAGTATACCGTTATACTCGTCTTTGAGGCATTTGCTACTTGTAATGCCTCCAGATATTTTGGCACAATGAGTAAGTGAGTGAGACGTAATAAGAATAAAGAATCAAACCGGATTGGTCAGAATGCATCGATTAATTTTCTATAACAGAAAATTATGTTCGTATTAATGCGCCGGTTCTAATACGTTCTTGTTTCTATGGCAACAACTTGCACAGCGATTCGAATGGTGGACTCTCCACATACGTGAATTTAAAAACCTGTGTCTAATCATTGTTATGGTGATGTTTTCTCTGAGGAAATTATTTTATATTATTTAGATTGTTATTGTGGAAGGAGCTTCCATGTTTTCTGACACAGGAAATTGTTCACATTGTTAATGAATCCACTTTTCTTTTTCTTTTTTTTTTTTGTCTTATTAACATAAGAGGGATCAAATACTTCAGGCCATGCTGTTATATGGACATAATCAGCTTCAGGGTGGTAAAAGTAATCAGCTTTGGACCAGGCTGCATCCCACCACTCTGTGGTTGATTATTTTTCTCTAACAGCACACCTCGTCGTGTCGTGTTCCTTACACCGCCTACGTTGCAGCCAGATCAGAGCTTCAGAAAATCTCTACTCCGGTTTCATTTAATGAAAGTTACACCTCTTTAGAAATGATTGATCTTTTCTTAACATTCGTTATGGACTCCAAAGTCACTTGCACTGCGCACACAGACACACACAGACACACACAGACACACACAGGGACCACACTGCTGGTGTGAAGCGTACAGTGCTGACCTTTGAGATGTGTGTGCTGTAGCCCTTCTCTTCTTGAGAATATTTAACGTAAACGCAGTCCATGGTGACACGGTCACTCACATTTTAGTTTGATGACGTTTTAGATTTGTGAAACCTTTGGATGGAAACGTCTTCCTTTTTTCTTCTCATCTGTCCCCCTCTCAGTAATAAAGCAGTGCATCTGTTTATCATGCCTTTAATCACGGCCTGCCCTCAACCCCCCACAATCAAGCCACCCACACAAAAACAACCTATGAAAAGCTTCACAATCCTCACCATCACACACGCCATCATTACCATGGCATCCTCTCACACACACACACACACACACACACACACACAGGGAGAGATGAGAACATGCCTTAGTGTGCATCGGTGATTCTTGGTGGTGGAAAAGCTTTAGATTTTACTAAATAAAGAATAACAATAAGACATACACTACATCTGTTTTTTTTTATTTATTGACACACCTGGAATGAAATACCTGTAGCAAAGGGAAAAGATTTTAATTGGATTTGGAAATGATATTTGGAACGAGAAATGTTTACATATGAAGAGACCTGATTTGTATTATTTATTAAAAAAATTTTTTTGTTTGGATTGATTATATTTATATGGTATAATTAATTATTTTATCTATGTAGCACCATTAAAAACAACATAGGTAGGTGTTTTATAGCAATAAATGCAGTGATACGTGTGTGTATATATATATATATATATATATATATATATATATAAACAGTTTTATATCTCTGTGGCTGTTCAAATGCTAAGGAACAGAAATAAGTTTTTAAGTTTTAATATTTATTACATTTGCAATATAAGTGATCTCTGTGTGTGTGTCTATTTTTTAAGTTCTTCATTAAAAATATTTTAAATATTATAAGTTATTTTAAAGGAAATATATCGGATGGATGTCTATCAGCTGATGCTCAGAGTTCCAGTATTGGTACAGGAAAAGAAGAAAAGGTGGTATTGTGCCATCTGTAGTTTTTTTTGTTGTGTTTTGTTTTGTTTTTTGGGTCTGATTATATTCCATGTAGCTAATATAAGTATAAGTAACTTGTCTGCTTACTTTGTTCTTTGCTGTGTCAGTATGAACACTGGATCAGGCTCAGATCAGCTTTAACATGTTAACTGATCCACTGAGTGACGTACTTCATGCTGTTTACATGGCACTGATCTGGCACTTGGACGTAGGACACAACCTAATGCTTTGCATAATTTGGCAATTCGGTGAGGATGTCTGTATCAGTCAGTACCAGGAGAGACATCAGAATCGTACTGACAAGCGGACAGATAGGATGGATACATCGCTGATCTTGTAACGTGGAACAATGATTTGCTTTGGAAACTAGAGAGTCACATATCCTGTAAGGGAATAAATTTTTTTTTTTTAACCTCAGTAATTCTATACTCTATACGGTTCTCTGGTCAGAGCATGGATTTTGTCAATAATTCATGATTCTTTGTGCTCCGGTCTTTTGAGAAATGTTGTCTTACACAGCCGAATTACAGGCTTATAACATTTTCTGCATCACTGAAGTGGAAAAGGCTACTGTCCCCTTCTTGCATTGTTCATTGCATTGCTATTGGCAAATCATCCAGCATGTGTCCATCACATTTTCCAGAATCATCCGAGCCACACCAAAAAAAAAACAAAAAACAAAAAAAAACAGAGCGGCCTGTGCTAACACGTCGGTGAAGGTTGCATACAAATAACAAATGGGAAGCTCTTGTTGTAATGAGACGTGGTGAGCATAACCGAGTCAAGCACTTCACTGCGTTTAATACATGTAGAAAAGTGTTATCTTGTGATGGCCACACACTGAGTACATCACCCAGTATTGAGGAAGCACGCTGATTTGACGGCTGCTGACTCAACATGAAAACGAAAAGGAGCGCAGGGTGTGAATGCCGCATGAGCTGCAGACATGCTACAACACTTTCATTCTGTGTTCGAGAGCAACCTGTACACGTAAGTGAGCAGTGTCTGCAGAATGGCATAGAAAGTTCAAGCTGCAGGGTTTGAGTCTGAAAGATGACTGAAAACTGTTACACACTTTGCAGAAGAATGTGTCACTGCTGCTGCCGCCATTCAAAATGTTTCATGCTGTAAGAAACTTTTAACCCTTTCATGAATAAATTATTTATACATGTATTGAGATTCATTCATTCATTCGTGTGTGTGTGTGTATGTGTATATATATATATATATATATATATATATATATATATATATGTATGTGTGTGTGTGTGTGTGTATACAAATTTTTTTGTGTATAAATAATTTACATATATGTATAAATTATTTATACACGTATCGAGATTCTTTTAAATTTATTATTATTATTATTATTATTATTATTATTAAGTCTTTGAATGTCTAAAATTGTTAACATTTAGGTCTAAGGTTGAAGACTAAATATTAGAAATTATCAATTCTGACCCTAAAAATGTACACAGTTTAGGATTGTTGCATGACACAAGGAGGTAAAAAAAATTAAAAATCATCTTCCCAAAAACACTAGTATAAAAAAAATAATAATAATACAACATGCAAAGTTATAGTTTTTTTTGTTTGTTTTTGTTTTTTTTGGTAAATCTAAGGTGATCAGTAGATTCTGGCACAAAACATTTTTTACTTTAATTCATTTTTTTTTTTTATGTAGAAATTTAATAAAGGTAAAAGTCTAGAGAGCTTGAGAAGTGTACTTTTACTTACAGAAATGCTCACGTGATTTGGAAGTGATGTAAAGCTTAGATTTTCCTAAAATATACAAAAGAGCCTTAATGTGATTGCCCATAAATGCAAGAGAAGATTAATATTTTTTTAAATATAATGTCTTAAGACAGCTTAGCGGTTCAGGCTGCATGTTACTGAGCGCAGTGAAGATGAAGGTAGGTCATCTGCTGAAGACTATATTGTTCCAAATGAGGCCACAATGTTTCCGTCATATGATTTGGATCTCCAAGTGCACTTAAGGCCAAACTGCAAAATATGCCACCACTGAGTGCCAGTGCCAAAGTCTGAAAGCATTACTAACTTATTCCACTATTTGGGGGGGAAAAACACACTAATTCCTATTGAGTTTCGCAAAAGTTTTCATTTAGTATGTCTGTTTAAATATATTGATGCTGAAACTATACTATGTGCTTCTGAATCTAACCGTCCACTGCGCTACACACAACGGCTCAGATCGCTGTTGGCTGTCACTGAGCAGATTTATTGTTGATTAATCCCCAGTATGTGGAACCACTGATGAAACCAAGCAAAAGAAAGTGCAGCACAAGTTTTGCATTCGGACATATTGAGTGAAAAAGGTGCCGGCCACACTCGGATGTTATCTTTTGCATACGATGAGAGAACACTACAGCTCATAGCTGCATTTTTGTCAAGGGCACAAATGTGATGTGTGACATCACATTTTATTTTTTAGAAGGACTACAGCTACATAAAGTCGTCATCTGTACAGGAATCCACTTATTTGTTTGTCTTGATTAATGCACTTAACTAGCTAATTCGCTAACTAGCTCGCCATGCGTTATTACATTACGTCGGCTGCTATTTTTTGGACTAGCCGATTGGGTTCCCAGGCACCTGGGCAGCACATTGGTGCTTTCATTTGTCTAGTGGGTGCTTTTATTTTATTTGTCAGTGTGTGTAAAACTGCATTCAGCTGTTGTTGGTTGTATTCCTGAGCACCAGCAGGAGTTTTTGCTACAGATGACAGCGGCAAAAACCACTGAGCAAACAGGGTACCAGTATATAAATCCAGTCAATAAATCCAGCTGGAGCATGACGGAGGAGAGAAATGGATAGAAACAGGATGTGAAGCCTGTTTTCGGTGTTAGAGTCTGCAGGGTCACGACACACAAACGTCTGACTTATCATCCTGCAGAATAATGAGCTGTAGAGAGATGAGTGGGTAAAGAAAGGTGAAGTAAGGTAGAGGGAGATATGGAAAGACATGAGGTAGGGAGGTAGGACTAAAAAAAAAAAAAGGGATAACTTATGACAGTGCTATCAGTGGATTAATCTTATAGAGATGATATACAACTAATAGTATAGATGCTAGCGATGTGCCTTCTACCTGATTTGAGTATATGAAATATCTGTTAATATGATATGAGAGAGGAGAAAACATCTTTAGGGAGGTGTGATCAAATATCATATTGTAATTGATATGAGCGGCAAGTGAAACTGGTTGAAACGTGCCATGTGTGCAGGGTCTCTTCTGGTGTAAACCAGGCTTAATCTGCATACTACTCAGCGTTCTTGGCATTCTTCTTCTCTTTTGTCCTGAGGGCTTAATATTTGACTGGCTGCTCTGGCCCAAGTACTTTGAGATAAGTACAGCTTCATTCACTGGTATGTCAATTCTAATTTTTTTCCTGGCACATTATATGGCCAAATGTTTGTGGAAACGTGACCGTCACACTCGTGGTTCTTCCCCAAACTGGTGCCAAAAAGTTGGAAGCACTCAACTGTATAGGATGCCTTTGTATGCTGTAGCATTACAATTTCCCGTCACTGGAACTAAGAGGCCCAAACAAGTTCAAGTTCCAGCAAGCTCCATGAAGACATGATGTACCAATGCTGGAGTGGAAGAACTCGAGTGGCCCATGCACACAGCCCTGACCTCAACCACACAGTACGTGAGTGATGACTTGGAACGCTGACTGCACCACACGGCCTCCTTCACCCGACATCAGTGCCCGGCCTCACTAATGCTCTTGTGGCTGAATCAGCACAAATCCCCACAGCCATGCTCTGAAATCTAGAGGAAAGCCTTCCCAGAAGAGTGGAGGTTATTATAACAGCAAAAAGGGGACAGAATCTGGAATGGGATGTTCGACAAGCACGTACAGGTGTGATGATGAGGTGTCCATAAACATTTGGCCATATAGTGTACGCCTGTGAGCGCCTTTTAAATTCTCTCTGAAGGAAAAAACATTAACATAGATCAGGGAATGTTAATGTCCCGGTATCCAAAAGTCATTAGTACATCAGTATCGTCATTACAATAACTAAATGCCCGTGGTGTATCATCCCTCCCTCAAGTATCCCTTCGAAGAGCTGCTCAGATCCAGGTCATACATGTGGATCTTAATCAGCCACCACTGGTGTCAAGTTTCCATCATTAGAAACAGGCCAAATTGTACACCAAGGCAAACTACACACACTCGCGTTGTGAGTTGAAGCAAGTACGTGATTTTAAGAGGTATTTGTCACTTATCTGTCACCCGTGATGCCCTAAGACCAGTTAGGCATTACTGATCTGTCTTGTTATAAGGCCACTCAGTACTTGTTTGAGTTTGAGAAAGCAGTTTGCTTTGTGTGTGTGTGTGTGTGTGTGTGTGTGTGTGTGTGTGTGTGTGTGTGTGTGTGTGTGTGTGTGTGTGTGTGCACACAGTTGGCTCATGAAACATTCATTGCTACACTGTCTGAAATATTCATAGCACCGGCCTCTTGATGGCTAGCCAGACATGCCCCAGGTACTCAGACTTCCTTCAACAGTGTGTATACAGCTTGTTAGGTGTGGGACCAGAGTATTTATTAAATGTTCTCACTTTTTTTTTTTACTGCGCTGTCTTGCTATTAAAAGGGGGGGAAAAAAGTCCTTTCTTATGTTTGGTCACACAGATTCTTGCTTTTGCCTATTTATAGCCAGTGAAAATTATTGGAATCATCGTTTCCCTGCCAGATGGAAATTATAGGCTGCGACTCCATCAAATATCCCCCTAAGTGTCGAGAGGGAGAGAGGCCCTCAACTATCGTTTTGCCCAGTCCTTTTTCTCTCCTTTGCATTCTGTCTTTTGTGACTTTATTTCAGCCCTCGTCATGCTTTTCCATCCAGTAGTCGCGGGCTAATCTGATTTAGCTCTAGCTCTGCCGACACCGCTAGAGATTAACGTTAAGCAGGAGAAAGCTTGAGCTTTTGCAGTAGATTTATAGGACATACTTTATAACTCGTACTTTTATCATAAATCATCTCTCATGTGGGCTTCATATTGCATTAGTTCCTTAAATTGCCTGTGCAGATTGGTTATATTATGTCATACTTGAAACACTTTCATACACAGGTTACTGATAATTATTGTTAACATACCATCCTGACTTCTATGTTCAGCATTTCTGAGCAGTATTTGTGCTCTGGGGTTGAAAACTGTTCCATTCAGAAAGACTCCTGGGTAATGTTTTGGTTATTTATTTATTTTTTTTACCGTCATGTAACACAATTTTAACAGTACGCATGTAACCGAATATGAATACATTATTCAAATCAAACAGTTCTAAATGAATACAAATTGGGTGGGTTTTTTTTGAGAAAGCTTGCCAGAAAGCTTCACATTGAGTAACACCAGGCCTATGCATCAGGACTGGAATCCACATAACAAAAAGGAAAAAGACACAAGCGTGAGGTTTTTACTTTCATGAAGAGTTTCAAAGACATGAGTATGAAGCTTGCAGTCAGGGTTGCCAGGTTTCAGCAAAAGTCCCCAGCTACGACTCAAAAATTGCACAAAAAGACTCGAAACTGGCCTAAAACGTTTGACCACTTGACAAGGGAGATACATTTTTCTTCTTTTTCTCCAGTCTTTGTATGGGAATCATGTTAACACGCTTGTCTGATTTATTCATAGTTCTTCTCCATTGTTATTAAAGAAAATCTTCCCAGAAAATCTTACAGGTATTGTAATGAGAGTCTGCTTAAAAGACCCCAGTACTGTATCCCAGCTTCATAGTAGATTCCGAATGAGTGTCCAGCAAACGTTTCTGATCTTTCTGGATGTAAATCTGATCAAATATTAATAGGTGGCTATTGTTGTTTTTTTTTTTTCCCTCTCTCCCTAATTTTCTCCCTAATTTAGTCTTGGCCAGTTCCCACGCACCAGTCTGCACTCTCCTATCATACAACAGCTACCAACCAAGGAGGGCAAAGGCTATCATGTGCTTCCTCCGAGACACGTGAAGCCAGCCGCATCTTTTTGAAGTGCTGCTCATACAGCATCCCAGGGTGTCGTAACACAATCGGAGGAAAGAGCTATCCGCCCACTTCCACATGCATGAGCTCAAAAAACACCCACGATTGGCTGGTGGCTATTGTTAACCATGAACAACAGTTCCTTTAGTTGGAGAAGACATTACTGTTTAGAAACAGTGAGGTTGCTTCCTCAGTGACGTTAGATAGAAAACATAAAAGCTTGCCGGAAAGTTCCTCGGGACGTCTGGTTCAGGAGGTGAAATAATGTTATATTCTTCAAATTGCTATTTGTTGTTATAATTTGTGAATGAAAAATTGCATTGTGGTATGGTCCACATAAAATAAAAAAATAAAATAAAAAAAAAACAGACAGCATACAGCATTAATTAATTAGGTCATTCTTTAATTTGCAAGGTAGCATCAGTTAGCATTCACTGTTGAAACTCTATTCCTATAACCATAATGGAACCTTATTTAAAAATTAAGTCGTGTTTTTAGCAGCCACTGTAAGAATCCAAGTCATATGCATAGCATTATAACAGGATTTTTCAAGTTTCTTTTCAGTTATAGTTACAGTTCCTCATGTAGTCTGCATTATGCATTTTAACTTAAATTAGTTGAGTCACTTTTTTTTTTTTTTTTTTTTTTTTTTTTTTTTTTTTTTTTTTTTTTTTTTTTTTTTTTTTTTTTTTTTTTTTTTTTTTTTTTTTTTTTTTTTTTTTTTTTTTTTTT
>CM040989.1:17289385-17333816 GCA_022985145.1 Pangasius djambal | reverse complement strand
TTTTTTTTTTTTTTTTTTTTTTTTTTTTAAACAGTAAATCCTTTTACTCTATACTCATTTATAGTATACAAAAAATAAAAACAATAGAAGAACCACCACGGTGAACCTGCACTGAGACCTGCTGCACCACTTACAGTTATGTGGTTGATACAGCTTATTTCACTCGTTGGCTACACAGGGAACAAATAAATGCCTTACCTGTTCAGTAAGGGAAAAAAGATAAAGATAAACCTTCATCAGTGGTGAGTGTTTTTTCCTCGTATAGTAAAAGAGTATAGTATAATAAGAGACTCTTTGTCTCCGGTTTGTTTACACTCTCACACTCTTACTGTCACTCTTGCCTGTGATGGTGTAGACAGCTTATTGTGTTACAGTGTTAGAAAGTGTACTTTCCCATTGGAAAACAGTCCGTTTGCAACCTTTAAGATCCTGAAACATGTGGCCAGAAAAGTGTACAAAAAAAATATGTGACGCTTCTTAGCCCTGTTTAGTTTTCAGCACTGGGTATGTGTACAAATATCATTAGAGTTAAGTAGACTAGAGTAAGTATAAGTAATAAATTATTATTTACATGTGCAACGTGTGGATTTTTTCCCCCTCAATGCAGAGTGACAAGAACATCACCCCAACCAGCACATGGTACACCCCTCAGCCGTTAGAGACATACGGTGGAATGTTTAATTCAGCATGGCCAGATGGGAGATTTGAGCATTGCCTGAAAAGGGGATGACCAAGGGGATTTATTCATTTATTCAAATCTCTGGAAACACAATTATCCTCATTTACAGCAATGATAAGCTAAAATTAGGTGACAGTCAACATATGACCCATATAATGGACAAAAACTAAAACTGAATCTAAATCAAGCATAAACAAATGTGTAATACCTTTAAAATCATGCATACCTACATATATACAAGTTTAGGATTATATTTTTTAAACAGGATTATATATATTTTTGAAGCTGGAAAATGAACAAGGATTATTTGTGTGTGTGAGTGAGTGAGGAGAAGTGGTAGAATAGAATTTAGCTGTAGGGAACTAACAAAAAAAACAAACATGCTCACATGAGGAGTAACATGACCAGGCATAGGCTGAGCAAGGATCATCTGACCAATCATAAGGAGGTCAGGGGGCAGTTTTGATCCCTATGTTGACCTGCTGACACCATTCACATTGTCTGTAGGACCTTTGGTACCAGAACTTTTGGCAAAAGACAACCAGAACTTTCCTCTTTCCATTGGTCACCAGATACGTTCTATTTTGTTCCATTTTCTAGATTGGTGTCAACTAGCAACACTGTACAAATTAAAAGCAGAATAAAGCACACAACAGCACTGTCAAATTCTCAAATCTGATTGGTCAGAAGGTGTTGATTAGTTTTCTATAGTACCAGCTCTGACAGTAGTGTCATAGTTTAGTAATTCAGATGTTAAATTTAAAGGTTTAAATGAAAGGCTGGTGAGGAAACTACTGCTTGTAGCTGCTTTAACATAAGTGATAATAGGAACATGTTTTGCAGATGTTCTGCAACATTAAATGTAACTATAAACATAAAAATTAGCATTTCATTAGTACATTACAATTGTAATGGGTGGGAAATTGCTGTGTTATTAGAGGAATAAAACACTTCGGAAAGGGTTTGTTGTTGGGAGAGAAAAAAAATCAGCAATTTTGTTGCAACGCGTATAAACTGTAAAGCAAATAACCAGTCAGATGAAGGAACCATGTTAATATTAGACATTAAACTGCTGTATTTTTGTCATGCAGTGTAATGATATGGTGATGAGGAAACCCCTCTCATTTTCTGAGCTTCAGATGAAACCAGCGTACAGAGACATGCCGTTGCATCTGTGGCAGTATACAGTGCACTCAGAAAGTATTCAGACCCCTTCATTTTTTCCCATTTTGATATGTTGCAGCCTTATGCTAAAGACAGAAACACCACCTCAGTGCAAGACACATGAAAGCCCACTTGGAATTTGCAGAAATATTTCAAATTTCATGTTTTCATGCTTTCATGTGTCTTGCACTGGGGACAGGCTTCCATCTGGCCACTCTGCCATAAAGCCCAGATTGGTGAAGTGTTGCAGTGATGGTCAGCCTTCGGCAAGTTTCTCCTTGAGCTCAACCAGAGTGACCATCAGGTTCTTGGTCACCTCTCTTATCAAGGCTCTTCTCCCCCGGTTGCTCAGTTTGGCCAGGCAGCCAGCTCAAGTAATAGTCCTGGTTGTTCCAAACTTCTAACATTTAAGAATTATGGAGGCCACTGTGCTCTTGGGAAACTTCAGTGCAGCAGAAATTTTTTTGTAGCCTTCTCCAGATCTGTGCCTCGACACTATCCTGTCTCTGAGCTCCGCAGCCGGTTCCTTTGACCTCATGGCTTGGTTTTTGCTCCGATATGCAGTTTCAGCTGTTAGACCTTAGATAGACAGGTGTGTGCCTTTCCAAATCATGTCCAGTCCAGTGAATTTGCCATAGGTGGACTCCAATAAAAGTGTAGAAACATCTCAAAGATGATCAAGTGTCATAGCAAAGGGTCTGAATGCTTATGTCAATGTGATTTTTTTTTTTTTTTCCTCCCCAAATTTAATAAATTTGCAAAGTTATCACAAATCTGTCTTTTGCTTTGTCATTATGGCTTATGGAGTGTAGAATGGTGTGAAAAAATAATAATTTAAAGCATTTTAGCATAAGGCTGCGACATAATGAAATGTAAAAAAAATTTAAAAAAATAAATTAAGGTCTGAATAATTTCTGAATGCACTGTATATATTCGCAAATATTTCAATGAGCTAAAGCTCCAGTGTGTCGGAGTAAACAAGAAAAATCGTGTTACTGTTATATTTCTGCATTGCTACTAAAACCAGGCTGTGGAGGCGAACAGAAAGGCGCTAGTACGTCCCAGCAGGGGGCATAGCCCACGTACAGGTGCGCGCACGCACCCCTGCAGGAGACCATGCACAGAGATTCAATAATGTTTTTAACATTCCAGTATCGACTTCAGCTCCTGGCTTGTATTTCGTATATATTTGTATCACCTACATCACTCAGGTGTCTGCTTTCTGCATGAGGGAAGCAGTGCATGGTGGAAAGCGGATTTTGTCAACAGGAAAATATTCAATTTTCGCAGCAAAAACAATTTTCCTTCAGTATTTGCACAGTTACATGCCTGCAAATTTTGTGCATAGCATGTTGGGTTATCAGGTTGTGTAATGGCTACATGAAGCCCAATTCATACATGACAAGTATATTATTCTTCCTGTTTACACTTCCTGCTATTTGGACAATTATACATATTCTGCTGGATTTAATCCAGGGGAGATGACAAGTACTTGTTAGACTCGTTCCCAGACGGGAGGGAAATCTATTTGTGAAACATAATATATTAACATAATATATGACAATAACATAACATACGACAGTACGGAGTGTGCGTCTGTGGACCGGTTTCCCCTTGTTTGTCACCTTGTTCAACCTGACTTGTAATGGGGTGCATTTTAATGTGGCGTGTGTGTGTTCGTGCGTGTGTGTTACAGGATCAGGCACGGGCCCAGGCCGAGTTGCTGAAGAGGCAGGAGGAGTTGGAGAGAAAAGCAGCAGAGCTCGACCGCAGAGAGAGAGAGATGCAGTCACTCAATGCATCTGGAGGTGTGAACTATATTCACCGCTTATTAAATGAAGCCCTTCTACTTGTGCTGTAAACTTGTATCATATGCAAATCCTTAAATTCTTCAAGATAACTTGGCAAACTCAAGATTGTCGCTGTTCCCCCTTTATTGTGCCTTTTCTTATTATTATTAATAAGTCGTTCTTCTGATTGACTTGATGGGAGGGGAGAGGTCAATTTAAATGCAAAGTAAAGTTATGTGAAGTAAATGAAAAACAAAACTTAACTGACTTAAAAACTTAATTAATGTTACGTTCTTACATTTTTCAGATTAGTGGCTTGTCTAAATTGCTCGACACTGTGACAGTTGCTGCACGTGTCTCTTTTTTCTGCTTGGTTGGAGACAATTAGGGAATTACAACCGATGTGCTGTAAACTGTTTTTCCCCGTCTTTCTCTCTTTCCCTTCACTTTCTCAGGGAGGAAAAACAACTGGCCACCGCTGCCTGAGAAGTTTCCTGTGGGTCCGTGTTTCTATCATGACATATCAGTGGATATCCCAGTGGAGTTTCAGAAGACCGTTAAGATAATGTACTACCTGTGGATGTGTGAGTATCTCCTGTCCAATCACAAGCCACTTATCTGAAACTCTTTCTTCCTGCTGGCAGTCAATCAGCAGTGCTGTTCTTGTGCTTTTGAAAACAGCACTTTTTTTGTGTTTGTGTGGTGGCCTGGGAAAACCCTTCACATGGAGACATTTTTTTTACTAGATATATAGTTCTGAAAACTACAGATGTTCCTGAACTGAAATATATTTCTCTTTTGCATGTTCCAACATTTTAAAGTCTGGCTAGCCCCCAAAGTAACAAGGGAGAAAATCATATTTAAAGGAGTAGGCTTATGCCAATTTCACTACAGTAACTATAAAGAGATAAAAAAGTACAAGTCTCTTTGTAATTAATTTTTAAAAAATGCGATTGTTGGCAAATTGCTGTGGATAAGAGGATATGAAAGATTTGCTGTCTCTGGAAGTGTTCATCCAAACCTGGCTGGATCTTCACTGTGTGACCAAAAAAAAAAAAAAAAAAATCAATCTTAGGTAGCAAGGTTTTATCTTTAGGCAGACTGACTGATTTTACCAAACTGGCTTATTACTCAAAATAGCTTAGGCAAAGTGAAAAATTTCCACATGGTTTCTGAGATATACATTTAGCCTGAAAACTGATTTTTCTTATTGAGTTTACAGAATTCAGCCACAGCGATACCTGACAGTTTTCCCAGACCATCACACATTTTGTAGCCATGACTGAAAACATAATGTACAATATCAAGTACAACGTGCAAGTCCACAATGCGTCTCCATAGTCAGTGTCCAAAAGACACGCATACAGAGGACGCATAATGCTGTTTAAAGACAGTGTGAATAGAATGTGTGGTTTGGGATTGAGGTATGTAGGGATGATTTTAAAAAAATTAATTTTAGGCTTGGAACTTTTACTCGGCAGGCCGGTTTGGCCATCATAGGACATCATGAGGACATGAGACATGAGATTCTTTTCCTGAGATCATTTTCAGTTGAATTGTACTCCTACCCGGTGCTGTAGACATATAGCCTTCTCCACAGCTTGCCACACTTTACTGATGAGGTGAGGTGAGGTATCTATTTGTGAAGGTGTTTATGTGGCATGCTTAGCATGGACACCAGCACTCGAGCCACAAAGATGAATTAAGCCCCAGAAGAGTATTTGTTTACTTCGTGTAGGAATAAAAGATAGAGGAAGTGTCATTGAATTGTCAGTGTGTTGTTTCGTAACATCACATTTAATATGTTTATCTTCTCATCTAGCATACCGTCGTCTCATACGGCCCTATATGAGCTAGCACCAGGGGACATTGATTGTAACTGTTCCGGGGAATGCTGGTCATGCTGGGAATGCTTGCTGTAGTGCTGAGCAGGTGCTGCGGAACCCTTGCGAGGGACGCAGCTTCACAGTGGCCTATGTAGAGAATGGTAGTGCTGAATGATATGGCCAAAAATGTATCACAATATGTGTTTCCCCCCCCCCCCCCCATATCATTCAATATTGAATTTTATCAATAATTATTATATGTATTTTCTAATGCGCTATATAACAGAGGCATGCTGTTATGGGAAAATAATCAATGACACCTTTGTTACCACTGAAGATTGGAAAAAGACCAGGTGATATTTTTCCAATCCTCAGCTGTTCTGTTTCGGTTGTTGAGCCTGTGCCCACTGTAGCCTCAGATTCCTGTTCTTGGCTGACAGGAGTGGACAGGAGAATGCACTGTGGTCTTCTGTGGTTATAGCCTCAACGTTCAGCATGTTGTGCCTGCTGACATGCTTTTCTGCTCATCACGGTTGTAAAGCGCGGTTATTTGAGTTGCTGTAGCCTCCCTGTGAGCCTGAACAAGCCTGGCCATTCTCCACCGACCTCTCTCATCAACAAGGCGCTTCCGTCCGCAGAGCCGACACTCACTGGATGGTTTTGTTTTCCTCACCATTCTGTATAAATTATAGAGACTGTTGTGTGTGAAAATCAGGAGAGCTGCAGTTTCTGAAAAACTCGGAAACCAGCCCTTCTGGCACCACCAGTCATGCCACAGTCAAATTCCCTGAGATTCCCCCCCCATTCTGATGTTTGATAACAGCATGAATGGGTAAGAGTGCAGGTGTTCCTATTAAATTGGTTGGTGACTTTACCCGAGCATCTATTCTGCAAATTTTGCTACAAAATTACAAATGGTAAAATTCTCCATGTTTCAATTTCTGTAACGGATAGCGCCTTTATCTATTGCTCAGATAATCCCCCTCCTTAAGTGGCGCTCTAAATTAGATCTGCTGTAATGTGATCACACGCTCCTGCGTGCCTAAATCATTACCCAACCTAAAAAAAAAAACGTTTTTATAGAAACCCAACGGCTCCATTTTTTCAGACGAGACTGTGATGACATTTTATAGCTGCTTTTCAGTTTCTGATTTAACTTATTGTTTAATTTAATATTGTAATGAAAGGCTACTGTTTTACATTTCTTATTTATGCTTTTTTTTTTTTTTTTTTTTACCAGCAAGAAATGTATGAATCAATTGGTGTTGCATTTTAAAAACATGCTAAATGAAACATCTTGTGTGAAGTCAATAGGGAGCAGAAGTTTCTTCATGTTGGATGAATGGAAGAAAAAGAAAGAAAGAAAAAAAAAAACGCTGTATCAGTAGTCTACTGAACCTGCTTGTTGGCCATTAACTGTTAATGAAAAACAGATAACTAGTTTTGCCCAGATATGTGATCTACTTGTCCTGGGCACCCAGACAAGCGATTTTGTCCTTTTCCTGGATGGATACAGAAAAATGAGTCTTTATTTGGGGCTAATGTCATTGCTGTGCTCAAATAAACAGCTTTTGTCAATTTTTAATTCGTATTTGTTCAGTTTCTAAAACACAATAGGTTTAAGTTCAGTTCAGTTTTACTTCTAAAAAAGCAGTTGTACAGAATTTCAAGTATCGAGTTAGATTCCTTGTGAGCAAGCCAGAGTCTCCTTATTCCAAAGGGAACCCATCATCATCTGGGTGACACCAGATATAAATACTCTTCTATAACTGTATACTGTAAAGTCAAACAGTACTGAGTGTGTTGAAAGGATGTTCTATGGGGTTGGAATTGTTTCATATTTCCAAATAAATAGATTACGATCCACAATTAACTGTAGAGATTCACAAACATTAAACAAATTCACAAGTAAACAGAATGAGATCCACAAATATATGTTAGGAGTTCAATTAAATTCACAAAAAAATAAAATGAGATTTGCAAATAAAAATTTTTTACAAATATGTTTTTATGTCACAAACACAACCCTGGATGGCATTCATTTGTGGATCGCTTCCTGTGCATTTGTGGATTGCCGCACACGTTTGTGGATCGCTTCCTGTTCCTTGTGGGGATCGCTGCACACAGTTGTGGGGTTCGCTGCACACGATTGTGGATTTTGAAACATTTCTAGCGTCAAGACGTGCACACACATCCACAAAGAGGTGGACTCCACCAACCCACTAGTTTTGCCCAGATATGTAATCGACTTGTCCTGGGTACCTGGGCTTGCGATTTTGTCTACTGCTGTGAGCAATACGTAGGATCAAAACAGCCATGAAAGTTCCAGTGGTGCACCCTGTGGGTGTGTTATGCGAGTCTGTTCCTTGAGTTTGTTTAAATGTGTCAGGATGGGTGTGACATTTGTGATAAGACACTGTGTACATTGTAGAAGTGGTTAAAACAGTTTCTGTAATCAGAGATGGACTGAGCTTTCATTTCATTGTGGTTCCTGATGCTGAGAGTGAATGGGAAAGTTAGGAGTGCTACACTATATGACCAATCACCTGACCATCACACTCCTGTATATGGGTCTTCCCCAAACTGTTGCCACAAAGTTGGAAGCACACAGTTGTCTAGAATGTCTTTCTGTGCTCTAGCATTATACCCTTCACTGGAACTAAGCCGCCTAAACATGTTCTAGCATGACGATGCCCCTGTGCACAAAGCGAGGTCCATGTAGACATAGTTTGCCAAGGTTGGAGTGGTAGAACTCGAGTGGCCTTTGGGATGAACTGGAACCCCGACTCCACCCCAGACCTCCTCGCCAAACCTCACTAATGCTCTCGTAGCTGAATCAGCACAAATCCCCACAGCCACGCTCCAAAATCTAGTGGAAAGCCTTCCCAGAAGAGTGGAGGTTATTATAACAGCAAAAAGGGAACAAAATCTGGAATGGGATGTTCAACAAGCACGTACGAGTGTGTTGATGAGGTGTCCACAAACCTTTGGCCGTACAGTGTATATCAACCTTAGTCTTATTAATTTGACTACAAGTCAATTTAGGATTTAGTTCTAATTTTTTTTTTTACAGTGCATTGAAACTGGCATTTTTGGCTCCATATAAATAAAATGAGTTTATGAATGGGAGGAATAAAATCAGGAATAGTTAATGCTTCATTTTAAATAGGACTGATATTAAAATGTATTTTAAAAGATTTCCAGCCCGTCAGTGTTCAACAGGGAGGCACACATTTAACATTTGGTATCTCGGCTTATTTCTCTAGCAATGAATAATTTAATCACCATTTTCTCCTCTCGATTTTGCATTAGGCTGATTTATGACAGAAGGATTAATACTGAATCTGACATGGATACAGAAAAATGAGTCTCTATTTGGGGCTAATGTCATTGCTGTGCTCAACTAAGCAGCTTTTGTCATTTTTCTAATTCATATTTATTCAGTTTCTAAAACACAATAAGTTTAATTCAATTCAATTTTTCTTCTAAAATGCAGTTGTACAGAATTTCGGATATAGAGTTAGATTCCTTGTGAGGAAGCCAGCAGCAACAGTGGCAATATCCCCCTGAGGAAGGGACCTAGAGTTGAACCAGACAGCAAAGGGAACCCATCCTCTTCTGGGGGACACCAGATATAAATCATCACTCTTCTATAACTAATACTGTAAAGTCAAACAGGACTGCGTGTGTTTGAAAGGATGTTCAGTAGGAGCAACACAGGTGGGTTTAATCTATGGGTTTAAACTAATATGCTGACTGAACAGCTCATCAGAGCTCCAAGGAGGAAATGGAAAGCTGGTGAAGATTCCGTGTATGCAATGCAGATCGGCAGCTTTTAGTCCTAGTTTCTTTATCTACATCAGAGTGTGTGCATGGGTGAAATCTCTCACATACACCAATTCTCTGCTTTTACCTCATACTCAGGAACTTTTGTGATGTGTTTTGGTGAAGGCAAAGTGTTAAATGTTGGTAATGCTTCCCTGGTTTCACAGTTTGCTATAGTTGACTTGTTGAAGATCTGATGTATAGCATGTGTTTGTTTCTCTCTTTTTTTGTTTTTGTTTTTTTTCCCCCAGTCCACACAGGAACACTGTTCCTGAACATCTTCGGCTGCTTGGCGTGGTTTTGTGTAGATGCAGCGCGTGGTGTTGACTTTGGCCTGGCCATGCTGTGGTTCATGCTCTTCACTCCCTGCTCATTCGTCTGCTGGTACAGACCTCTGTATGGAGCATTCAGGTGAAATACGCACACTCATTTACCCTGAATTACCCTGACATTAATAAGATTTCAGCTAAGCCTAACCTGCCCTAAACATTTAATACTCACTCATAAACAGCGCTTAAACAGTGCAGTCCCTTTTAAGGACTTTATTTTGACATATATTAGATAATTTAACAAAATATTGCTAAGGCTCACTGCAACCCTTAAAAAGAGTGTTTAAAAGTGTGTAGTTGTTGATATGGTAAGTTATATGATCAGTTTTAAGTGAGGAGATGAATATTATTAATTCTGGAGGGAGAACAAAAAAAGAGGGAATGACTCTGTAACTGCTATAACATAAGTGATACCAGGAACTCACTTGTTTTGGGTAAACATAACTATGTATTTAAAAGAAACACGTCGTTCCTTAATAAATAAAATATTGTTAGCGTTGGCAAATGGCTGTAGTATAAGAGAAATAAAGCACTTGTGCTGTTACAGGAAAATAATCAACCCATAGCTGATTATTTTCCTATAGCAGTATGTTCCATTGTGTTTTATTCCTTATGTATATTATATGAAACATCAGCACATGTGTATATCTGAACAAACATAAAACAACTATATTGCACGTATTTTCTCAGTAAACACAGACACATTTAATAATATTCATTCTCTCTCTCCCTCTCTCTTTCCCTCTTGTCTCTGTTTCTGCAGGAGTGACAGCTCTTTCCGCTTCTTTGTGTTTTTCTTCGTCTATATTTGTCAGTTCGGTGTCCATGTGATACAGGCCATTGGCATCACAGGCTGGGGAGTCAGGTATTCCCACATGCTTATTTTATATTCGACCAGCTTTAGACTTACTTTTGCATCTCATTTTAGGAAAACTATGCTAATGGAATTGCACATTGTGTGTGTGTGTGTGTGTGTGTGTGTGTGTGTGTGTGTGTGTGTGTGTGTGTGTGTGTGTATAGCGGTTGGATCTCTGCGTTAACCGGCCTTAATAAAAGCGTTCCTGTCGGCATCATCATGATCCTGATTGCTGCTCTGTTTACCGCCTCTGCTGTCATTTCTCTCATCATGTTTAAAAAGGTAAAACTGCTCATCTGAGGTGGGAAAGTTAGCATATGGATTAAGAGAATGTGCACTAATGGGTAATTGAAGCTAATTTGTGGAATTAATGATGTAGTAGACTGTGTGTTCCAGTTTCTCCAAGACTGGGTGTGTTTGATGTTTCTCCTTAGAATACTTAACCACTAGAATTTCACCTATAGACATTACAGCAGTAGCATTCTATAATGTGTGTGTGTGTGTGTGTGTGTGTGTGTGTGTGTGTGTGTGTGTGTGTGTGTGTGTGTGTGTGTGTGTGTAGGTCCACGGGCTGTATCGGACCACTGGTGCGAGCTTTGAGAAGGCCCAACAGGAATTTGCCACCGGCGTCATGTCCAACAAAACAGTCCAGACAGCGGCCGCTAACGCTGCCTCGTCCGCTGCTCGCGGAGCGTTCAAAGAGCAATTCTGATTGGCCGAGAGAGAGCTGGCCCAACATCAAGCTCCTCCCACTTTCCCCCTTTTTTCATTCTTTCTTATTGTACTTCTTTGACTTGAGTCATCTGTAGGCCTGTTTCAGATGTGGAGGATCCCAGACTCCGCCCCTTCACCGATTCGGTGCACTCCATTGGCTAACTGAGACCCCGTTCACTCAGCAGATGCACTCAACTGGCTGTTACGCTGAGATCGTGTGTGTGTGTGTGTGTGTGTGTGTGTGTGTGTGTGTGTGTGTGTGTGTGTGTGTGTGTGTGTGTGTGTGTGTGTGTGTGTGTGTGTGTGTGTGTGTGCGTGCACGTGCTTCTCACACTCCAGTCACTTTCCAATTGTCCATTCAGATTGAGCGTGTGCTGACTCATGTTTCTCATTAAAAAAAAAAACACAGGAAGTGATGTCAGCAAGGATTCTGTCCACTTCCAATGCAAACAGAGGGTTGAAATGCCATCAACCCATTTTACTAATATCTCACACCAACAGGCATTTCATTCCTGCCCCTCATTGGCCAATAGGAATGTCCCTCACTGAATGCACCCAGTGGGAGATTCAGGTGGCTCTTCTGTTGCTTTTTTATCTCCGATTCTGCCTTACATGCTGTTCCTGTTTTCTCAAAATAAGTTGAAGCTCCTTCACTTCGCTTCTGAGGCTTGTTCGATGACCTACAAACACAAGAGTTGGGTTAGACGTGCTTGAGAAGCTCACTAAGCCTCGGTCCAGGTCCTGTATCTGAAGTTTTAGGGTACCGGTGAGAAGTAAAAGCCTCGATAGAAGAAAACACTGTCTGCAATGAAAGCCTCCCATCTCTGTTTTTCTAATGGCACGCTTCAGAGACGCAGAAAAATAGAGAAAAGATTATAGCATGCTAGCACTCTTGTTGGTGTGTGTGTGTGTGTATGAGAGAGAATGTGTGTTGAGTGAATTTGAGTGAGTCTTAAGTTGTTTAACTCCACAACAAGTGATCTCACTTAGGTTTATAAATTGAAGTTTTCTTATCATTTCAGTCCAACAGGACACTTTAGGTTTTAGACTATGGTTTTGAATTTCTCACTAATTAATGCAGCCTTGAGCGCTGAGAAACAGCTCCCAAGATTATGGGTTGTCCATGTTTTGAGACTGCATTTGTGTGTGTGTGTGTGTGTGTGTGTGTGTGTGTGTGTGTGTGTGTGTGTGTGTGTGTGTGTGTGTGTGTGTGTGTGTGTGTGTGTGTGTGTGTGTGTGTGTGTGCGTGCGCGCGCGCGTGTGTGTGTGTGTGTGTGTGTGGTAGCTTCAGTCACCTCTTTACAGTATTGACTTCAGAACTGATACTTGGATGTTAAAACAGTCACACAAACACACGTTTTAAAATGTTTTTTTTTTCCCCTCCTTTTTGCTATTTTAGGGTTTCCAATTCTATCATCTCAAGATGAGCTGCTGCAAGTCGTTCTTCCTTTTTTTTTTTTTTTTTTTTTTGAACTTTGTTTCAACAAATGGCACCTGAATGTTTGTTCTATATTAATACGAATCAAATCGCAAAGTCCGTAGAAAGATACAGCGTGAGCCTATGCGTGCGTGTGTTACATTGGATTGTGGCTTTTAAGTTGTGATTTTGAACTCAATGACATTATTAGTTGAAACACTGAGGAGGTCATGATGCGAAGTTCGTTCGAGCAAACCTAAGGGATATTTGTATATTTTGTAAAAAAAAAAACAACAACAAAAAATAATATTAATTGACGAGTGGTTGCCTGTCGTCCTGAATAATTTCATCGTACTGTACAAATGCACTCTTGTCTCCCTCTGCAGTCGCATGTCGAGTAGTTTGAGTTTTGTATATTTATTGTATTAACACAGGAATAAAATAAGAAAATGGACTACTTATCCTGCTTCTAGTAGTGATTTATTTTCCCCCAAAAGCTTTAAACACTGCATATTCATGCTTTGGGTTCTTACATATAGATATGAGGTGGTGGTGGTGAAATCAGGGGCAAAGCAGCTGTTTTAAAAAGTAAGAAGCACTTCACCAACATGTTTATATGTGAGAACATGCAAGTGGAACTCTAAACCCTAACACTGCCTTTACTTGACTTTTCACCTGTGAACATCCTGAAGTACCAGTTACTTTATCATTTTCTCCTGGTGCTG
Source organism: Pangasius djambal (assembly GCA_022985145.1). Taxonomy (NCBI): domain Eukaryota; kingdom Metazoa; phylum Chordata; class Actinopteri; order Siluriformes; family Pangasiidae; genus Pangasius; species Pangasius djambal. The sequence goes on along the minus strand of CM040989.1, from coordinate 17,320,491 downwards.
CCACTGCTCGCTTCTTCTACGCCAGATGAGCTGCATTAATAATGTAGGACGCTGATGCAGAAAAACAGCTTAATGAATTCATTCTTTGGAAGCCTTTGCATGCCTGAAATCTTCATTTTAAGAGAATGATGAGATGAGAATACATAAACATGATTATCAGTTCAATATTATCATTCACTAACCCGAGCTTCCTTACAGTGCAGCTACACTAGTGAGTGTACTTGGTGAGTGTACTTGGCACCAAACATATTACATCCCTAGGTAATACTACTATACATTTTATACATTCTATACATCATTTCTATAAATTTTACCATCTTATCAAGTCCAGTCTAATGTAGCTAATTCAGTGACTTCCTGCAATGCATTTGTTCTGATTCGGGCCCATGCAGCTTTAACTGTGAGTTGGGTCGTTCAGGCGGTCCAAAATAAGCAATACATTGAAATGCTATTCATTTAATTAATAAATAAATATTATCAAAGATGTGTGGCTGTCAGTCAGGCTCAATTCATGTGCAGTGTGCAAAAAGTTCAAAATTACAGGCCTTCTTACTTAAAACACCCAGACCTTAAATAGAGCCGTCTTTTGAACATCACTTGTAACATCTCAGGATCCTGAACATCCCTTAAATCCACGTTTTACTCTGCTCCTGTCTCGTTAAGGATACAGGACGTGTATCAGAGCTGGGAAGAAGAGCTTTGTTCCATCTGAAAGGTTTGCTCTGATCTCACTGCCACTTTAAACCAGGTATGTTCACATGTCAGTATGCACAATCCCACAAATAGCCTCTCATCACACAGGCAGGTGATTGCAAATAGGTACAGGAAGAATATTAAAACTAACTGCTTAAAAAAAAATAACTGCTTTTGTAGTGGTGTTTTATAGCATATATTGTAACAGGTGTATTCAACAAAAATTTGCCATGGTCCTGTAACATAAAATTCTTTCCTTGCAAAGGTCCAGATAAGCATCTAACATGACTGAATGATAACAGCTGGGTCACCTCAAAAATGAAAAATCAAACTATTAGTAACAAGAAAACAATGAATGGGAAATTAAATAAAAACCATTCTGAAACTTGAACCTTGAAAAAAAAAATTATTGCTTGTTTGTGAATTTCTTTGCTCAAGAAAGCAACAGAATTTTTCCCCTTGCTTGGTTTACATAACTGGCATACTATCCGGCTAGTATTCCCAACCTCACATCCAGTATTCCCGAAACCTGGATTCACCACAAGCCTGACCAGGACAAAGCGATTACTTAAGATAAATAAATGGTTGCATAAGCACTTTGTCCTCTTACTACCCAAATCCAAGGGTCACTTATGGTCAAGCTCTTAAGATGGCTGTTTGTCAGTGTAATACATAAATATCAAAGTATGCAAATTAACACCCGCATTAGAGCTTTTTTTTGGTAAATCTGGTGGCAGTATGAATGCATTTAACTTTAACCATCTTGATTTCAATTATATATTATAACATATATGTGTTACTCTACAAACAAGTGACAAATTTAACACCAGCACAGTTGGTGCAGTGGGTAACGTTGTTGCCTCAGCTCCAAAATCTCTGGTTTAATCCTGAGCTCAGCCTAGTGTCTGTGTGGTGTTTTGCATGTTTTCCCTCTGGGTTCTCTCCATCTGTTCTCTGTACCGCTTATCCTACACAGGGTCACAGAGCCTGGAGCTTATCCCAGGGAACTTGGGGGCACAAGGCACGGGACACCCTGTATGGGGTGCGAACCTATCACAGGGCACAGTCACACACACACACACTACAGACAATTTGGAAATGCCAATCAGCCTACAACACATGTCTTTGGACTGGGGGAGGAAACCCCGCAACACAGGGAGAGCATGTGGGATTTGAATCCCCAACCCTGGAAGTGCGAGGCAAATCACTGAGCCACCATGACACGCTCTGGTTTTCTCCCACTTCCCAAAAAGATGTGTTTAAGCAGATTGGCTATGCTATATTGTCCCTAGCTGTCAACGCTGTCAATGCTGGACTGGTGTCCCATCATGTAGGGCGAATTCTCCCACTTCACACCCAGTGTTCCCGCCATGATTGGCTCTGGATCGGCTGTGACCCTGACCAGGAGAAAGTGATCACTGAAGATGACTGACAAAGTGTCTTATTAACCCATATTCACTCCCATATTTACTTTCATTTATTTCACTTACAATTTTCTACACCTTTTCACTGGACATTTTCAATGATCAAAAGTCTACACACCCTAATGAAGATGGACTTTAGAGTTGCATTTCTTTACTGCTCCACTAGAGGGCACTAAAGGTTGTTCTTTATGTGGACAGCTCATGCGATCCCAAGTGCATTATTCAGCTGATTTGTCACTCTTTATTTTTTGATTCGTTGTCTCAGTGGACATTAGGACATTATGGTCCCACTTCAGCTGCTCTGACATTCTCTCAGCTTCTCTTTAGAGTTTAACACGAGCTTAATCCAAGGAATGTTACACATCGAAGTCACGTGGCACCTTGTACGCAGCGATTTGGTAGGGCGCGTATGTGCGCATGCGCGTCTATGTTTTCCACACAAGGTCATCTACACGTGTACCGGCTGCCAGAAGTTGCAGCGCTCAGGGACAAAGTGCTGTAGCTGAGCCTCTGTTTGCACAAAGTTACTCTAAACATGGCGAGAGGAAGTCGCAGTCGTCCTTCAGCATCAGCAAGGTAAACTGACTACTGTGCCGGAAACTGTCGACACTTAGTACCTTTAACAAGGCTAACATTGACGCACTAGATTATCTGACGTTTTCCCTACCCACATTCCGGCACTTTCTGCCGTTTTGCATCGGGATTGGTTGATATTATCCCGCCTGCTTGGCTAGGATTGGCTAGTAGCTCGTACCTCCGCTCGGATCTCTGGACTAGCCAATCTTCGTGCAGGAGGCGGGACAAATCTGAATACAGGTGGGGAAAATAAATCCTACCTAACTAGTTGTATAATCTTTTATAAGATAACTTTAGTTTTCTAGTGTACAAGTAAAGAGCACTAGTGTGTTAAACGCTGTGATGAGTTGAAACTCTTATGATCCATGGCTGAACTGTGTTTCTAAACGGATCTGTTGGATTCTTGGGATTTGATTTCTTATTTAGGAAAGGACAAATATAAAGTCCAGGGTTAATTGATTACCAGCTAAGAGGTTTGTCCTTTCACTACCCAAATCCGAGGGTCACTTAAGGTCAAACTCTTAAAATGGCTGTTTGTCAGAGTAATGCGTAAATATGAAAGTATGGGAATTAACACCAGAATTAGGTTTGTTTGGTAAATCTTACAGCTTATGTCACCTTCAACACAAATTCAGGCAAACTACAACAGATAGCTTACAATACTGCATGTGCATTATATTGTTATTAACACTTTATTAATACCTGTTACGGCTTTTATTTGCTATATTGTATTTTTACAGAGTCTTCCATGAGTCTACCATACAGCTATTACCTCATTAATAAAGTTTATCTTATCCTATCCTATCCTATCCTATCCTATCCACCATTTCGAGTATCGACTGCTTTCACCTCATGCACTTTGCCACAAAATGTCCTGTTTCTCTGAAATCTTTTCTGGGAAGCTTTGACATTGGGATACTGTGTTTTTCCAAACATCGTATTCTAATCACACTCTCTCTCTCTTCTCTCGCAGTGCTCCTGCTCAGTCCTACGCTCCGGCTCCAGTGGCTCCTCCTCCGTCAGCGGTGGCCCCGGCTCCTGTCCAGCCCAAACAGCCAGGCCTCATGGCTCAGATGGCCACGACGGCCGCGGGTGTGGCTGTGGGCTCGGCCGTGGGCCACGTGGTGGGCGGCGCCCTTACCGGAGCCTTCAGCGGAAGCAGCTCCTCCGAAACACCAAGACCGGCTCCTGCGCATCAGGTAAGTCCTCACACTCTCAGTACACATAAATGTAAGGATTTCTAATAGACAAATAAACGGATTGAAATTATTAAATTATTACTATGGAATAAATTGCATTAAAGCAAGAGTGCACAGCATTCAACAGCATACAATGAGAAACAAAACAGAAATTTAAAATGAAGGTAAACAGTATTATTATTGTTATATAGTATTATATAGTATTGTGTAATTTCTCTGTCTGTTTCTTTCTCTCTCTCTCTCTCTCTCTCTCTCTCTCTCTCTCTCTCTCTCTCTCCGTCTGTCTTGTAGGAGCCTACACGAGCTGCTCCCCCTCAGGCCGGGCCGTGCCTTTTCGAAGTGAGGCAGTTTCTCGACTGTGCTACTACTCAGACAGACCTCAGCTTGTGCGAAGGCTTCAATGAAGCTCTCAAACAGTGCAAATTCTCACACGGTATTTTCACACATTACCTTACTTTTCATATAATACAGAATGACCTGCATATATAGGGTAGGAGAAAAAAATCAAGAACAGTGCGCAAAGTTTGTATGGCTTCCTCGAACCACTACTCTGCTTTCTATGAGCTGATGCTCTAAGAAACCCAGTTTTCCAAGATTTACCTTTATAGAATAAAGTACGCAAAGAGAAAGAGGTTGGAAAGTTTTCATCCAGTCTGGTTTGAAACTTGGTGTACTTTTTCCAACCTCTGCAGTTTTTTTTCCTGTATCTTCTCCATAGTTTATCATAAAACTTTGAAAATGTGTAATCCAAATAAACGTGCAATATCCTTCTTTACTTCCTTCCTTCTATTTTAGGTGTTTCATCCCTGGTGTGAAGAGCATTTTGAAAGAAAGCACTAAACCCAGCTGTCCACTTGGTACAAATCGTCTAGATCCCTCCAGCACTTGACCTCTATTTACTTCATTTCTGTTCTAGTTTTTGACTTGTGTATGATAAAAAATAAAAAATAAAATAAAAATAAAATGCTGTTTACCTTCTCGTCTCTTTATTTGGTATGTTTATTCAAATGCTAAATTACTCATGACCTCTGATCTTGGTCAACTTCTATGGTTTTGCCGTATTGTTTACTGTTTCTAACCCCTTGCTATGGCAATGTGGGAGACATCAGAAAACTACACTTTTCTGCTTTTTCAGCTGAAATGGACCAAATGCAAATTAAATACACCTGGTGAAAAACCCAGTTGACCAAAGGGGAAAGGACGAGTGATGTAAATGATGTATTTTTACTTGTGGTAGCTGTTTCATGCAAATTATATCTAAGTCATGTTTTAACCTGTGAATTTTTCGAAGCTAAGTCTTGTGAGCCAACAGAAAACAAGATGCTGGGACTATGGGCTCTTTAATTGGTTTAAAAATAAAATGGAGCTACGTATTATTAAGTAGCTGCCACACCGGACATTTGCCTCACTTTCTCACCTTTCTCACTGCTGCTTGGCTCACATCTGGAAAAAAAAAAAGTTATCTTGTTTACTGACATACACTAGAGTTTTTGTGGTAAAACTCTGGGGTTCTCTCTCTCTCTCTCTCTCTCTCTCTCTCTCTGTGCATCCTAGGATTTTCTTATCAATATTGGCAAATCTGCATTACACAAGACAAAAAACTTTATTTACAAAACTTTCCAAATGTATGTTATGTGAAGTTCGCATCTTTTAGTTTTCTCTACTGGAGCGAAGAGGGTAACGATGCTTGCAACGAAGGAATGCTAATAGCTACCAGTTAAGCATCATGTCAGTTTAATTTTTTACAATTAATTTTTTAAAAGAAATGTTTTAACTGCTGGGGGTGGGTGGGTGGAAGGTTGTCGGGGGTGGCGTAGTGGTTAGCACCGTTCGAATCCCCTCTCCGCCATGTGTGTTACATGTTCTTATGTTTCCTCAGGGTACTCCAGTTTCCCCCCCAAGTCCAAAGCACTGTAGGCTGATTGGCATTCCCAGATTGTGTGAGTGTTTGTGCGTTTGTGCACTGGGATGGGTTGGCACCCTGTCCAGGGTGTCCCCCCGCTTTGTGCCTCAAGTCGCTTGGGATCGACTCCAGGCTGTCCCACAATCCTGTGTAAGATAGGCAGCACAGAGAATGGATGGATGGATGGATGGATGTTTTAACAGATGTTTAGCTAATTGTGTGTTCACTAATATAGATCAAAATGAACTATTTTTTTAATCAAGGTACAAGGTAGAATAAACCAAAACCTGCAGGTCGAAACTGACTTATATAAACTTTAAACTTTGGTTTTAAAAAAAAACGTATAAATATGAATTCTGTTGATCAGTCCACGAGAATAAATACATAATATTCGTAAATAATAGTCTTGATATTTCTGTGCAAGCGATTGGAACTCGCGTTAGACAAAACCGACCAATCAACGACAAAAACGAGCAGGCGTCTCGGCGTTTCAACCAATCACCTGTTGCGTGGGCGGGGCTTGTTTGGTTGCAGTTCGTTTTTCGGCACGGTGTCCAGGGCAGAGTACAAACTGAAGTAGTCTTTTAAACGAAAAGAAAAATGCCGTTTATCAATTTAGAGACCAATTTGCCCGCAAGTAAATTCTCTGAAGACTTTCTAAAAAAGCTATGCTCCACCACAGCGGCTGTTCTGGGAAAACCAGAGGATGTGAGTGTTGCTAATATTTCAGCTAAAAGAGCTAGCTAGTGTTGTTAGGATAATAAGGTCATGAAGTCTGAATTAAGTGTGACCTCTTAGTAATGTTTACATTTATATTTAATGCCATTAATCGTCATTTAAGTGTGTAATTTTCCAGGCCACACCGAAATCAGTGTATTTTATAAGAGGAAATGTCTTCTCAGGGCTGCTAAAACAGTTTTTATCACTTTTTTTTTTTTTGTTGAACTGAAAACCGGTTTACCGGTTAACTGCTCCAGCTCAAACCCAGCCCCTTCATACCACTGGAATTATGGGATTTAGTCAAGTCATTCCTCTTTATAGCAGCTATACACTGCAACTAAATGTCGTTTCTCCAGGACCATGGTACAACAGATAACAGTTCAGTAGTACAGTACACAAGTCTACAAAAAGTGTAAATACATAACGGTGTGAGACAATAAATACACAGTACAACAGATACTCAATTCAGTGACAGCAGAGCAGTTTCTGTTGCGTGAGAAGGCTGTTGCAATGATGGACTTTAAACTACTGAGTAGTGTAGAATATAGACAGATGGGTAGATCACTATTCATCTCAGAGGGAAATTCACGTATTAATACACATATACACATACATATGGGGGGCATGGTGGCTTAGTGGATAGTATGTTTGCCTCGCATCTTCAGGGTTGGGGGCTTGATTCCCACCACTGCCCTGTGTGCGTGGAGTTTGCATGTTCTCCGGGGGTTTCCTCTGGGTACTCCGGTTTCCTCCCCCAGTCCAAAGACATGCATTCTAGGCATATCTAAATTGTCCATAGTGTGTGTGCGATTGTGCACACCCTGTCCAGGGTGTCCCCTGCCTTCTGCCCCGAGTCCCCTAGGATAGGCTACAGGCTTCCCGCGACCCTGTGTAGAATAAGCAGGAGAGAAAGTGTGTGTGTGTGTGTGTGTGTGTGTGTGTATATATAAAAGAATACAGTGTAAAAGTGTGATGTGATAGTGCAGTGGTGTGTAAACATTGTAGATACAAGCAGCAGACATTGGTGCAAACATTGTCAAAAGTGTAAACATCGTAAACAGCAATAAAATTGTGTAGAGTGAATATGAGAAAAGGAAAAATGAAGTAAAGTGGCCGTGCATATGGATATGAATAGTGGATTGTGGTAGTTCAACTATTCAAGTTCAACTATTGTCTAGTAAGCTTATCCTAAGACTGACTCAATGCAAAAAAAACCGTCCCAGCACAGTGATGAGCTGTTGTACAGTGTGATCGCTGTTGGTACAAACGATCTCTTGTACAGCTCTTTTCTACAGTGGAGCTTAATGGGTCTTCTACTAAAGGAGCTCTGCTGTTTAACCAGTAGGTCATGCAGGGGATGCTGTTTATTGTCCAGAATGGCTGTGAGTTTATTGAGTGTCCTCTTTTCCACCACTGCCTCAAAACCATATATGTATACTGAGCAGCCCAAGACTGAGCTGGCCTTCTCGACCAGTTTGTTGATATTTTGCATCTCAAGCTCCGATGCCGCCTCACCAGCATACTCCTGCAAAGTAGACTGCACTGGCTGCCACAGACTGGTAGAAGATCTTTAACCTTTTGCTGCAAACATTAAAGGACCTGAGCTTCCTCAGAAAGTAGAGTCTGCTCATCCCTTTCCTCTGCAAAACTTCTGAGTTATCCAGCTTGTTGTTGAGATGGACACTAACGTATCTGTACATATCAACCAGCTCAGCATCCTGACCCATGATGGTAATGTGGCATTCTTCTCATCTTCTCTCTCCGCAGGAGAGGTTGGATGGTGTTAAATACACTCGAGAAATCAAAGAAAGTTATTCTCACTGTGGTGGTGGTGTAGACCAGATGGGAGTGGGCCTTCGGCAGTAGATTATATGACTGCATCATCTACGCCTACCTGTGGCTGGTAGGCAAACTGCAGAGGATCCAGAAAACAGCTGACCTGAGGGCTGAGAGTCTCATTAAGAGAAAGCATCTAATGCAGCTTTTAAGGTGCAGGTCTGCAGTGGTATTGAGTTACTGGGTTAGGGCTTTGTCTAGCCCGGGTTAGCATTGGGAGGCAGCAAGGTATTGGTTAGTCTTATTGCCTCAGGGGAGAAACTGCTGCGGAGTCTGCTGGTGGTGGTACAGATGCTCCGGTACCTTCTGCCTGACGGCAGGAGGGTGAAGAGTCCATGCGAGGGGTGGGAGCTGGTGGCATTGCAGATTCAGCTGTTGTATGGGGTGGCGATGTTTGGTAGAGAGACCCCGATGATCTTTTCAGCTGTTCTCACAATTCGCTGTAGGGTTTTGCGGTAAGAGACTGCAGTTCCTGTACCACACGGTGAGACAGCTGGTTAGGACGCCCTCTATCGTCCCTCTGTAGAAAGTGGTGAGGATGGGAGGGGGAGCTTGGCCCTCTTCAGCCTCCACAGGAAATGGAGGTGCTGCTGGGCCTTCTTGGCTAGGCAGGTGGCGTTGAGTGTCAGGAGAGGTCTCTCTGTCATGTGCACACCAAGAAATTTGGAGCTTTTGACTCTCTCCACAATTGTTCCGTTGATGTGCAGTGATGAGTGGTCCCCTTGAGTTCTCTTGAAGTCACCAATCATCTCTTTTGTCTTATCAACATTGAGAGATTACACCATTCTGCGAGCTGCTTCACCTCCTCCCTATAACCTGACTCATCATTGTTGCTGCTGAGGCCTACAACTGTAGTGTCATCAGCAAACTTGATGATGTGATTTGAACTGTATTTTGCAGCACAGTCATGAGTTAGCAGAGTAAACAGCAGTGGACTGAACATACAGACCTGGGGAGTGCCAGTGTTCAGTGTGGTAGTGCTGAAGTTGGTGTTGCTGAACCTAACGGACTGGGGTCTCCCAGTCAAAAGGTCCAAGATCCAGTTACAGAGGGAGGTGGTCAGACCCAGCAGGCTCAGCTTTTCTGTTAGTTGTTATGGGATTATTATGTTGAATGCTAACGGAAGCTAATCAGCACATTCCCTGAATACCCGACCAGATATGTTGTCAGGACCAGCAACTAGCAATATTTAATGTGTCATCTGTCAACACTGTCCTGATTTTCACTGAATGTAGTGTGGCATCAGGGTGCTTCTGAGCACTTATTATTTATGTCTCATTTATGGTTTCTTATGTACTAATTCAGGACACTATTAGGAATATAAGTACACTATATGGCCAAAAGTATCTGGACACCTGACCATTACACACATGTGGGTCTTCGCCAAACTGTTGCCACAAATTTGGAAGCACACAATTGTATAGGTATCTTTGTATGAATACTACCATGAATACAAGGCTGGAGTGGAAGAGCTCAAGTGGCCTGCACAGAGCCCTGACCTCAACTCCACTGAACTTCTTTAGGATGCATTGGTATGCTGACTGCGCCCCAGGCCTCCTTGCCCACCATCAGTGCCCAACCACAAAGGAGGGACTAAATCTGGAATGGGATGCTCAGAAGCACACATGGTTGTGATGGTCAGGTGTCTATAAACTTTTGGCCGTATTTAGCTGTTTAAAAATCCACTCGGTGATGTTTACAGAAAAAAAATAGAAAACATATAAATGACCCATGATTAATTATTTCTTAATTAATTACATAACTTAATTACATAACTTAAAACATGCATGAGATGCTGTTAAATTGCTTTGGACATTCTGCATTTTCTTTTTTTTTTCTTTCTGGATTTTTTCCCCATTTTCTCCCCCAATCTGGTCACCTGCCAATACCCATTGCTCAGCCAGCTCTTCCCTATCATGTGACAGCTACCAACCAGGGAGGATGAAGGATAATACGTGCTTCCACCGAAACACATGAATCCAGACTCCACATCTTTTCAAACTGCTGCTCATGCTGCGTCACAGGGCAGCGTATCCCCTTCAGAGGAAGGTGCTATCTACCCTCTTCTGCATACGTGAGCTCACAGATGCCTGTGATTGGCTAGGTGTTGCCGTGATTGACAGGGGAGAGAGTATGCCATCCCTCCCACTCAGAGAGCATGGTCATTGTTGCTCCCTTGGCTCCTGAAACTAACTTTTTTACCATATCATCCCAGTACTGTCCCGAAGGCTAATGCCAACAGTCCCAGACATTGAATCAACCATCTCAAAGTGATACAGTTATATATATTCCAGTCATTTTAGTGCTACAAAGCTCAGGTAAGTAACTAAAGGTAAGTAATATTAGCATTGTAACATACAAGAAAACCGTCAAAGCAGATCTACCTGACAATTTTTTTGGTCATATAAAACTAGAAAAGAAATTAAAATTATGCAATGACAATATCAGATTGCAACAAGAAGTTGCAATAAAAGTAAATATCACTGATATTAATGCAGAAATGACCAAAATCACTCTGACTTTTATAGATACAAGTGTGCTCTTTTTATGGTGATTTCATTTCACTGAAACTGCAGTCTGTATTGTCAGGTACAGGGCTGCACTGCAGTGCACTATGAGAAATAGTCACAAATGTGAAAGTGAATATGCATTATTATTTATTCTGTTGTATACATTTATTTATCCCCAGAATTTTCCCAGCCATTGCAAATTCACCCCAAAAGAAGAAAGAAAAAAAAAACTGTCCCTGGGCCAAATTTTACCATCCCCGGTATTCTGTGTGAGACTCCTTGCTATGAATACAATGATTAGATCATGTGACCACTACAATGGTTAAACAGGGAGCGGAGTCGCTGTAGATTGCTTCCCTTATTGGTGTTCACCTGTCACCAGGCAGTGTCCTAAATGCCTCCATTAGGAACCTGTGTTAGGAACCCGTGATCTAAGCCATTATACTTGCTCCCATATAGGCAGGCCACTAGGTGTCATTATAGAGCTTTGAGAACTGTAACACAGGATAACTTGGATTTAACCCGACACTTCCGTGATGTCTTTTTTTTCCCCCCCCAGAGGATGAATGTGGTGGTGAAGCCTGATCTGCCCATGCTTATTGCCGGCTCATGTTCCCCTGCCGTGTCGCTCTTGGTTTCTGCCATTGCTGTGACCGACACTGCAGAGAAAAACAAGGAGCACAGCGCCAAACTATTCCAGTTTCTCACCCAGGAGCTGGGACTCAGTCAGGACCGGTCAGTAGGAGATGTAGCACCACTTATTCAACACCTTCAGGAACTTTTACTCAGGTTTATCAACTTAAGCAGAAAACTTCAGATTTTGGCCCTTCAGGACTAGATTTGGTCTTCAGATTTAGTATTGTAAACTCTGATGCCCCTGATCACATTGTCAATCTAAAAAGTATATGTTGGTGCAAATTTAGTTTTAAAGCATGGAATCTTGCATATTTGGTATTCAGACCAAAAATAGAGACAGTGACATGTATTTCACCAGTTGAGTATGAGTTAGCAGTGTCCTGTGCAGTGTAGTCTGTGCTCTTTTACCTCCACACACTAGGCGTATACCAAAAGCACATTAAGGTATAGGCATTTGGTACTTAAATAAGTACCACTGTGCTTATGTTTAAAAGTAAGAAACTTTAAAACATGTTCAGCTAGCTTTCTCAGTGTTCTCTACTCCAGAGCTGAGGGGTGGTGAAAGAAAAACACTGGCTGAACTGCAACTGATCTTTAGTAGGCCTGCTTCAGCTGAGTGAAGTGCTCGGAATTGGATGTACTTTTTCACGAGACAGAGCACTGTCCATCCTTTTGCTTTGTAGATGTATTGACAAGCCTTTTGGAAAGTGAAATGAACCACAGAATTCCTACGTTTGGTTCTATTAGTGCCTACTTTCGTACCTGGTCCATTTTTAAAAAGAATTAGTATTGAATTTCATATTGGTACTCGCATTTGCCAAATGTATCTAATAGCAACTGGGTCTAGGGATTACACTATTTGGCTAGCCAGAGCAAGTCTGTAATCTAAAGCAGCCCTACATGCAGTGGATAACATGAACGTGCCTGTGAATATGTGAATGTTGTGTGTGTGTGTGTGTGTGTATGTATGAATGTGGTTCTTTACTTTAAGGAGATGCTGGGAGTAGTGTGTCCACTTGGTTAGTGTAGATCAGAGGTTACCATTAAAGTGAAGTGACGTATAGCCAAGTATGGTGACCCATACTCGGAATTTGTGCTCTGCATTTAACCCATCCAAGTAGTACCAGCATTTATTAAGAAATCCAGGTGCATGTTTCTGATTATAAGGCAGATAACTAGCAGGTTCATGATATGGAGGTGTTGGTACATGACTGTTGAGCACCGAATGCTTTTCTGAAGAACTGACCTGCTTTATTTTCCCTTTTTCTTCACTTGCTTATGCTGAATGCTGTAGATATCAGAAACCTTGAAAATGCACCACGAAGAATGCCAGGTACAGTCATGGGAAAAGGAAAGTACACCCTCCTTCAATTCTGTGGTTTTATTTATCAGGATTTAAATATAACAATTTTGTGGTTCTCACCAACTTCTGTAAACAAACAGATAACCTCGGGTAACAACAACAAAAAAACAAACAAAAAAACAACAGATTTCAATATGTAGTCATTTTTCCCCCAAAAACAAGTAACATGAGTAACATGTAGATCGTTTTGGAGAAATTTTCCTTCCATGAAAGCCATACTTGTTCAGTCTTTTTCTGATTCTGATGTCATGAACATAAACATTGAATGTGCTTACAGAGGCCTGTAGTACTCGTGATGTATCTCTTGGGTCTTTCTTTATAGACTGGCAACTGTTTTGAAGGCGCTCCTTTTATAAACAATCCTTCTCACTGTAGAATGGTGAATTTCAAATCATTTGGAGATGGCCTTATAACCCTTCCCAGATTGATGAGCAGCAACCGACTAATCTTATATGTAACAAGTTGCTGTGTCAATTTCCCTATGGGGGATCAATAAAGGTGCATCTTATCTTATCTTAATCTTGTGCATTTCATTAGTAACATCTGGCTGCTAATTTCTCTTTTAATGATTGTGGAAGTAGGAAGGGTGTACTTATTTTTTTCCCACCTGGTTTCTGAATGTTGGTTTACATTTTGTGTTTTTTTAATTTTTTTTTTTTTTTGTCACCCGATGTTATTTGTTTGTTTATAGAAGTTGGTGAGGACCACACAATTGTTATTTAGGCCCTGATAAATAAAAACATAGTGCACCCTCCTTCAATTCTTTCTTTTTCCCATGACTGTACACAAATACAATGATGTAACATAATGTAACATAATACAGAACACTGCTACAAATGGAAAGATCATTTAGTAAGCCTCAGTGTTCCAGACTATTCAAACATTATTTTTACTGCATATATTTATGTATAGTCCATAAATATTTGGACATTGACAAAGTTTTTGTTATTTTAGCTGTGTTCCACAAAGTATTGGAATTTACTGTATATACACAGTACAGCTGAAATTAAATAGTGACTTTCAGCTTCAATTTGAGGTTATTTACATCCAGATTGGGTGAACAATGTAGAGAAGACAGCACTTTTTTTTATATGTGATCCCCACCTTTTTTAAAGGATCAGAAGTAATTGGACAAACAAATAATCATAAATTAAATTGACATTTTTAATACTTGGTTGCAAATCCTTTGTAGTCAATGACTGCCTGAAGTCTGGAACCCATAGACTTCACCAGACACTGGGTTTCTTCCCTGGGGATGCTCTGCCAGGCCTTTACTGCACCTTTCTTCAGCTTCTCCTTGTTCTTGTGGAGTTTTTCCCTACAGTTTTACCTTCAGCAAGTAAAATGCATGCTCAATTGGATTCAGGTCAGGTGATTGACTTGGCCATTGCAGAACTTTCCACTTCTTTGCCTTAAAAAAAGTCTTGGGTTACTTTTGAAGTATGCTTCAGGTCATTGTCCATCTGCAGAGTGAAGCAGCATCCAAAGAGTTTTGATGCATTTGGCTGAATCTGAGCGGATAATATAGCCCTGTACACTTCAGAATTCGTACTGCTGCAGTGACATCATCAGTAAAAACAAGGGAACCAGGTTCATTGGCAACCTGACTGTATGTATGCTGGCTGCATGGTGCGTTATTGTGAAAATGTGTGTATTCATAATATTATCCTTATATCATAAGAGACATCATCCTCACTGTGTGTTTTTTTTTTTTTTTTTTTTTTTTGTTTCTTGTGTCTGTGTGTAGCATCGTGATCACGTTCTACCCACTGGAGCCGTGGCAGGTGGGGAAGAAAGGCACAGTGATGAGCTTCCTGTAGAGAAACACACCCTACACCTACCATAATGCTAGTGTTCTGTGTAAGGGAAAATCTGTTTTGGTCCTAATTTAATTTCACTTCTGGTCCATAGTCTAGCTGATCATGTGATCACTGGTTATTATTTTTGATTATTTGTTTAATGTAGAATTTATATAATTAATCAATTTAAAGTGATCGTGTTTATCCTGAGGAGAGAAATAGAAGAGCAGCTTTGCCACACAGACTGAATCTAACACCCAGAGGGAGAGAGAGACGGCCTCAGAGAAAAATATTAGCCTAAAAATGCTTTGCATTTTTATGATTTCACTGATTCTACCCTCATTGCTTATTATTTTCCCTTTTTCATTCATTTTTCTAAATTGACCAAAATTATGCTGCATGAAATGGTTTTGTTGGATCAGTTCTTTGAATAAATGAGTTCTTAAATTAAATTGGGCTCATCAGTCTTTAATTATTCATGCATCCATTGCACACAGGATAACTGAAGGAAGAAAAATTCTAAATCCAAAACCAGTCTGAAAATAAATCCATTGTAACACAATCACGCGATTGTAAGATATGGTGTCTCAAACTTTGTGTGGTGTACAAACATAGTTGTATTTCAGTTGTTTTCTAATGTGAAGTGCTCACATTTCTAGCAGTCAGGTTTCTAGAAAAGGACATATGTATTCCTTGCAATTTTTGCCATTAAATGAACAAAACACATTTGTTTTGGCTTAGTCATGAGGAATATGGTAATCACAATACACAAGAGAACACACCTCATTAGACATAAACACACTCACAGACACAGGATGGTGTTGTACAGTGTGCAATAAGTGTGCTTGGAAGATCTGAGCTTTCAGGCATTTATGGAAAGCTATTTGGACTTCTAATTATTCTAGGAAATTCATTAAACCACTGATGGACTACAAGTAAACATAATCTGCTGTTGGACTCAGTAACACACGGTTAGTTTCACCACCCTCTAGTAACTTATACATGGACTTGATTGATTCACTGTATCACATTGGTGTAGTGTTGCAGCCTCCTGGTTTGATCCTAAGCTTAGGTAAGGGTTAGGGTTACACTAATGTTCAAAGGTTTGAAATCACTCAGAATTTGCCTTGTTTTTGAAAGCAAATCACTTTTTTTTTTTCCAAATGAAATAACATTAGATTTATCAGAAATACAGTCTAGACATTGTTAGTGTTTTAAATGACTATTATAGCTGGAAACAGCCGATTTTTAATGGAATATCTACATAGGCATAGGAAGGCCCATTTTAAGCAACCAGCACTCCTGTGTTCCAGTGGCACATTGTGTTAGCTAATCTTATCATGTTAAAAGTCTCAGTTTTACAAAGGTGTGTACTACTCCAGACCAGCGCAAACTGGCTCTAACCAGGATAGGAAAAGAAGTGGGAGGCCCCGGTGCACAACTGTGCAGAGTCATCAGAGTCTCTAGTTTGAGAAGCAGACACCTCACAGGTCATCAGCTAGAACCTTTATTAAATAGCACCTGCAAAATACAAGATTAAAATCGGTAAATTGCCCCAAGGTATGAACGAGCATGTGAATTTGTGCGTGAAGGGCACTGTGATGGACTGGTGTTCTGCTTCCAGGGTGTATTCCTGCCTCATGCCGAGTGTTCCTGGGATAGGCTCTGGATCCAATACGGCCCTGACCAGGATTAAGCACATACTGCACTTAAACCTCATTTGAACTGCTGTAGGGATACATGCAAACTTTGGCTGATCAATAGTTCCAGAGCACTTTGGATCATCTATAGGGTTTAATGTTGTCAGCTGGCCATCAGAAAGTTGCAGTGGTCAGTCATGAGATGAAATGTGCTTGGGTGAGGAGTTGTATCGCATATTCTGAGGTACAAACTGATCTTCTTGTTGTTACACTGAGCAAGATCAGGGGGAACATCAGAAGATTGTTGCAGTGTGGTCTGTAAACATCATCAATTGTAAAGTTCCTGGTGGGTCTTGATGTAGGGACCCAAAGCCACTGGGTTGAATCAGTGGAATTGCTGGGATGACAAGAAAGTATGTCTTGGAATGGTGAGTTTGGGATGCCAGCACTTATGCTGCAAACAACTAACATTGTAAGTGGTAATTTGCAGGTCGGAACGATGCCATTTTCGACCTTCGTGCTTTTGACATACGAAGGTCACAGTTAGCTGACTAACATAGAGGCGTACATGTTTTCCCGCTTCATATGTCGAATTTTCCAATATGTCAGATTTTTGTTCACTTCTGATGCTGTATATAGCCATTTTGTTTTGACGACACTCCATAAACTCAGAAGGAACTTGTAGATGAGAAGACTACTCCAAGTTGAAGAGTATGAATTTCAAGTTGAGGGGCATTTTCTTTGGCTTTGGTTTTATGTGAGGCAATCTAAAATATTTGATGAGACCAAGGTATTCTTCAGGGTTTGGGACAGGTAGAGTTGGGTGTCCTTGGCATAGCATCTGTAGGAGAAGCTTTGAGTTTGGATGGTTTCCCTATAAAAAAAAAAAAAAAACTGAATGTAGTACAAAGTTCAAATGAATACCTCAGCAAATAAAATTGCAACAACAAGGAAATACATTCTTCCTTGTAATGTTTAATGAAAGTTATTCATCAGCCATGATGAGTATGCTTTCTCCCCAGTCTTGCATTCGAGATGTTTCCTAATCTGTGAGTAAATGAAGCACAGCCAAAGATCTAACTGAGATTAATAGAGAGATTAATAAAGTTATTCAAAAGCCTGTAGATTCCTTGTGACTGTAATGTGTCAGTGTCATTAGTGATCTTTTTGTCAATTTACAGGGTGTAAGGGTGAAGCTGAACCTCCCAAGCAACTCATGACCTCGAAATCCTGGCTACAACTCTGGACACCATTGTAGGAGAGTTTTGTAATAAAAGAAAATATTTTAAAAGACTATCTCAGTAGATAAAGTGAGTAAACTTGGTTATCAGGGATGGATTGGCGTTCCTTCCTGGATGAATTCTTCCTCCTTGAGCCCGGTGTTTCCGGGATAGGCCCCGGATCCACTACTACTGATGGAGGAAGGAATGAAATGAGCTTGGTCATGGCCGTGTTTCAGTCTGCATACACGAAGAAAAGCACAGTGTTTGTTTAGAAATGGAAAAAAGCACCTACATTTTTAAGAAACGTTGTATATCACATCTGGGAAAATCCCATCAAGTGATTTTCTTGGAGAAATTTTGACTTCTGTACAGTAACTTCTGTACTGTCTGAGGAAAAGTGAAGCTTTGGGTCTGTAAATTCAGTCAAAAAATGATAATAAAACCTTAAATATCAGAAAATTAGAGAAACATTTCATTCCAAATGGACTCAAAATATGCTTCAATTGAGAAAATAATAAAAAAATATATATACACCATGTCGTGTCATTAAAGTATAATAAACCCGAAGGAAACTGAAGAGTTAAAAGTTGCAGGAGAAAAAAAAACACGTGTGAAGCAGCTACGTGGGTGGGACTTACTCTGTGGAAAACTGGATGATTGACAGTAGCTTCCTCAAATGGTTAGAAAGGGGCGTGGCTTTTGTTGTATTTTTTTTTCTTCTCTTGAAGGCTTGAGCTCTGTGAGCGTTACGAAAGTGCTTCGTACGGTAGAAGAAGGAAAGTGGAGTGGTAAAAAAAAAAAAAGAGTAAAAATGGTGTTGGAACTGTATTTGGACCTTATTTCTCAGCCTTGTCGCTCGGTTTACATCTTCGCCAAAAAGAACAACATCCAGTTTGAGTACAAGAAGTTGTCTCTGATGGCAGGTAGGCTGCAGAGAAGTCTGAGGCTGTGTCCTAAACTGCATAGTAGTGTTACTAAATACTGTGCTGTATCATGCCCTAGTACAGGTTTGAGCATTATTTCCTAAGATAGGGTTATTTCCTATGCTATTTATCGTATAGTTATATATCGGATAGTTTTTTTTGTTTTGTTTTGTTTTTGTTTTTTTTTGTTTTTTTTGTTTAGCCTGAAATCTGTATCCCCCAGTAAGCCTTATGATTTTTTTTTTTTTTAGGGCTATTTTTTTCTTCTTTGAAGAGCAACATATATGATATTAAAACACTGAGAATGTTTTTTCCACTACAATGCACATACAAGCATGTTCATTATTTTTCAAAACCTCCTCTTCATAACTTTCATCCATGCCCAAGGCACCTGTGTGTATTTGACACATATTTCACACAGATCTACACAATAGTACAGAACATGGCTTCTGACCCGGATTCTGGAGCTTAGTCAGTGTTTCAGAGCTTTTGTGCCTGTGTTATGGACATCAATATGATAGTGTAAATAAAAAAAAAGAGCAAAAAAATCTTTGGTGAGACATCCTGTACTAGTCTTGTGTCCGTCCAATTAAATGCTTTCTAGACAGTATATGCCCTGTCCTTCTTTTTAGCAGTGAACATGGTTCATCTTTTCATTTCATTCTGCACACTCTCCTCTTTTCCAACCATTGCTTCACTGGTGTTGGTTGGAGTTTATTTACTTAGAAGAGATTTTTTTTTTTTTTTTTACAAGTTCAAGGTTATGTGACAAGCACTTTTCAGATGAGTACTTTACCAACTTGGGCTGTTGCCAGATTTTCCTGCTACCTCAACTGATCAAGAACGTGATACCAGGACGAACATCTGGAACGCAGTGCTGAGTTAAGGTTTTAGCCAACGCTGTGTAACAACCTAGACAAAAGTACATACAAATAATAATAATAATAATAATAATAGTAATAATAATAATAATAATACTTTAGCTATAAGCCTGTCACTCAGATGTATCAGATGTCTCCCAGTGTCTCCTCTACGGCTCTTCGTCACTGTTGGCACCGTTGACGGTCGACCGCAGCTCAAACATGTGCAAGCATAACTCCAGAAACACACAGCACCCCGTCATTTGGGGTATGGTCCTTGGTAAAATGAAGTGAGAGCTCCTCCACAGTTGAAAAAAAGACTCTCTTTAAACTCTTTGCTCTTCTCCATATTTAGCTAAGTTACTGTCGAGTGCGTTTAGACTCGGTGAGGTTGTGGTGTATCTTGAAAGCGTTTGGCTGTTGTGTAAATCAGTCAAGCACTTCAGCATGCCATCACTCAGACTCCGGTGTCAGAGGAAATGTGTCAACATGTGGAATCAAATCACAGCTCTCAAGCCATTCCATGGCGATTTTTAAAGGCATTGAAGCGATTTACCAGGTTTTGGTTGTGTTTGTGTTTATATACATACCTTATGTGTTTGTATGTATATATTATATGTATGTAGATAAACACACACACAACCAAATCCTGGCAAATCGCTTCAGTAATTCATATGACGAGACATTTCTTT
This sequence comes from Pangasius djambal, assembly GCA_022985145.1. Classification (NCBI taxonomy): domain Eukaryota; kingdom Metazoa; phylum Chordata; class Actinopteri; order Siluriformes; family Pangasiidae; genus Pangasius; species Pangasius djambal. The sequence goes on along the minus strand of CM040989.1, from coordinate 17,300,494 downwards.
GGTATTTTTAAAAATCAATTTAGATTTATAATGATTCTTATTCAAGCTGTCTTGCTTATACCTTTGATTTCCAGGTGAGCACTATGGTGAAGAGTTTGGCAAGATCAGCGTAATGAGAAAAGTACCTGCCCTCCGAGATGGAGATTTTTGCCTGGGTGAAAGGTGTGTGATTCACAGCAAATGACCCTCATTTAAAAAAAAACGTTACAATTATATGTATTCATTTGTAAACTATTTATAAGTGGATGGGAAGGCCACACACAGCAGTGAGACTCATGTCTGCATTTTCTTGAAAGGGGGTCACCCAGAGAAAGACACAGTATATTATATGTTATGGCAGAAAGGCTTTGGTTGTTCTGTGTAACACAGGCTGTGGTGTCTCTCTCGCAAGCGATGGAATGCTGTAATAGTGAAATTAAAATCTCATTGAAGCAGATTTGTGCATGCTAAGCTTATTTATTCAAGATAAATTTGTGTTAACACTTGTTTTTTAGAATCTGATGGCCCAGTACCGACAATTTGCATGATTTGTTTACGCAGTCGTAAAGTACAAAATGAAGCTCCTCTCCACTGGATGAATAACTGCTGTGTCTAGTGCGAACTGAAAAGCACAGCCTGCATAATAAATAAAGACTATGGCTCAATTTCCGGAAGGATTCGTTTTTAGTGTTTGGTGCTGGACTTCAGTTGCTGTTAAATGTGTTCAAAGGAGTTAGTCATAGCTCCTGAAAATCAGACTTAAAGAATTCGGAAAACCGTGGCCTCATGTCAGCAGTTTTGCAAGAAATTATGTATTAAGACACATACATTTGAAAATATAGTTCACTTTGTAGGTTTTCACTAATGGAACTGGATTTAAATTCCCAGTGTTTTCTCTGGTTTCTCGTTTATAGCCTACCAGTAAACTTTCCGCCACTACATGGCTTCTAAAACTATTTTTTCCTGTCTTCCTGGATGAGTATAGCCTTGAGTTTTGCTGTCTTAACTTCTGTAAAGTGTTACATATTAAACTGAGTGGAATGTGAGAATTCCAAGAAAAACTCCAAAATGTTACATATTGTAGCTTTTTTCTCTTTAGCTCTACATGTACCAAAATAAAGTTTTGTTCCAAGGTAATGTTCACAATATTGTTTCAAGACCTTTGTGTAGTAGGCTTGAAAGTGATAAGGAATCTCAGATGGATTACATCATGCCAGAAAATGTGCTGTTTATATTGTAAATATCTGTCTCAAGCAAGCTGAGTGTTCTGAGATGCTTTTCTGCTCATCATGATTGTAAAGAGTGGTTATTTGAGTTACCATAGTCTTCCTGTCAGCTTGAATCAGTCTGGCCATTCTCCTCTGACCATATAGGTCATATGTTAGCTCTTAGCACACCTCTGTGGGCATAGTGACTGTCTGCCAACAAGCAAGGTAGCATCTGATATCTTTTTCACACTTTTCTGGCCACAAGCCTCAGAATCTTGAAGGCTGCAGTCCCAGTGGTTCTCTGCACTTTTCCAGCAGAAAATAAGCATTTGAATACTGCGACACAATGAGCTTTTCAGAGAAGGATCCCCAAAGGATCCCATGACAGAATCCCATCTTTAAACGTTATTAGAGGTGTCTTTTTAGTTAGTGGTGAGTAAAGAAGATAATCTTAAGTGTTTGTTGGCCTTTTTGCGGGAACAGGTCTGAGGTCATCTACCATGTTCTGCCAACTGAATTGCCTCTTTCTGTGAAAGTAGGTGTTTCTTGGCAACGTACCAGACTCTCTAGCAAAGGCTTGCAAGACTAGTGAAAAGTAAAACACTCAGTGCTCTCTTTCCTTCAGTGTTGCCATTATGCAGTACCTGGTGGAGAAATATGGCACCCCGGATCACTGGTACCCAGCTGATGTGCAGAAGAGAGCACGTGTGAATGAGTATCTGTCCTGGCAGCATTCAGCCATTAGACCCCATGGGTCCAAGATGTTCTGGCTAAGGGTGAGAGGTCATCAGTCTAATATAAGTCTAAGGTCTCTTGTAAAGGAATTATTTCTCTGGTTTTCATAATAGCAGCAGTGATTTAATTGCAAACTGCAATTCCTTTGTCTTTAGCTCATGATTCCAAAGGTTTTGGGCATAGAGATTCCCAAAGACAAAATGGATGCTGCTGTAGAGGATCTCGACAGCTCACTGAAGCTCATCGAGGAAAAGTTCCTTCAAGACAGACCTTTCATCGCCGGAGAAGAGATCTCCCTGGCTGATCTGGTCGCGATTGTGGAAGTCATGCAGGTACAAACCTAACTGAATCATTTCCATGTAAATGTGAAGAGGAACAACAAAATTATATCATTAAAAGAATGCCAGCCAAACACACACACAGTCATAAGCTAATCTGAAAACCATTTTCCATATTTTAGAGTAATACACCATAATTGGCACATACTGTTTAGCAAATAGTGTTAACTAGCTAAGAATTTAGCAAGAACAAAATAAATCTCGCATTGTTACCATGCCGTTTGTTTTTTTACATTTAAATTTTACATGATTGAAATTAATAACACTATGACAGACACCAGTGGTATTAATAGTGGTATTGGCTAATGAAGCCCTGCGTATAAATCCGTGTGGCATGCAAAATGTACAACAGTATAATGAATGTGGTATGTATCCCAAACACTAGGCACAGTTGCTGCTGGTCCTTAATGAGAGCATTATAATGCTCATAACTGCAGATATGATGGTACAGAAATCTTATAGGCAATAAAGTGGCCTTTCCGGTAGATCACTGAAACTGTTAACACAGATGAGAAGACATGCTGGCTGGCACAAACACCATTGCTGGAAGCCTGATAGAAACACACTGTGCTGTATGTCTGGTAACATTACCTGGCATGCTTTGGTGCACAGACCTGAGAGGCCTTTAGATGTCCTTTTGTACTACCTCTAAAGTTAAAATTCTCTTCAACAAATCTTGGCATTTGATTCCATTTAGTTAAATGATTTGTTTAATTGCACTGTTTGCACAAATGTGCAGCCTGATCATGCAACCAACACTACTATTACACACACTGAAGCAGTGGAAATTCCAGCTCGGACCAAGTGAACCCAGAGCGGTGTAGCGTTTCGTTCACATTTGTAACTGATTCAAAAGGCACAGTTGTTTATGTACAAAACACATCTAACACTGTTTCTGTGAAGTTAATAGCAGAGGGATGGATGAAATTCCACACGTTGTTCTATTTCCCATGTGATTTCTCTGCTTTCACATTAGCAGGGTGATGTATGCTTCCTTTTTGGTTAGTTTTGGCACCCTGGGGGTTCACACTGTTGCTGTGTTGTGCTGTGTTTTGAGGTCAAATTATCCTCATACTCAACTGAGTACAGTATTAAGACTTTTTTTTTATCTATTCAAAAAAAAAAATTGAATATAAAATATAAGCACTTTGAGGGATCATTTCTTCATCCTTAAGAGAGAGCAGCATCCGAATGTTGAGTGCTTTTTATCTTTAATAAAGAACAGCGTTAGCACGTCGAGTGATTCTCAGTCTGAATTAAGTATAGTATTTGCACTATCTGAGAGCTGTCTTATTGTCTGTTGAGATTTTGGTGTGTGGCCATCGTTAGTTCTGAAGAAAAACCACCCTACATTGGTCACTCAGGCTGACGAGGAGGTTGAGGAGCCTTTGACAGGCTACACAAATGAGGTCACAATCACAAACTGACGACTGTACTGGTACTCAGCAGGGAAACAAGCAAAAGCTCCTAGTTTCAGAAGAAACTGCCTTGGATTTTGTCCGCCCAGTCATAAAACCACATTTATACGTGTAACCCATCATTTTCTGTGTCATGGCTCTCAGCCTGTAGGTGCTGGTTTAGATGTCTTTGATGGACGGCCCAAACTGAGCGCATGGAGGGATCGAGTTCGGGCCGCGATCGGTGCTGAACTGTTTGATGAAGCTCATGAGGCAATCCTCTCGGCCCAGGAAATGGCACAAAACCTGGACGGCAGCAAACTGCAGCACTTCAAAGCCAGGATCCTCAGAATATTCTTATGAGAAAAGAAAATGCAAGCCTATGAATGCAAGATTACTCAAGCTTGATTGTGTAACCTGAATGTAACTTTCATGGAAAGTTATATATCATGGAAAACATAATTAATAAAATAGACAACCACTGACTCATTTCAAACCTATGAAATTTATTACTTTACTCTTTACTATTACATTTCTTTACATTTTTGCATTTCAGAAGCCTAAAATTAATTGTTGATGTTAGCAGTGTTGTTAGCATCTTTGAAATTTATTTTGATCTGTTTTCATATAAAAAAAAAATAAAAAAATCAATTAAAATATTAACAGTTCAGAGCAAACAATTGGGACTATTTTAGACTATGTAATTAACCTGAACACTTCTTTTCCAACTTAAACCTTGTTGTTTTTTCAAAAACAGACACTTTACATACTATGCATTTGCTTTTGCAATAGTATTACACTGCTAATTAAATCCTGTATATCTGCAGTTCCCCAGTGTTTCTCTGAGCCATTTAATTTCCTCCAACTTCACGTTCTTGTACTCTTACTGACCGTGAAGCAGACTGATGGTCTTCAGAGCACTGTTCCAGCAAATTCTTCATTACTCTTGAGGAAAGAGTTGGGCGGTGAGGAATGTGAGTGTGATTTTAACATGTTTCCTGCAGCTGAAAGCTGGTGTTAAATCAGCCTCGTGCAGTTTTCTGTACCGGAGAAGAAAAACAACAGCTGTGGCTTTTCCCCTTGTCTTAATAATTCATCTCAAAAGTCCAAATAGTTTGGTTGTACAGCAAAGCACATTCCCTAATACAAAATACATTATTAAAGACAGAATCAGGACTGTGTTGTTACAAGGATCAGGCTATGTTTCCAGAGCTTCCAGATTGCCTCAGCTCTCAGGCACTCTTATCTCTAAAAGTCTGAACACTCGGCTTTCAACGAAAAGACATTTCATCTGTTTCAACATCTGGCACTTGGCTTGTCTTTGGTAGACAGATGAAAAACTGCAAAAACATTTGAAAAGACATAGCAGAGTGTAAGCTCAGCTCTTTGGAAAACTTTGAGGGTTGGAGATGGAAGTACGCAGAGTGATAAATGATTTCACCCTGAGTGACAGCTATTAATTATTGTTTAGGGTAAAGGCATAAAGGCGGGTTCAAATGTGATAGTGATCTTGGCATCTGTAGTGTCAACATCCAGAACTGATATGAGCAATGAGTGGCACTGTGAACTGGATTGGCCTTGACTGGCTAATAAACCTTCATGTGAAATCTGGCCCGCACAGTTGCAGTAACTTACACTAATTACAAATACTTAGGAAAGGGGTAAGCTTTAACTTTAACATACAAATTACATGGAATATTTTGAGTATTAAACACAATTGCCCTTTTTATAGAAATTCACAGTTTACAGCAGCAAGCATAGATAGATAGATACGACTGATTACCAAAGGTATGTCCAGTTGCTGCATTGCTTCTGCTGATCATTGAGTTTGGTTATGTGATGGTCTTTACTCTTCACACTGACAGCCGATCAGTGGTGGTTAAACCATATCGTTCCTATATTTTGTTTGCAGCTGATACACTGATAATCAAAAGATGACAATCATCCCAAGAAAACCTTGCCTGTAATAGTGTAAGGCTCTTGCAACAGGAAGGATAGGGAAGAAGTGGAAGGATCAGAATTGGAGTCTTTGTTTTAATCATTATATACAAATCAGAACTAGTCAGAACTATAAGTGGAATGCATGAGAAAAATACTAACTTTTATTCAGTATCACTTTAATAGTCAGTTGCAGTCTGTGTTGGTGGAATTCAAGATGTGAGGCACTTACATTCACTGGCCACTTAAACAGGAACAGCTGTACGTCTGCAGTTATCCAATCAGCCAATCATGTAACCACTCATACAACTGGCTAACAGGAATGGAACCCAGTGCGGTCTTCTTCTGTTGTAACGTTGTAAAGATTTGGCATGTTCATCGTTCTGAGATGCTTTTCAGTTCATCATGGTTGTAAAGCGTGTATTTGAGTTACTGTAGCCTTCGTGTTGTGGGTCCCTGGAGGACTAGTGGTTAGGCCACAGCGATCTCACCGCTGCAGCCTGAGTTTGATTCCTAACCATGCCACCATCCCCAGCCCCTGCGGTTGTATGCAACAGTGAGCTCTCAGTGCCGGTTCCAAGCCTGGATAAAATTACGGAGGGTTGTGTCAGGAAGGGCATCCAGTGTAAAAACTGTGCCAAATCAAATACACAGACCAGTGATTTGCTGTGGCACCCCCGAAAGAGGAACAACAACTGTAGCCTTCCTGTCAGCCTGAATCAGTGTGCCCATCCCCACCTCTCTCATCAACATGGCATTTATGCCCACAGTATTGCCGAATGTTTTTTTTTTTTTTTTTTTTGTGCACCATTCTGTGTCAGCTCTATGGACTGTAGTGCATCAGATTCGTTGCATTGCATTGCATGAATACACCGGTGTTCCTATTTAAATGGCTGGTGAGTGTATCTTGAAATAGCTTCAGAACAGGGAATGAAAGTGAGAGATGACAATATAAAGTTAATTAGAAGGGAGATGGAGTTGTTGGTGCTATCTTTCCCACAAATGTATGTTATTTTAGAATTCTGTACATTAAGAAACTAACATGCAATATAATTTGCTAACCAAAAATTATATCAAGGGTCACCATCATTCTGAAAGTATATACACTAAAATAAATCCCAAGCATCCCATGGAGCACCATTAATTTCATTATCTAGAAAAAATGACATGAATATGGCACAACTGTGAGAGGCAGAGGAGGTAATCCACCAAAGTCAGGGACCAGGTAAGAGGGCATTAGTTGGTGAAGCAAACAAGAGGTCAATGGTAACTCAGAAGGAAATGTGGAAAAGTTAAAGGGGATGAATCTTTATGCAAGGCACTGTGCATAAGTTGCTGATAAATCATGGCTCAGATATGTTATATTTGTTCAAATGACATTTCATTGGCATGCATATTAACAATTAAGCATTGGGATGTAGCATAAATGCAAATAATCACTAAATATAACTTATTGCTTATACTTGGTGGTGCATAAAAGCCAATCTGCTGTCTTCAAAACAACAGAGTACACAAGTTTTACTGTAAATTTTCTTTTTCTCCACAATTATGCAACAACGTTCTATGTCAAATATCTGTCAGATTTAACAGACCCTTTATTAGTAATAACAAAATTTGATGTACTATTTATCATTATTCGTGTTTTTGATACTGTGTTATATCTATTTTAATAATTCAATCCCAGATCTTGGTAATCAAGAGACAGCTCTTTCATATGGTTTTGATGTTATGTCAAGTCTCATAATATGTCAGATTTAACAGATTGTATAAAACTTTCGATACAGTTTTACAGGGATTTGAAGAAAGAGTAAATACTCCATTAGAATTTGATATAATTAATATTCAATTTCTAGTCAGATATGTACAGTGTATATAAAAAGTCTACTGCCTGTTAAAATGGCAGGTTTTTGTGATATAAAAAAAAAGAAACCAAGATAAATCATATCAGAACTTTTTCTACCCTCAGTGTGAAGAGTAAATGAAAAAAGTAAACTGAAAAACAATCAGAAACATTTTAGGGGAAAATAGGAAAAATAAGAATATGTTACAAGTTACAATAATATGGTTGCATAAGTGTGCACACCCTTTTATATTTGGGGATGTGGCCAAGTTCAGAATGAACCAATACCAATAACAATCTCATGTTCAAAAGTAATTATCATACAGCTGTCATCAATGAAATTATTCTGATTAACCCCAAATAAAGACCAGCTGTTTCTGTAGGATTTTCTTGACATCTTCTTGGTTTCATCTGACTGCTGAAGCTATGGTCTGTAAAGAGCTGACAAAGCATGCATGGTATCTCACTTGTTGAAAGGAATCGATAAAGAGAGGGGTATAAAAGAATTTCCAAAACATTAGATGTATCATGGAACACCTTGAAGGCCATCATCAACAAGTGGAGAAAATGGGGCACCACAGTGACATCACAGAGAACAGGATGTCCCTCCAAAATTTACCAAAATGGGGCACCACAGTGACATCACAGAGAACAGGATGTCCCTCCAAAATTTACCAAAATGGGGCACCACAGTGACATCACAGAGAACAGGATGTCCCTCCAAAATTTACCAAAATGGGGCACCACAGTGACATCACAGAGAACAGGATGTCAATCCAAAATTTACCAAAGGACAAGACAAAAAATTTACCAAGATTTATGGCAACATTGCAGGAGCTGCAGGAATATGTGACAAGTACTGATACTCTCTGCATGTGACAGCAATCTCTCATATTCTTCACATGTCTGGGCTATGGGGTAGGGTGGCTAGATGGAAGCTTTTTCTCACAAAAAAATAAAAATAAAACAAAAAACACCCAACTATATCACTCAAAACCATGTGGCAAAATGTGTTATGGTCTGATGAGACCAATTCCAAAATGTATAATAATTCCATAATTCCAAAAGGTATGTTTGGTACAAAAAAAGCACATCACCAAAAGAACACACCCCCACAGTGAAGCATGGTGGTGGCAGCATCATGCTTTAAGGACTTCTTTTCTTCAGCCAGAACTGGGGCTTTTATCAAGATGGAGGGAATCATGAAGAGCTACAAATACCAGTCGATTTTATTGCAAAACATTCAAGTGTATGCTAGTAAGATGAAGATGAATTTCACCTTTCAGTACGACAGTGACCCAAAGCATACATCCAAATCTACAAAGGAATGGCTTAAACAAAACAAGACCAATGTTTTTGAATGGTCTAGCCAGAGCCCAGACCTGAATCTTACTAAAACTCTGTGGGGTGACCTGAAGCGGGCTGTGCACAGGAGATGCCCTCACAATGTGACGGATCTAGAATGTTTTTGCAAGGAAGAGTGGGAAAATATTGCCAAGTCAAGATGTGCCATGCTGATAGACTCTTAGCCAAAAAGCCTGAGTGGTGTAATAAAATCAAAAGGTGCTTCAACACAGTATTAGTTTAGGGATGTGGACACTTATACAACTAGGGTATTATAAGTTTTTTTTTTTTTCCCTAAAAAAGTTTATGTATACTTTGCAATGTCACATTAAAGGTGGGAAAATATCTGATTTATCTTAGTGTCAGTCCTTTACTTCACAGAAACCTGCCATTTTATTAGGGGTGTGTAGACTTTTTATATCCACTGTATAAAGTTCAACAATGTTCCCATTTTGTGGACAAAGCCTCACAGCCTTGAGTTGCTGGTATTAATCACTAAATATCGCCATCTACCGGCGACATTTTGCCACTTCAGTAGAGTTTTAATGTGAGCTGAAAATTCGAATAAGAAAATGAGCCAAATGATGCATCGTGTGGCGCTATTTTGGGGAAGAAACAAACAAAAACATTTTTTCGGTTCAAATCAAACAAAATGGCGCCTCCATTCACTTGTCTGGCTTCGCCGAACGAAGCGCCTACCTTTTAACCGTTAGGGATTAGGAAGTGCTTATGTATTTACATACTACAAATAATTAAAAACCAGTAAAGTATTAGAAATCACACTATTTTATATGTGGCAAATGTTCTCCTTAATTCTGTTTTCCCTCATCATCGAAACCGAAAGTACTCTTGAGTAGCGCTAAAGGAAGTTATCCCATTCTGGCAAATCGGAGCTCAGCGGGATGTGTTAGTGCTCGGTGTTTAGTGCTCTTTGTGTTAATTAGTCACTAAACATGTGACTTTTTCACGAAAGCGAGAAGAAGGGATTGTGATTGTTTGTCAGGACAAGACAATTTTCAGCTAATTAAACTGGAAAAGTTTCACAGAGAAACAGCATGGTGTGCTCTTCAGTCATCCGGCGTTTCTTTGACTACTCGACTCCTAAAATCTTAGTGATCCAGAGTAACAAAGTGGGAGCTATTAACCGCCTGGGCCAGGCTCTGGTTATAGCATATATTGTAGGGTGAGTACAATTTTAAAATCTCAGAATATGTTTAATTTTTTTTGAAAACCGCGCTTAATTTATGTTTTGCCAGAAGCAGTGGAAAGTAGCTAAAGCACACTCAAGAAGTCGGCAGGTGACGTCATGGTTTCATCAAAATTATTTGTATATCAAATTACAAATGAGGGTATATGAAGAAAGAAGAGACTTAGAATATAAGAGAATAAAATAGAATATAGTTTTATCAGAATTGGAAATAATATATTATCACTTATTTTTTTTAAAGAAGGTAACTCAAAACTAACCTTTTTACACATTTACAAAATACTATATCTTCTATCAAGAAGGCAGACAGAACCAGTGGTAGTGAGTAGTTGTGAGATAAACATGAAGTTGTGGAATAAACAGTTACTGATGAAATAACTTGCTTTTATTATTTGTTAGAAGTGAGAAGAGAGTTTAAAATGAGTGCGCAGATGGGACAAACAGTGATCAATGACTGGTTGATGGGAACAGTGGTGATCAGTGATTGGTTGATGGGAACAATGGTGATCAGTGATTGGTTGATGGGAACAATGGTGTGAGCAGTGACTGGTTGATGGGAACAATGGCGATCAGTGATTGGTTGATGGGAACAATGGCAATCAGTGATTGGTTGATGGGAACAACGGTGATCAGTGACTGGTTGATGGGAACAATGGTTGATGGGAACAATGGTGTGATCAGTGATTGGTTGATGGGAACAATGGTTCTGATCAGTGATTGGTTGATGGGAACAATGGCGATCAGTGATTGGTTGATGGGAACAGTGGTGATCAGTGATTGATTGATGGGAACAATGGTGTGATCAGTGATTGATTGATGGGAACAATGGTGTGATCAGTGATTGGTTGATGGGAACAATGGTGATCAATGATTGGTTGATGGGAACAATGGCGATCAGTGATTGGTTGATGGGAACAATGGCGATCAGTGATTGGTTGATGGGAACAACGGTGATCAGTGACTGGTTGATGGGAACAATGGTTGATGGGAACAATGGCGATCAGTGATTGGTTGATGGGAACAATGGTGTGATCAGTGATTGGTTGATGGGAACAATGGCGATCAGTGATTGGTTGATGGGAACAGTGGTGATCAGTGATTGATTGATGGGAACAATGGTGTG
>CM040989.1:17274049-17289285 GCA_022985145.1 Pangasius djambal | reverse complement strand
GGTGATCAGTGATTGATTGATGGGAACAATGGTGTGATCAGTGATTGGTTGATGGGAACAATGGTGATTATTGATTGGTTGATGGGAACAGTGGTGATCAGTGATTGATTGATGGGAACAATGGTGTGATCAGTGATTGGTTGATGGGAACAATGGTGTGAGCAGTGACTGGTTGATGGGAACAATGGTGATTATTGATTGGTTGATGGGAACAATGGTGATCAGTGATTGATGGGTACAATAGTGATCAGTGATTGGTTGATGGGAACAATGGTGAGCAGTGGTTGATGGGAACAATGGCGATCAGTGATTGGTTGATGGGAATAGTTATAATCAGTGATTTATGGGAACAGTGGTGATCAGTGATTGGTTGATGGGAACTGATGATCGGTGATTGGTTGATGGGAACAATGGAGATTGGTTGGTGGGAACAAAGGTGATCGGTGATTGGTTGGTGGGAACAAAGGTGATCGGTGATTGGTTGGTGGGAACATCATCTTGCAGCTCCATCAGGCTTTACACACTGGTGGACAGTCAAGCAAACCTGCTTTTTCAACAGGCAGCACAGCACATCTCAGCTGTGATGTGAGCAGGAGAGCCATATCGAGTGCAAGACCGTCACTAACGTCTGCTCAGAAAGTTGCTAGTGGCTAGCCTCTTTTTAAAATTTTTTTTTAAACAAAGTCAAATAAAAGTGTCTAAACAGTCAACAAATCTAGCGACAAAGTCTCTAAGTTAACAACACTGGCTAAAAGAGCTTATTAGGGTGATTCCCACAGATATTTCATTTACAAATATGTATTTAAAGTAAAGTTAAAATAAATTTTAAACACAGATAAAGTTTCCTTCAGATAAACAACAACAACAAAAAAAATCTGAAATATGTTTCAGATAAACAGCTTACAATATTAATAAAACCAACCTAAAGCAGCTTTGCCCATCTCAACCCACTAAAACTACACTTTTCTTTGAGATATAATCTCAAATAAAGTAAAATACTTCAGAAATCTCATTTTGCTTTACTGTGTGAAAATTGTTTCCATGATTCATTTATATTTAAAGTTGAAAAAAAATGCTTTAGTTGTGTCTTACAACATTCAATCAATCCTGATACCTGAACAGATTCACCCCTATGAAATATCTGGAATATACCAAAGCAACAGGAAGTTGTATCATCTGAGTTTCCTGAAGGTCATAGGAGGGGGAAAAAAAAAAGTTCTCTCCTTCCTTTTTCATTCTTAGTGATATTGTTATATTGACTGATGAGGTCATCAGGTCATCAGCAACATTTTCAGCACAGAAACAGAGGAGTCATCATTTCTGCAGGTGGCATTAGCTGGTTTTGTACTGGAAGTCCAATGTATAGAGAATGAAGAGAAAGGGAGACAGCATGGTTCCCTGAGGTGCTCAAGTGCATAGACATTTCTGACACACAGTTCTGGAGCCTTACACAGTGTGGTCTGTTGGTCAGATAGTCCTTGATCCAGGAGACCTTGAATGCACTAGTCAGAGAGGCAGGATGGAGTTAAAGGCACTGAAGAATTCAAAGAACATGATCCTGACAGTGGCTCCAATTGCTTCCAAGCTGGTGTGAGTATGAGACAACAATCTGTATATTCCCCATGGCCATTACTCACCTGTAAGAACTCATCCATGTTGTTGGTCAGAGACTTTGCATTGCGCATGTTGATAGGGAGCAGTTTCTACTTTTATTCAGAAGCCGAATTCGCGCTTTCTTTCCATGGGATTTCGTGCAGCTTGAGCTTTGGCATGCAGGTAAACAAAGGGTGCAGAGCAAACAGCTATTCTCAGGTGTAGGTGAATGTTTCACATTCAGTATGTGAAAAAAAATTCCAAAGGACAGAAAAAGCGACAGAAAATACTTACATATAAACTGTACTAACATAAACTATACTTACAGATTTGACTTACAGGTAAGTGGGTCTTGTTAGTTTTTGGTGTCTCTAATGTCATGTGTAATGTCTGTAATAGTCTGCTATCTATCTATCTATCTATCTATCTATCTATCTATCTGTCTGTTTAGATGTGATTAAATTGTGTGTTTTTTAATAGTAAATGCATTTCTAATGTCTGCCTGCTGAAATAAATATCATTGCACAGATATGTGTGCGTTCTGAAGAAAGGCTACCAGGACACTGACTCGGTCATCAGCTCAGTCACTACCAAGGTGAAAGGGCTAGCGCTGACCAACACAACGGACTTGGGCCTGCGGGTTTGGGACGAGGCCGACTACATTGTGCCCCCTCAGGTAGTCCATTGTTCTAAGAAAGAAAAGGTACCGTGGAGAGCGATGAGAACCTAGCAAAACAACCTGCACTACGGTCAAACTAGCCCTGTGTTCCACTACTGTTTTCAGCCTCCCGTGTAAACTTCCCCTAACCACTTTAGAAGAGAAGTGTGTAGTGGGAAGCAGGTTTTTTTAATAAGGTGACAAGAGTGGAGTTGAACTGATGACTCAGTAGCTGTACATATTCAGTTTCCTTTTCAGCTTGCCAAGCAGTTAATGTGCTAACCACCAAGCAGAGCGATGTACCGAGATTATACTGGCTTTCATATACTGATGATTAGCTGGTTACATACAACCAGTTTTTACACAGCAAATCAAATGTTTATTATTATTTAAACAAGCTGAGCAAAATTAGGATTTTCACCAGCAAGCTGAAAAGGAGGATGTGTTGGGTTTAAGGAGGATGTAAAACATCATTGGAATGCAGGATGAAGGAGTGGGAATGAATTTGATTCATGATGCTTCAAAATTATTCTCTGTGTTTAATCGACCTGTATCTCATTCTTTGATTTTTATAGGCTATGTTAGGATTTCTTCAGTATGACCCCTTATTATTATTATTATTATTATTATTAGGCTTCTAAAATGTAATATTAATTATTTGTATCTATCAAGAAAAGCACTAGGCATAATGTATTTTCATACGTGTTCCATAGATTTATCATAAAAGTTTGGTGTTGTTAAGAATTTTCAATAAAAGTCTTCAATTTAAAATCTAATTCTGGAACTTTGTGCATCAGTGCAAGAGAAAAACTGTGATGCATCTAAGAAACAATTCTTTTTCCCATCCTTTGTTAAGTAGGGCTGCGGTAGCACACTAACAGACACACACCACTGATAGATCTGTGTGAACTGCTGAACTTTTTTATCAAGGTTTTATACCATGGGCTACAGTGGGTGGTGTGGTGTTGGGGTTGAGTACAAGCTTATTTCAGAGGTTTAACTTCATGTTTAGATAATGTTAACGTTTAGATAACTTTAGCTTCATTTGTATGGAGAAGATTCTGTGCCAGAGTAGAACACATTCACACTGGTGAACGAAAACATAAATACACAAATGGTATTGCATTTCATTTGTGACCTGTGGAGAACGGGCTACACTGCAGAGCAAGACCTTCATTGCATTACTCTTATATTGCTTGATCTCTAATGAAAAGCATTGCTTTTTTAAATAACTAAATGCTGTTATTAAGATAGATAAGCAGTCACATATTTGATATTGGGATAACCAAAGTCCCAGGTCCTGCTCTGAGCTGTAAGTATTTTAGTCATATTAACACTTTTTTAAAAATCATTTTTAGTAATATGTCTGAGAAGCGTGATGATTAAGGGTTCAGTAATCAGTGTATCAGTGTGTGAGTTTGGCTTAGGACTGCAGTGATTGCTTTTCAGTGTAGCACGACTGCAGTGTACAGATAAAAGTGAAACGTAACAGGCAGTTACATTCACTTCTGGCTAAAGTTCAGCATTTAATTCTTAATTAAATGTTTTGGCATGGATTCTGCATGTCTGTAATGAAAAGCAATACCATTTGTTTTTTTACCGGTATGATTTTTCTCTGGCACAGAATCTTCTCCATACATATGGGGCATCACATTTCAAGCCAAGTCTATCACAATTGCTACTTTCATATTTCAGAATTAAGAAAATTGAATACCCAATTCATTAAAGATCAGCTAGTTATAAACTATAGATCTAATCTAAGTTCTTGGCATGATTTTATTTGATTCATTTCCTTGCATTTCACTGCTACTACAGCACGTGCCACTACAGTTTGCCTGTCTTGTTATAGATAACAAAAGGAAGTTAAAAAGAAAACATTGTACCTCTTGGTTTGTCTGTCTATGGACTGGTCATGTTTTTGGTCTGCAATAAACAGATTTCTCTTTCTTTAAAGAGGCAGATTTAAGCCAATTTCCAGATAGATGTGACCTGACAATGAGTGAATTAGGATTTTTCTCTCTCTTTCCGTGTGTGTGTGTTTCTGCGTCAGGAGGAGAATTCATTCTTTGTGTTGACAAACCTGAACATCACACCAAACCAAACACAGTCACGATGTGCTGAGGTGGGTTTTATTCCTGAACACTGGTATACATCCTGTGATAATGCAGTACAGTAATCATACTTATATGATATCTAACACAGTAACATAGTCTTCACTTAATTTTCGGTTGTATTTGTGTATGTACGTGTGCTGTGTGCTTCTTGTCTTCTAGCAGGACTTAGCGAAGGGTGAGCAGAAAGTGGTCTATACTGTGCATGCTGTTTGACTTATCTCTTCATTTTGGGTCGCACAGGAAGTGAGACTTTGTGGGTAGAGGCTGCTTGCATGCTAGCGTCTCAAACTGATTTTACACAGTTCTAAATAGCTTCGATAATTAGCAAATTCTATTCTGTGGGAAAACTTATGTATATGAATGCTACATAGTGGCGGCATGGTGGCACAGCGAGTAGTGTTGCCACCTCACAGCCGCAGGGTCCCAGTTTGATCCTGAACTTGGGTTACTATCTGTGTAGAGTTTCTGTGCATGTTCTCCCCGTGTGCACGTGGGTTTCCTCTGGGGTCCTCCGGTTTCCGCCCACTGTCATGTCAGTAAATGTACACGTAAGAAGGCTAACTAATATAAACCTCAACTGTTGAACTAAAATCATATAATTTGCAAGGATTACTGTGCTTTTATATATGGATTACACTGCCACAACTAAATCCACCTGTTTGATCGAATGGTTTCTTCGCCTTCAATGGACTATCAGGTGTGGCTCCTGCTAGGTTGGAATGAAAACCTGCACCCACACTGGCCTTTTGCGGATAACATTGGACACCCCTGACTTATAGCATTTAGCAGACGCAAGGTGTAAAAGTGCTTTTTTCGACATGTAAAAATGCTCTGTCAAAAACACATCCTCAAGCTAGTTCACCAAGTCAGGGTCCAACAGAACCACTGAGGAAACGTTTGTGAAACCCAGTTATTTTATATTATTGGCATTAATTAAAGAATATGAAAAATGAAGAAAGTGAGCCAACAGAAACCCA
Source organism: Pangasius djambal (assembly GCA_022985145.1). NCBI lineage: Eukaryota > Metazoa > Chordata > Actinopteri > Siluriformes > Pangasiidae > Pangasius > Pangasius djambal. Next base: position 17,283,943 of record CM040989.1, on the reverse strand, counting down.
CAATTAAGACATATAAAACTAGTCATTCAATTATAACAGTAAAAGTGCCACCATATAAATGGCGGGTGAGCTGGATTGCATATAGCCGTAAGCCATAAACAAATGCCTTAGCTTACAGAAGATTAGGGCCAGGCTTATAAGAGAAAGGATGTTTAGAGACTGATAGGATTTTTTTTTCAGAGAATGAAAGCTGACTTAAAAATTGGTTCCATTTGCCATTACATCTACTTTTAACGTCGTGCAACACTTCCAGCAACTCCAAGACATTTAATTTCAGGTGTTGTTACACTACTAAATATTGGTGTACAAAATAAGTTAGTCAAAATAACTTCCACTTCTGCATTTCTGCCATTTTTTTCTCCCTACCATTTAGTAGGCATTTTGTGTTTTTGGAAGCCCTCTGTGTGTTTGACCTTTTATGGAGTTTTGTGGGTGTCACTAAATGCAAATGAGCTGTATCATGAATGTGCTTTGCACTTTCGCCTGTGATCAAACATATGCAATTACAAGCAAAATCCCCGTTTTGTAACTCTGGCAGACATTTTTAATTTGCTTTGGCTAAGCAGACATTTTCACACAACTTTACTAAAAGATTGATAAATGAGTCAAGTGTCTTTTGATTTTGTACTTATAAATATTAACAAAAAACTATGTATTCATAAGTAAAAACAAGGATGTTTAAAAAATGATATTCAGTTTCTGAGATTAACTTCTTCTCTAATTTGTCCCAGTACATCGTTCCTTTCATGTTTCCTTCGATAATGTATAATGCCACAGTACTGTTTGCAGAAAAGCAGCCCATATCGTGATGCTCCTCTGTACTTCACTGTTGGTTTGGTGCTCTTGGGATCATACATGCAACCCTTCTTTTGGTAAACATGACAAGCTTAATTATTGCCAAAGACTTACAGTTTTCATTTTTGTTCCAAAAGACTTCTGATTTGTCTAAATGCTTCTTTTTTTTTTAGCAGGGGAGATTTTCAAGGGGTGTAGGAATGGAGATTATTGTGGTGCAGTACATTGCTTGTTGTCATCTGTGTAACTGTTATCTTGAATCAGGAGAGGCTACAAAAAACACTTCTACTAATCACACTGCTTTAAGATAGCTTTTCCTGACTGATTCAGTTGGGTTAAAGTTTAGTTGTTTTTTTTTGTTTTTTTTTTAAATCACCACAGTAGTGGGGAAGTTCCTGTGTAGAAAGTAGATAATGCAGAATTCAAAATAAACCACCCTGTGATTCAGACACCCCCATAGGTTTTTGCAAAAGTTGTGTTTTGTTTAAAGCTAAATTAGGATAGTTTTGAAACAGCAGATCAGAAATGTGTGTGCAACACAGTGAACTTGTTTCCAATGCAAAGACTTTCTGGTCTCTTGGGGTGGAACTTTTGCTGTGACCTGGCAACCCTAGACACAAGTGCATAAGAGAGCAAAAAGATGTTTAATTAACCATGTTTCAATTTGTTACATTCTGATGCACTGCTTTTGTTTCAGTAGATCCTGATAAGAGTCTGAATGGATCACACAAATTAAGTCTTTTTTACTGAGTTTCAATTATTGTACTGTATGCTGTATATTACATACATATGAAACGTTACTGCAGGTGTCTTGTTGCCTTAGTGTCTTGTAGGAGTTTTGCTTTACCTTTCTGTCCAGCATACGGGCAGTTCCTATCTGAACGTATTCATGGTCTTCTAGATCTTGCCTTGGCTTTCACAGTTACCTTAACTGCCATTTCTTAATGACATTTTGGACAGTGGAAATTGTGAGCTGGAAGCACTCTGATATCTTTTATAGCTTTCTTCTGCTTTGTAAGCATCATTCCTCAGTCAGCTGCTTAGAGGAGCCCATTATTGATGAGTGTTAACACAAGGTTTGAAGAGTCAGAGAATTTATTACACTCTGAAGTTGTTAATCCTATTGACAATTGTAACTAATGAGTCAATTAAGGCCTAACGAGTTAATTACATTCGGAGACTTTACAACTAGAAGGATCTCCAAACTTTTGTACATCACAATTACTATTTGATTTTTTAAATATTTATTAAGTTCTTTATATATAAAGTAACTGTAATATGTAATTTGCCCAAAATTAGCAGGTGCTAGGGTCTGGGGACGTGTCAGAGGGGTAATGGCTGATGTGGCATCTGAACCTTGCTTCCTGGCATGTTTTTAAAGGTTCACTTCAGTTGCTTTAGATTCTTTATTGGTGCTGAAGAGAAACAGCTCTGTAACAGCAGTCATGAATATCAACTGAAATGATAAAATATAATGTGTGATAAAATCTGAGGTGGTAGGTTTAAGACCGAGGCCATTCTAAAGCAACATAGTGATAAATGATGGTGCTAATAATAAAATGCTAACAGCAGTCCACAGTTCCACTGAAAATCATAGCTCAGTTCCAGGAGTTTTCAGATGATACATTATATATTGAACATTACAGTAGATCCATTCATTGCACATTAGTCACAAAGCAGAACAATTCAAGATTTAGACTTTATTTGTAGTCTTTGTTAAATGAAATCATTCTGCATATTGTCTGTTGTAGAATCCTGGACCTGAAACATCATGCACCTCGGATCGAGACTGTAAGAGAGGATTTCATGACAGTCGCCGAAATGGTAAATTCCAGCCCTGAGTACAGGGTGATTTCTTAGGAAATCATTCTTCTTCTTCTTCTTCTTCTTCTTGTCACCTCATGACTGTGATCACGTGGGTAACCTATATAATGTCCCTGCTACATCATGCTCATCCCCTTTTCCATGAGTTGAGAATGCTAAGTATAGTGCACTTATCTTTATTTCTTGCTAATCTTGATATTTTTAAATCTGCACTGCCAAAGCAGCATGTGTACTGTGGATGCAGAGTAAATAATTTCATGATTTTGTTGTGAATTTTTGTTTGGTTTTTTTTCATAACAAAAGTTAAGAAGTTTCCTAACTTAAAGGCAGAAATGCAAGCAGTTCTGCCAAGCCTTGGTAGAGTTGGATGATGGACAGCCCTATTTATTTGAGACCAGAGCATCTGTGACTATTTTTATTTTTTATTATTAAAATTATTATTTTGGAATGAAGAGGAGCTGGCTTTGGGCACGAGACAAATTCAAGAGCTGTTAGGTGCAATGCAATGAAGTGCAGGATTTGGAGGGGCGTACCAACCTGCAACCGCAGTAATGCCAATGCCAGAGTATAATGCAGACCATCAGTATACAGTGCACTGCAGGCTGATATTAAGGCTGTCTTAGTGAAACAGAATGATGTTTTACTACAGCTGATTGAATGCCTGGCCCATTTCATGGTGCCTGGTAAAAACTCTCTGTGCCACCTGCCACTACACAGACACTACTGTAGATCGTCATGTCCTTCTGTCTGAAACGTGAACTGGACATTTTGACATAAAGTTCAAATTCTTGAATCTATTCAGTAACTAGAGTCAGTTATGTCTATTCAATTAAATGATTGCACAGTTTGCCCAAATACATTCATGATCATTGCATGCAGTAAACTGCTGGAAATCTCCAGCTCCGAATGAACAAACCCAAAGAGTACTCTCTGAACTCAATGCCAGTTGCAGATACTGATTCTTTCACCTAAGTGACTCACTCAAAAAGACAGAGTCGTTCATGAATGAAACATATCTAGCCAACACTCTATTCCAGCAAAGTTGGGTTTCAGAAACTACAGCAGCAGATGGAGTTATGCAGGACACAGTGTCAAAGGTACAGAGGGCTCTCTGAATTGTATCTGAATAAATAGTTCAATGTCAAACACCACCAAACATGGAAGCCTGCCCCGTAAATGTGCAAGACCCATGCCAAGTGGCTATACTGACTGAAGCGCAGTCTCTACTACAGAAAGAGGCAGTAGAGATAATACATGGGCCAAAGTACCTGGCTGGTTTCTGCTAAAGAAGAAGCTAAGAATCGACTTCTGTCTTTTTAATACAATTGTTGTTCCATCTGCAATCCATCAGGAAACAATGAAACTAGCCACACAGCTTCCTCAAAATGGCTTCCTTTTTAGGAACCCTTAAGGGGGTCACACATACTATTGTGGGCCATCAATATCACAGTGTTTTTTTCTACATCAACTACCAAGGACACACAAAATCCTCTGTCTTAAGCATTCCTTACCTATTAGGTTGATGCAGTCTTGCAGCAGTCCTCTACTCAGGGATTGGGAACTTTAAAAGGAGGTAGTTCAGCTAATAAGGAACACATGCAGAACAGTTTTGGTTGATTGTGAACAGAAAGACTCAGAAGAACAGAAAACTCAGTGTTAAATGAGATTCAGGAACAGGGCAAACAAACTCTTTGGGCCAGGATGTGTAGATGCATAATTGGCCAGTTTATCTACATGCTCACTGTGGTGTGAAACACTGGGTGTAAAAACCCTCATCTTCCACCATGAACAGTGTTTTTTTCAGAGTCACCTAAAAGTGGCTCTTTCCTTTCTGGTCTTCTCTAAATGTGTATGTGGCAGCATTGTCTGTCCTACAGGGACTAGTTGATTTCATTAGTTGGTTTGCTACTGGGAGCACATAAACTAGTCAGACTTCTTCTCACGGACGTGGAATATCTCTGACTTCTATGCAAACCGATGGTCCAGCAGTGGGATTTGGAGTTGGTGCTAAGCAGATTGTGCAACTTGCCAGTTGAACCATCAAAAGATGGATGCATTTTTTGATGGCCCTCACTACAGCCACATGACTCCATGAATTGCAAGAATTATCGGTCCGCACACAGTGTCCGCACTGGGACCAGAGTTCAAACATGCCACGCTTGTGGCTGAACCCAGCTTTCCCGCCAAAAATATTGTTGCTGTGGTATATGTATATGTGGAACTGACTACAAGCTGGTGGATCACTAACCAAAACACCATAAAAGGGCTCTGCTGCCTAAAGTCAGGTTTGCCCATTGCGTAAAGGAAACGATCTACTTGAACATAGGTCAAGTGCCTTCTTCCATTATACATATATCATTTGACACAATCTATGGCTACCTCCTGAGCACACTAAGAGAAATGTCACTTGCTGACATTTATGAAGGGGCAACATAGAGCTCACACACTACCTTCACTAGATTCTACAGATTAAATGTTGCTTTCTCCACCAGTTCCAAAGAAAACTGCCCTGGTGGTCTGGAAGAATGAAGTAGGACATAAGGATAAGTATGTACCCATGGTTCTGCAACTGAGTGTAGGGGTACTAGGCCTCCTGGATGACTCTGGGTGGATAATGATGGCCAGAGGATGAGTTTACCCACATATAGGCTATAGGCTACCCACATGGGGTCTTGGTCACGAGTCAACGACTTGGCTATCAGTACTCTGCAAGAAAACGAACAAACAGGAATACTTTACTGCTTCCAAAGGAATCCACCCTGACGTCCTTGACTCAGTCAAAGAACAACGGTTTGAGATGAAGCCTTCTGTTTTTTTTATCTGAAATAAAAAAATATTAAGACAATTTGTGCTGTAGCATTTTTGTAGCATGATATTTTCAGTTAAGGGTGTATTGTTGCAGTTTATACAATGATTATTTTTTATGATTTTAAGGTGTGCAGACAGGCAGGTGTGTGAACTTTTCAGAGTCAGAGAAGACGTGTGAGGTGTTTGCCTGGTGTCCTCTGGAGAAAGACAAAAATCCTCCAAAGTAATTTCCTACTAAAATATTCTTTTTCTTGATCGACTTGTATGTGTTGCAGAGTTTAATTTTCCATATATCTCATATATTCTGTATAATCACATTTTATTGCTTTATCTTACATAAAATAAGGTAATCAGAGTGAATACTTTTTACTTATTATATTTTAAAACCTGAGACAAATCGATATTTTATGTATGAGAAGCATAAAACTATCTGAATATCCTGTTCATACATCATTTGCTGGAGTTTTTTTTTTATTAACTGTTGTGACTTCATATATTTCTTGACAAAGAGGCCCTCATCCCAAAATGCCACAAAAGCAGTGTGAGACCAGATTTCCTGTGACATTGCCAAAATGGAGCATGAATGACTTTTTATTGTTATCGTCTAATCCTATCAGAAAGAAAATGGAGACGTGGGTATCTGGAATGATCCTGACCAATTATTTAGTGGTCTTTGTGCCAAAATGCGTCTGGGAATCTGGAACAGCTAACCAGCTAACCTAGGACACCTGTATTATTAGGAAACACTAAATCTGATGAATACCTTACTCAAATTCCATATTATATTACATTTTAATGAATCTCAGTCTTTTCATCTTAGTGTTTATATATTTTTTTATTTATCTAGGTTCAATCCTGAGCTTGGGTTACTGTCTGTTCTATTTTGCATGTTCTCACCATGGGTTTTCCCCGGGTTTCCTCCCACTGTCTAAAGACATGCATGTAGTTGGATTGGCGACACTAAATTGCCCCTAGGTGTGAATATGTGTGTGCGCATAGTGTCCTATTGTGAATAAAACCCTATTTCATCTTACTTTTCCCTTAGCTTCCCGTTAGCATCTTGCCCTGCACCTGCCTGTACCATCAAATTTATGGTCAACACATGGCAGCTCTACTAAGGCTCAGTAATAACTAATGTGACTTGGTCTTGTTGGAAAACGAAATAAGTACAACAAGCTGTAAGTGTTCCACACTAAAGCAGGTAGACTATATTTTGGAGAAGTAACATGATGGTCAGATCTCGCATTTACTTTCTTGGAATTTGGGCTCAGGAGCTCTTTGTCAGGGATCCAGATGAAGCATTGCAGCACACACACCTACTACAAGCTGTGGTACATCTATGTTTGTTTTGTCATTTCCTAGTAACAGGAAAGCATGTGTTATGTGATTTTGGTATATTTACTTTGGTTATAGTTATAATGTGTAATTGCTTGATTAGAGTGAGTTCACAATTTTTTGGATTTGTCTCGCCAGCTATTTTTGACTTTAGACTTGAGTGATTGTGAATAATGGTAACAGATTTCATAGAGTTCAAATCAATGTTGTCTAGCATTAGAAGAGGTTACTGTAAGACTCCTGAAACACGCTCACCTTTTTTTTCCCCCTTAGCCCTCCAATGCTAGCAGAAGCAGAAAACTTCACTGTCCTAATAAAGAGCAATATTCGATACCCCAAATTCAATTTCAACAAGTAAGTTGGCACTTTACATGCAATACAATACTTCAGCATTAACAATGTTCTATCATTTGACTTCAGACTCTCAGCAAATATGCTTTTTTTTTTTTTTTAAACCAGACGAAACATACTGCCCCATGTAAACAGCACCTACTTGTCGCATTGTGTGTTTAACCGTGAAACGGATCCAGACTGCCCAATCTTTAGACTCGGAGACATCGTGTCTGAAGCCAATGAGGATTTCCAGACCATGGCAGTTCAGGTAGAAGAGCTAATACAGGCTATTTATTTTTCGTAAATATTATGTATTAAAGGTAAAAAAAAAAAAAAAACAACTACTAAAACTACATTGAATTCTTTAAAAAAAACTGTTCAATGACAGGTTTTACCAGTTCAGTATGACTGTGGAAAAGTTTGAAGCACTAATGGGAAAAAAAAGCCAAGGCAGTCTGAGTAAACCTCACAAATAAGCTAAAGGTTTTTTTTTGTTTTTTTTTTTAATTTTGGCTTAACACACAGGCACATTTTGATCAGTTGACCAGTTCAACCTTGGCTATATCTTTTTTCCAATATAAAAAGTAAAAATTGACTTTGGAAACTTTTAAATCATTATTAAAATAAAGAAAACAACTGTGGACATAAATTAATTGAACTCGGTCCACAGGGGGGAGTGATGGGAGTGCAGATCCGCTGGGACTGTGATCTGGACTTGTCTGAAAAGTCGTGTGTCCCTCAGTATGCATTCCGCAGATTAGATAATAAGGATCCGGACAACGTTGCCCCAGGATACAACTTCAGGTTTGCTATAATAGAGCTACAGAAATGTCTCTCAGGGATTTATCACACAATAACTGTATTTCCGGTTAAGTTTTCTCTCTTGCTTTTCCATGTGAAAATTACAGGTTTGCAAAATATTACAAAAATGCAAAGGGCCAGGAGATCAGGACGTTAATCAAAGGCTATGGCATCCGCTTTGATGTTATGGTCTTTGGAAATGTGAGTCTTTCTCTCAGGTTTACTAAAACATTAAATCAGTTTTTTAATGATTTAAAATCGATTGAAGTTCTTTTGCTTATGCAGGCAGGAAAATTCAACATTATCCCAACTTTGCTCAACATCGGGGCTGGCTTGGCGCTCCTTGGCCTGGTAAGTGCTGTTGTATGGATTTGGAACTTACAGAACTAATCGTAAAAGAGGAAGGAAATTGCAGAAAGTCACTATTTTGGCCCACTTCATCTTGAAACACATTGTTTAATAGTTTTTAAAAATCTGAAAGAGTAAGAAGGTTGACCCAGGACAAATTCTTACTCTCTATGCTTTGCGTAAGTATTCCACCAAACATTTGTGATCGGATAGAGAGGGGATTAGACAGGGAATTAACCAAGGGGCCGAGACGAACTCTCTGATGCTACCACCACCATGCTGTGGGGATGGTGTTATCAGGGTGATGAGCAGCATTGGGTTTCTGCCAAACAGAGGATTCCTGCCAAGGCCAAAAATTTAAATTTCTGGTCTCATCAGACCAGAGAACCCTTTTCCACATGTTTGTTGAGTCTCTTGCAAATGGGACTTCATATGGCTCACCACTTTTCCATAAAGCCCAGCTTTGTGGAGTGTCCAGGCTATGTTATGCTTCTCCCATTTGAGCTGAGGATCTCTTCCGCTCCTTCAGAGTTACACTTGGCCTCTTTGTTACTAACCAATAGCGAGTAGAAATCCTTTTAAAAAGAGCAATTTCTGTATGTTCTGTCTGTACTGTTGTCTTAGCCTATTTTAACAGCCCAATACATGTTATGAAGTTCATCCTGGAAGTTTGACCATTGTGGTTTTCCAGGTGAATGTGGTGTGTGACTGGATTACTCTGACTTGCATGCAAAAAAGACACTATTACAGAGAACAGAAATATACATATGTCAATGACTTTGAGATCGTGAGTATTCTTTTTTTTTATTTATTATGTTTTTTTTTTTTTTCAGTCTGTGCAGACATCATACATTGTATGTTGTGCTTAAAGCTGCATGTACTTAGATTACATTACTAAATCTGCACTGGGGACATGATGGATTCTTCTAGCAATATGTTTAACTAGCATTCAGACAATGTAGTCTGTACAAATGATCAATTAATCCATTTCTTTGTTTGTCTGTTAGTTGTCCAGTGATGTTCCATAGAAGCAATGCTGTCATGACCTGGAGATTTGCTGGATGGCCATTGATAGATGTTTAATACTAGTACTTTGATCCCTGTGCTGAACATTTTTGTTACTTTCATGCATCAATTAAATTAAATGTGAACAAGCCCACTCAGTTAACTGTCATTTTTATTTTTATAATTTTTTTATAGGTACAAAAGTGCTCTAAAAATGTACAAAATTTAATCTAGCAACAAATTGCCTATTGGTTATTGTGATTTTGTGGAGAGCACAGATGTCGCTTAACAATATATGAACAAAGACCATAGAGAAAACACTTCCCTCAGTAGTTTCTTGATGGAAGTGCCACTACACGGCATGGACATGGGCTTTCATTTCATTTTCAGCACCTCCCCTCATGACTCAACTGAGCACTTGTGGTGCAATTTGAGGGAAAAATATAGGTGAGTATATTTCTAAACAGGAACTGTAAAAGTAATGTGAAAAATGATATATTTTCACATACAGATGGATAAAACTAGATTGGAATGGCTTGTCTAAAGTTGTGTTGACTCTATTGCTTATGCAGGGAAGTCATAAAAAGGGGAAAGGTGCCCAGACAAGGGGCCATTTCTTTTTGGTGGATTTCTTCTTCTTCTATC
>CM040989.1:17242740-17273949 GCA_022985145.1 Pangasius djambal | reverse complement strand
CTGCATCCTCAACACTTGCACCCACTAGCTTCATATCCTCATTTATTACCTCCATATACCTCCTCTTTGGCCTTCCTCTTCGCCTCCTGCCTGGCAGCTCCATGTCCAACATTCTCCTACCAGTATACTCACTCTCCCTCCTCTGAACATGTCCAAACCATCTTAATCTGGCCTCCCTAACTTTGTCCCCCAAACATCCGACATGAGCTGTCCCTCTGATGTACTCGTTCCTAATCCTGTCCAACCTTGTCACTCCCAGAGAATCTTCAGCTCTGCTACCTCTTAAAATCTGGAAAAGGCAGATGTTGAGCTCCATGCTGCCACTTTGCAATTGTCTGAAAGGGAAACTGCTCGTAGAATTGCCCAAGAGGTAGGCATAGTACATGATCAATGATATCTAATGAAAGAAGGCGCCTTTGACCTGTGTTCAAGTATCACTTCGTTTACCTAATGTGCTAACCTGTCATTAGACAGTGGAGCCTTTTATAGTGCACAAACTGCTGGTCAGTGAACCGCCAGGGGGCAGTCACTTCCATGTAATTCCTCAGAGGACACCAAGTATGCTAGTCAGCCAAAAAAAAAAAAAAAAAAAAAAAATGTCTTAAGTGAAAGCCACTCTTTTATTACAGCCAATCCCACAAGTATGGCCTAGGGCTGTGATTTCCACACACTGATGAAAGTGAAATACTTTTCAGTGTGCAATGTTTTTCACATGACGCTAATGAAAAGAAATAACATTCGTGTATTGTGTTTTTCTATCTTTAACAGAATCACATAGCTAAATGCAATGCAGTGCACCGAATCGCTTATAAACTTGGATCATATTTACATCTGACACAAATTCAGCATTTAATGTTTAAAAAGCTGTTGATTGTCTTTCATTAAAGATATCACGTGATGCAAGGCTTTGCAGTGCAGGCTTTACTCTTCAGTCTGGTGGGTTTTCTACACTTCCCTGATGCAAAGCAGTTCTGTTTGTGTATTGTGTTTCATGTTTTTTTCACCAGTGTTTTGCTTTTCGCTGTCACAGAGTCTTCTACATATGCAATCGACACACGTCCACATACTCTGATGGGGGATACACCAATATATGTGGTGAGCTGTGATATCAAAAAATGGGGATCTCATGAGACATCAGCTTAGTGCAACCCAAATCACCCACATGGGGTAGGCATTCACCTCAAACTGGTCCTGATCTGTATGACAAAACAAATTCAAAGACTCTGTCTTTTTTTCTGGATAGAATGAGTAGCATTCTGTGAAGACATTGTGGTTGCAAGTCTACCCCATACTGCTGATATACACTATCTGGGCAAAAGTTTGTGGACACCTGACAATCACATCCATTTGTGCTTTTTGAACATCCCATTCCAGATTTAGTGCCCTTTTGCTGTTATAATAACCTCCATTCTTCTGGGAAGGATTTCCATTACATTTTGGAGCATGACTATGGGGATTTGCTCAATCAGCCACAAGAGCATTAGTGAGGTTAGGCACTGATATCGGGCGAGGAATTAGCGTTCCAGTTCATCCCAAAGGTGTTCAATGGGGTTGAGGTCAGGGCTCTATGCAGGCCACTCGAGTCCTTCCACTCCAACCTTGGCAAGCGATGTCTCTGTAGACCTTGCTTTTGCACAGCTGAAACAGGTTTGAGCTAGACCCCTTAGTTTCAGTGAAGGGAAAGTGTAATGCTACTGCATACAATGGCATCCTATACAATTGCGTGCTTTGTGGCAACAGTTTGAGGACGAAACCCATATCAGTGTAATGGTCAGGTCTCCACATACTTTTGGCCATATAGTGTACCAGTGGGAAATTTTACCATATTTGCTAGTTAAGGGTTCCTAAAAAAACGTGTGGATAAAAAAAAATGCCAAGAAGCCCTGCATTTATGACAGTTATATAAGCAGTGCCCTGAAGGGTATTTACTACAGTGAGGAAAGCTATCAGTTCTGCCAGCAGATATGACTGAGCAGGCTTGAATTAATACACTGAAAGTGCTGTTGAGAACAGGTAAGAACATATCACCTTCATAGTCACACCAGGAATGCGCCAAACTTTTACAAACCCAGCTTGGGGACAACTCTGCAGAGCTTGTTGCCATGTTGCAGGAGGTTGAGAGACTGGACCTACATCTTAAAGAGTGAATCCATGTTCAAATCTGCCACTGTTGGGCCCTTGAGCAAGGCCCTTAACCCTGTCTGCTCCAGGGGGGCCGTATCATGGCTGACCCTGCGCTCTGACCCCAACTTCCTAACAAGCTGGGATATACGAAGAAAAGAATGCTGTAATGTACAGTATATGTGAATAATAAATTAAGAAGTCTTCTTCTAAAATGCTACTCTGACCTATTCACAGCGGAACATTTCACAGGACAGGATTTAGTTTACATTAATGGCATTTTATTCCCTGTGGGGGCGGCAGAGACCTCTACATGCTTTTGTTTGAGAAACCTTAGAAGAAGACACAAACGTCACTCCTGTGTGCTAGCATTGGTCAGTACTCCTGTTTGTGGGCGTGGCTATTCTCGAAAACGGGTACACGCTTCTGCTTGATTGCCACACGGCATCCACCCGTTTTTACTCCATGATGGCCGCCGCCTTGAGGAGAAACCTTGTATCATTGGCCAAGGTGAGTGATGATAGTCTGATAGTAAATACCTAATGGTTCCTTAAATCAGGAGGTTGAACTTCATTAAATATAAAAGATGTCCATGGGAGTTCAGTGCAGTATTTTAAGTTAAACTAACATTTCTTCAGTAGCGAACAACGTGCTAGATAATGAGCGTTTGGACGCTAACTGGGGCTAAATTTCTTCAGCTGTTACGTTAAACATAGAGCTGCTGCTTTGCACGGACAGGTTAAGAAAATGTTGATTTTAATATTCTATATAGTTTGCCAATTTAGACATTATCTGTTTATTGTAAATGTCTTGTCCTTGCCTGCAGCTGAACGGCTTTAGTAGCTAATGTTAGGGCTTGATAAGGGCGTCTCTTCCCTTATTATCAGCTTTTCAGTGCCATGAAGAATGATTCCGTTATCAGTTCATTTGTGGTTACATTTTGTAATAAGCTGAAATAGATGATAAGACTGCCAATTAAATATCTTCAGTGAACAGAGAATCCGAGTTGACCCGTTACTGGACATATTATACACAAGTGCAGTGTATCAGGATTATGTTTTTGCACTAATATTGGGAACAACGTGCCTGAGCCTAAATGGCTTTCTTTGGAGCATATAATTACATTAGTGGAGGAGGGGGGAGGAGGGGGAGGGGGTACAGTGGCTCAGTGGTTAGAACGCCTGCCCTTCATCCCTGGCACCGGGGTTCGAATCCCACCTCCCCGTCCAGCCCAAAGACCAATAAGCTGATTGGCATTTCCAAGTTTTCCGTAGTGTGTGAATGTGTGTGGGATTGTGCCCTGTGATGGGTTGGCACCCCACTCTGCGCCCCAAGCCCCCTGGGATAAGCTCTAGGATCCCCTGAGTGACCTGGTTGCTTAGGTGTTTTAAACTCTCTGATATTAACGGACACCCCCAGAAGCCCCTGCCCCTTTCCCCACCTTGTATTTAGCAATCTTTTGGTGGGTGCTCTCATCTCGACTTGGTTTTCCTGCTAAAACGATGCCCTGATGCAGCCCCCTCGCTTGTCAGAGTAAATAAAGTATGTTCAGGAGTTTATTAATAAGAAGTAAAATCTATCGCTGTAACCTGTGTAGGATAAGCGATACAGAAAATGGAAGGATGTTTAGCAGGATAGCAGTTAGATAGATTGATAGGAACACCATTTAATAAAAACTGATCATTCATGTAAAAATGTGGTCTCAGTGGCAAGGTTGTTATGCCGGATAGGCTGGTTTAAGTATTTCGGAACCTATTGATCTCCTGGGATGTTTGTGCACACAACAGTCTCTAGACACAGAATAGTGTGGGGGGGGGGAAATCTAGGAGATCCAGAACTCTGCAGACAGAAACGCCTTGTTGAAAAAAGGGGTAAGTGGAGAATGACCAGACTGGTTTGAGCTGACAGGAAGGCCACAGTAACTCAAATAACCACTCTTTACAACCATGGTGAGCAGAAAAGCATCCCAGACCACACACTGGACACCATGTCCACTCCTGTCAGCCAAGAACGAGCATCTGAGGCAGCAGTTTGCACAGGCTTATTGAAACTGGGCAGCTGGGAAAAACGCGCACAGAGAGGGGAAAATCACAAATAGAAGTCATTGCTTTGTTGCACTAATATTGGCATTATGGTGTTCAGTCCCATATTGCTGCTTACCGATCTTATAGTGCTCTACATAAGGTGTAGAAGGTTTATTTCATACTCCGTGTAGTGTGTTTATATAGGGTGTAAGCTGCTGAATCCCAAATGGCCCTCTATTGTGCTTAAATGCATTACATAATATGTAGAAGCCATTATTTTTATACCCTAAATAGGGAGCAGGGATCTGGAAGCTGTTTGGGATTTGGCCAGATGTATAATAACACTAAAGTGTCTGCCATAGTGTAGTTTAAATAATTAATAACTACAAATTATGTAGTAATGCATGATTGCTGAAAAAGTTCCTTAATAATGGTGGGAAATAATGAATTATATAGCATGCAAGCTACCTATTAAACAAATAAAGAATACAACTCTGCATTAAACAGCTCACTAAGCTCACTAAATAAGTGGGTAACATAACATAAGTGGTTTGATGGTTAGGTGACCTTTTGACCTCTGCTGCCTGTTTCCTGTTTCCTGTTTGATCCATCCACAGGGCCTGACTGGTGCTGCCGTAAAGCCGCTGTGTGTGCGCTCGCTGAGCCTCTCAGCCAATCAGAATGCTTCAGAGACTCCACCGGCACGGGCCGACAGCACCTTCAAGGTCACGATGGTGCCGGGAGATGGAGTCGGACCTGAACTCATGATGGCTGTCAAAGAAGTGTTCAAGGTAAATATAAAGCGTTTCCGCATGAGCGTTGACGTTGTATTAAAGCAGCAGACGCTTTTTAATACCAACAGTTCCAGTTTCCAAAACACTTATCTAGTCTAGGTGAGGACAAGGAAATCTGAAAAAGTTATAATGTTAACATTATGATATTCCAGTACAGAGGCAGAGAAGTTTGTATTTCTACAGTGATCTGACTACCGAAGGCTAAGAATGATGTGTTGTTTTCTTTGATTATCTGCTCTGGCGTGGTCTACGTTTAACACGTTAAAGATTCCAGTTTGGCTCACTTTAGTATCCCTGACATAAACTGTTGCTAGAGACTTGTTTTAGAGATTTAAGTTATTGCCCTTCTACAGTAGGGGGTATGTTAAAGCACAGTTTCCATCCCTCTCCCCCTGCAGGGTGCTGATGTACCTGTGGAGTTTGAAGAATTCCACCTGAGTGAGGTGCAGAACATGGCAAGTGAGGAGAAGCTGGACCAGGTGCTGAACTCCATGAAGAACAACAGGGTGGCCATCAAAGGTAAAGCTAAATGTTATACATCATTAAAACACTGACCGTTACGGCAAATGAACTGAATAGTAATAAATCACAGTTTTCCTAATTCTAAGGTACGTTTGGAATGATCATTACAAGTCAAGAAACAAGTAAACATTGCCAACTTCATCTTTATCATTTCTAGATTGATTTATAAAAGAGAGAAATCTGGAACCTGCACTGAAATATACTTTGTAGGAATGCTACCATTCCTATTCTCCTGTTCAAGAATTATTATCTCTATGCCTTTGCACAAATGCTATGTTTAATCATTAACATAGTTGTTTAACAGTTTCACTAATAAGGGATAAAAGAAGAATAATGTTTGCGCGTGTGTTCTTTTTTGGGCGTAGGCAAGATCCACACACCGATGGAGTACAAAGGAGAGCTGGCTTCCTATGAGATGAGACTAAGGTCCTACTTCATTCACATCACACCACACACTGCAGGAACATTGTAGCACTCCTACAGATTAATAGTGAGAAGTAAGAAGAACTGTTAAAAAAATGAGTGTGTTCAATTGTCTGATTTTAGAGTGAAGGTAAAAGATAAAAGAAACGAGACCAACCGTTTTGTTTCCGATTTACAAAAACCATCCATTTTATGCAACGCTTTAATTTCACTCGAACATGATCACTGTAATAGAAATCAGCTTAAAAAAAAACATTATTGTTCATTTTTATTATAAACTGGAAATTGGTCATTTTGCAGTACTGCCAACCTTCGTGCGTTTTCTGTAGGAGCTCTTCATTTTAAAATTGGACTACCGTAGTGCAAGAAATATGCAAAAAAAAAAAAAAAAAAAAAACCTGACAGACTGGCAGTTGCTTAGGAGTTTTAAACTCTCTGATATTAATGGACACCCCCAGAAGTCCCGCCCCCTTCTCCAGCTCATGTTAGTAAAACGATGACCTGATGCAGCCCCCCTCGCTTGTCAGAGTAAATGGAGTATGTTTAGGAGTTCATGCATGTGAAGTAAAATCTCTCAGCGTATTTTCATCTTAGCTGACCTTAGACACAAATATGTTTAATATCAACTATATTTATTAGTGTTGCACCAGAATTTCACCACTGATAACTTTCAGCTGAAATGAAAATTTTGACCAAACAAAAAAAAAAAATTAATTGGTGTCAAATCTAACACTGTTTTTTTTCTAACACAACTAATTTTAGCTGTAATGATCATTAGGAAGTGATCATGTGCTCTCCTGTGCTGATATTCACCGATGCATTGAAACAGTTTCAGCAGCAGCTGATCAGTAGGCAAATGTTGGCCGTGTGGAGCGACGGTTTCTATGAGGGGAAATTAGAAGCGTTGTCTGGTTGCACTGCATTGGTTATTTTGGCTCCTGAGTGCGCGTGTCTTTGTGTTTCTAATGACAGGAGGAAGCTGGACCTGTTTGCTAACGTGGTTC
The DNA here is from genome assembly GCA_022985145.1 of Pangasius djambal. NCBI lineage: Eukaryota > Metazoa > Chordata > Actinopteri > Siluriformes > Pangasiidae > Pangasius > Pangasius djambal. The sequence continues at coordinate 17,267,061 of CM040989.1, read as the reverse complement.
ACGTGAACAGCCTGCCGGGTTACAGCACACGCCACAACAACCTGGACCTGGTGATCATCCGCGAGCAGACCGAGGGCGAATACAGCTCGCTGGAGCATGAGGTCTCTCTCTCTCTCTCTCTCTCTCTCTCTCTCTCTCTCTCACACACACACACACTGAAGATTCATTGAAGAGGTCTGTCAAATAGATGTGATTTAACACTTGAACAGGACAGAGTATAAAATATACTTTAATCCATATATCATATGGGACAAAATTATGTGTATTTCTAGAATTTGTGAAGCTGAGATGAGGTGTGTTAAATTAAACCCATTACTTTTCATTCATGAATTTTATACAGCATATTTATTACTTGACCTGTGTCATTCACTCGTCTAATGCTGAATGTAACTAAACCTTCAGCAGCACCATCTCCTGTTATTTGTCCCGAACTGTAACTGTTTGTAGTGGCCTATATAATGAATGATGTATGTTTTGCTGTATATGTACGGTCCTAACTTGAATATTTGGAAGATTTTTCTATTTATAAACCGTTGTGAAGATAGAAGGCCGTGTGGCGTGCCTGAAGTCAACAGTGTAGTCAGATTAGGGAAAACTGGGTCGGATTATTACCACTAGTCTGAAGAGTGTTTGTATGGTAAAACTAGTGGCTTACTTATTTTTCTTCCTATTTTCTGCCCAATCAAATATAAGAAACATTATGATAAGGAATTGTTTTTTTGTGCTACAGAGTGTGACCGGAGTGGTGGAGTGTCTGAAGATCATCACAAGGGAGAAGTCACGCCGCATTGCCAAGTTTGCCTTTGACTACGCCACCAAAAAGGGCCGGAGCAAAGTTACAGCCGTGCACAAGGCCAACATCATGTGAGCCATAATATATAGCATAGGACCTGGTTTTAAATCTAGTACCATTCCTTTAATGAGGCATTCACACTACATCACATTGTTTAAATATAGGTGGCTTAGCAGAGTATAATGAATTAACCAGAGTGGATGTCATTCAGCTTGGAATTTTTTAATATCTTCAGGGAATCCAAACGTCCTCAAGGATATGAAAATCTGACAGTTTTAACCTTGTAGGGACCAGGCAAATGAGAACAGCTGCCACTTTTATTTAAAACCTAAAAGAGCCCAAATGTTTCCTTTTGGTTATTGAGGTTAGGGTTAGATTAAGGTGTAGACATAGTATTAAGCAGCTGCCTTAATAATTATGTCAGTGAAAGGTCCTGCACAAGAATAGTAAGACCAATGTGTGTGTGCACGGGTGTGTGTCTGTCTGTATGAGAGTGTAAGTACTTTTTCCCCCTGGTCTGAACAGGAAGTTGGGTGACGGGCTCTTCCTGCAGAGCTGTGCTGAAGTGGCTGAGCTGTATCCCAAGATCAAATACGAGAACATTATCATTGACAACTGCTGCATGCAGGTACTGGAACGACCCAAACTCACCCTTAGTTACACCCTTATTTCTAAAGCTTTGTAATTTACTTTCACTGGTTATTTCCATGCAGAGTTCAGTCTTTGTACCTTGTAACCTCACTGTACTAAAATATAAGACCATTCTAAGTAAAGCATGTTTTAATTTAAGCTGTATGCTGTGCTTTTCTGTTTAGCTGGTCCAGAACCCATACCAGTTTGACGTCCTGGTGATGCCTAACCTCTACGGCAACATCATCGATAACCTGGCAGCAGGTTTGGTGGGCGGAGCTGGCGTGGTGCCAGGAGAGAGCTACAGTGCTGAATATGCTGTGTTCGAGACGGTCAGTGTTTTAGATCATACACTGCAAAAACACAAGCGATCCTGAAAATCAAATACCGTGTGTATTTCGTGTGGGTCAAAGCTTTAGTTGCCTATAAATTTGATATAAATTTTCAATTAGGAGTATTTATTCTCTAACATAATTTCTTTTTCACTGTCTCTCTCCATCAGGGGGCAAGGCACCCGTTTGCTCAGGCTGTTGGGAGGAACATTGCTAATCCTACCGCTATGCTTCTCAGTGCTGCTAACATGCTGAGACATCTCAAGTAAGTTCATCACCACCCTGCATCATAGCTAACGCCGTATAAGTGATAAACTAGTTAATGTGCCTTATGCGGTGAAATCACGGCTATCGTGTAGAAATAGAGTCCTGTCAGGAAGGAATGAAGAGTGACTCCTGATTTATGCCACAGCTATCCATGGCCCAGAGACAAATCCGCAGAATTGGACGTGCTCTCTGAGTGGGAGGGATAGCATACTCTCTCTCCCCTGTCAGTCACAGTGACCTAGCCGGTCGTGGTCATCTGTAAGCTCATGTATGCGGAAGAGAGCAGTTAACAAGAACACTTTCCTCTGAGTGTGTTAGGCTGCCCTGTGACCCAGCAGTTTGGAAAGATGCGGTTTCTTGGCTTGATGTGTCTCAGAGGAAGCACGTGTTAGTTAATTTGGTTGCGAGCGATTGTGAACACTCCATTTGTACTCCACTTGTGGAGTGGAGAGTACAGCTGTACTACAATTGAACCCTGGTACCCCAAATATATGGGTCTATGCTGTTGTGTACAGTTGTTGGTTTTATTTTTGATACTTGTCATTCCAGCCCTAGTACTGTTTAAACAGACTTTAGTAACCATTAAATGCTTTCGGATTTGTAGCAGTACAGCCACAGACATGATGCACGCCAGCTGTTCTGCAAATCCCGAAAGTCTGTGCTGAAAAACAAAACCCACCTGTCCATGGAATACAATGTATTCATCGATAGAGTACACTTAAATCAAGACACACATTTGTTTACTTCGAAATGGTTTTGATACATTTAAGTAATGTTTTATCACTGAATGGGTCTAAAATAACGCAATAAGTGTGTGTTTCTATTTAAACTATGGGTAATATTGGCACATCATTAACTATAGCCTTAAATCCATAAGGTGAACAATCGGCGAACGCCTACATGTGCAAACAGTTGGGTGAAAAAGAAGTGAAAAAAGATGCAATGGCACAAAAAGACAGGCTCTGAAATGGACAAACCAGGTTGAGATGCTTTTGTGTGCACTACTGCAAAGGAGTAAACGGGTTCACAGGTTTTATCTGAATGCATCCCGTCGCTGACCTCTTGTGTTTTGACACACTGTGGTATTGTTGTGGCTTATAAAATACATGAAAATCATTGTATGTTTTGTTCATGAACTCTTCTGTTTCAGTCTGGAATATCATTCTAACATGGTGTCTGAGGCTGTTAAAAAGGTTATAAAACAGGGGAAGGTAAGAAGCTTTTGGCATTTTTTTTTTGTGTGTGTGTGTGTGTGTGTGTGTGTGTGTATACATATCTATAGTAAGGTCTAAAATTCCAAAACCAAGATCTGTTTTTTTTTTAACTAACTAAATAAAACATTTTATTCTGTCCGTACTTATTATGTAAGACTGTGTAATAATAGAGAGGTGTGCATTCGGACTGGAATCCCATGAAACCTTCATGACCCAACAAATTTGTGGTCAGAATTCCTTCAGCACTGGGTGGGAATGGGATTAAAAACAGACAGGATTTGCATATACTCTCCTCACATAGTGTTGCTCGGTCTGGTCTCTCAACCATTAATACCTGACTCCATTAGTACAGTCCTGTATGTGTCTAAATCCTGCTCGGGAAATATGATATACTAGACGTTCATAACTGATTTAAATGAAACAGTTCTTGGAAGTGGACTCAGACTTTTGGGCCTGGAAAAGAACTAACAAACATGTAAATGTATGTGGTGGTATAATGTGTGTGAACGTGGGTTTAGGGAGTGTGAAAGTCCACCGTGTGTGTGTGTGTGTGTGTGTGTGTCTGCATGTGATAAGACAATGATTACACTTTATGCTAAGAAGAGAAACCTCTAACTACCTGATTTAATCCTGCACCCTGTTTCAGCTTGTTAAACTAACACATGGGCTTCATTTGGCTGCACTTTTCTCTGTTTTTATAACTCGTAAACCTACAAACAGATCCTTATGCTTCAACTTTTTGTTTAGGTTGATCACTCTCAAATCAATCAATATTTCAGTTCTAAGCTGCTAGTGTTGTTTTTTGTACAAGATTTGAATTTGTGCGTAAGAGAACGTGATTGGGTTGCACAGTGGTGCATCGGATACCTGGAGTCAGTGCTGAGCTCAAGTTACTGTCTGTTTTACGTGTTCTCCCCATGTCTGTGTGGGTTCAATCTGGGTTCTCTGGTGGGACTCTCCATAAACATACCAGTAGGTGGACACACACACACACACACACACACACACACACACTCACACACACACCAGATGCCCTGCAATGGACTAGAAGTCCATCTAGGGTGTGTTCGATCCTTGTGCCCAGTGTTTTAGGACAGCATCAAGTCATAATTGAGACGTTGTACTCTGCTGAACGTATGAATGAGATCTCAATCCACAGCATCCCAGCCACGATGTACTGTTGCCTTACACCTTGTGTTCCTGCGATAGGCCTTAGGTGCAGAAGCTAGCATATGGAGAAGAAGAACAAGGACAGCAGATTTTTGAAGCACAAACAATGCAGTAGGATTGTTCAAGTGTCTTTGCCTGGCATTTTGTTGCTCCTTTTTAGAATATTCAACATAATATTAGTTGATAGACCATTTTGATTTTTCCTTGCTCACCGATTACAAGCTAGAAGACTTCAAATCCATCGAGTGGTGCTGTTCAGTGTCATTACACAGTCAGTTTACATACATACGCCTAAGATATAACATCGTTCCTACTTGGAGCAAAGTTTTCATCTTTCTGTAGAACAATTAGGAATCAACTCGATCATAAACAAGCTTTTTTTAATTCAATTTTTACTTTTTTTTTTTGCCAGTAATTATATACAGTTATACATATTTATTTATAAATGAATAATTCTTCAATTCCAAAGTCAAACTCAACAAATAAATTATAGGCTACAAATGTGTAACATGTTTTTGACTGAGGTGGTATTTTTACAAGCAGGCTGGAAATATATTTATATTGAAATATTTGTGACCCGTGATTCTGGCGCTATCTTGTTGGTTGGTGTTGTATTTCTGCAATTTCCATCAGAAGCGGGTGGGTGTGCCCCATGCTGACGTCACAGGGGGGACATCACTATCACAGTTAGAATAGTGTTTCATAGGAGGAAAAAGTTTCAGCAATCTCAAGTAACTATATTTTGCCGTTCGCTCATGAAAGCAAACGAGCGAGAGCTTCTTTTCTGAAACATAATTTTTCAGTGGTGCTCAGTATCATATTAGTGAGACCTTCAGCATAGAAGTTGTAGAAACCCCAGAAATTCCCGGAATGCAATGCAGATACATGATGCAGTTGTGCTGAGCTGTGGCAGAGGCGTGGCTAGTTAGCGTATCTACAAGCTGAGGAGCGCAGTGGCATTGACGTGGTACTAGCATGAAAGTTAAAGCGTTGGAACCTGATCTGTTTGAGATGAGGTGAGAGAGCTGGTCAAAAAGGACCAAAGCTCTGATGTCTTTGGGTAGCAGGTACTCAAACGGCATTGTGGGTAATGTAGGTAACTAACTGAAGTGAAAATAGACATGTTAATGAAAAAAAAAAAAACCAACATAGAATTTAATCGTAAAATACATCTTGGACGCCAGTGATCACCACACGTTAATTATAATGATTAATGTGCGCTACGTTCAGGGTGGATTTTATTTTTTTTTCTTTAAGAAGTTCCACGTGAAGAAAAGTGAAGTTCGTGCATTTAGTAACAAATCCGAGTCAACAGGACTGAATATTGTAGCAATGCTAGATCGTACAGGAACAAGCACATCTGTGGTTTTTATTTATATAATATATATATATATATATAAATACTAGTTACTAGTTTTTTTTTATTAGTACTGCTCCTGTGCTTCCAGTTCTTCACTCTCACTGGTGATATTTTACAGTCAGTGTCTGCAAGAGCTCTCAAAGATGAGAATATATGTATTAATAGAATGGCCAGTATTGGGTCTAATGTTAGCCCAAACACGTGCAGTTGTGCTGTTGCTAATGAGGTGTCTTTAGTTGAAAGTGGGTACTGCCCGTGATATCGATTTCTACACATACATGAGGTTATTACGCGTGACTTATCACGTCAGAGCATCTTTTTTTTAAAACTATGCCAACCCATATGCTGTAAAAGTAAACACTGCCAACATGTTAAATGGTAAAAGTGCTAGTATGTTTACTAATTGAATATTTTAGTACGACGATCACAACGTATGTTCAACGTATGTTTACTGACAATCGTCTCCTGAGGTCCGTCTGCTCTGGGAAGCTACTGAAGCCTAAAGAGCGGTTACATTTTGAAGACGCTATGCAGAGTGCGACACCAGTGCTCAGCATATTTCTTCATTTGTCTCAGAAACGGCTCTGTGCTTAATACCTCTCGGCAGACGCTGATTGTTCTGTGGCTTTAGAGAAACCTGAAGGACAAGTTTCTGTCTCGCTGTACTGACGAATGTAAACAATGCCGCCGGAAATCTGAGCGTCGCACTATTTCAAAACAGAAATGCGTCATGACCCTGAACGTCCGTTATATTGTTATGAATTCAGTCTTTTGAGAGAGTGAACCGATTTGGATGCATCATACGTGTCTGCTGCAGATATGAATAATTAAGCATGAGAACTCACTGGGCCTGGACATGGTAGTATTACTAACAACGAATCTAATGACTTCTTACTTCTCACTATGCCTTTTCCTTTTCCTTTTCCTGCATGATCACGATGGTGCAGTCCGAATCAGATCTGCTTGCGTGCTCGCTCCGAAAGCACTCCACGCATCTTCATTGTTTCGAAGGTATTAGAGATCCAAATTCTTCCTCATGCTTGTGTGTGTGTGTGTGTGTGTCTCAGGTGCGGACGCGAGACCTTGGCGGTTACAGCACCACGGGTGATTTTGTCCGTGCCGTCGTGGCCAACCTTCGTCACCGGCCTGTGTGCCAAGGACCCTAGCTGCTCCCAGTACACCACTTCTCCATGCTTTTCCCCCTTCTGCCCTTTCCGTTTCCATCGCTTGCTGCTACTGTCGGTGTTTACTGGCAGTTTTTCCTTGTTTTTTTCTGCTGCAATGTTTATTTCTGCTGTTGTGTTTTTTATTATTATTATTATTAATTTGCCTCTCTTTTTTTTTTTTTTTTTTTTGTCCATGTAAAACCTGTGCCATAACTACCCAATGTTCCCTACCAAATCCAAAGCATTGGGGATGGGTCTCTAGTCCTGTTTATTCACATTAATCACACTAGAAGGTCTCATTTACACCATTACATTTGACACGCGATGTCTTATCCTGACTGCTCAGTGTTGGTTGGGTGACAGGGGCAGTATTTCCTTCCTCATCTTATACATTTCATCCTAAGTGATGTATAAGATGCTGTCATGTTTATATCTCTGTACCACTCACTTGATCAATGGCTGCTAGTGTTTACTAAAACTTCCTGAGCTTGTTTGTGTGTGTAAGAACAAAACTGTAGGTTAAGAGCTCAGTGGAGCTCATTCAGCATTTTAAAATGGATTTCTCAGCTCCATTGCCATGATCTGCAGCAACCAAAAACTCCTGCCAAACCCACAGTGCAACACACTATTTTTTTTTTTATGTAGATTGATTTTCAACAGTATTGGAAAGGATTAAGAAGCTATTCTCAACCTTGCATCATTTCATTTCATTTTTTTTTATAAACAATGTGAACTAGGTAGCGAGAAAAGTGTTTATAACCACAAAAATCACAATTTATGATTGAACTGCTTGTTTTTCAAATAAATACTCCTGTAAAAAAGTGTTGACACTCGGGACGAAATAAAGACTTCTATAAAATGACATGGTCATGGGGCCGTTTTATAGAGAATCATCTTCTCAGCTGATTCCCGTTGGGGCTTTGTGTGTCAGTTGTTTAGGGAAATAGGTTTGGGAAGCTATGAAGTATAAAATTTCAGATCACCACCCTGCACATTTCATACGCGTACGCTCCAGGACCAAGGCCGAAATGGCAAATATTAAGCTTTTAATGGTCTTAACAACAAATCATCGGTCAGAAAATGAGCAAGAATGAAACAAACGCACTCCTGAGAGCTCCTGTGCCACCGTTCGCTGGTTTAGTTTTGCTGCAGTGAACTGTTGGGGGGGGGGAAAGCGAGAAACAGGGAAATTCACTTCTATAGTCTTCTTATATGCAAAGGTAAAAATTATGATAATGATTTAAAATTTTTGATGTAAAATTCAAACTAAAATATGTCTGGGTGTACAAAATTACAAAAATATATATTCTGGGATGTTTTTTCTCAAAAGATTAGTCTTTTTTTTGTGTGTGTGTGTGTGTGTGTGTGTGTGTGTGTGTGTGTGTGTGTGTGTGTGTGTCCCCGCACAACTGCTAATTATGAAACCCTTCATGCCTCACACCGGGTGTGAGAAAAGAGTCATGCAGAGCATGCCATGGGCTTCCCATTACCTTCAAACCAAAAAGCCATCTCTACTTTTCATCAAGCATTTCTTTATTGTGTGATGACCAATGAACCATTTTGACCATTCTGTGTTTTCACATCAAAACTGATGAGCTGAATGTGGTCAGGTGCTGTACAACTGCAGGATATTATGTTTTAAGGAGCAGCTCTGCAACTGTGACACACAAGACTGTCTTTTAGAGCTGAACAAATGGAAGCACAATGTGCTTGGGACTTTAAACCAATTCTCCATGCCTAGGAACTCACAGACTTGAGTATACAATTTAAACCATCATAAATTCACACGGGCTATGCACATACAGATGTACATAGTCTATATTTCTACCTCTGAAACTTTATTTTTAGTTTGCACTTGTCTTGGCATTCAATGTGGACAGCAAAGAAAGAATTTCATTGTACAGGGAAACTTGCTTTCCTCACTGTGCACATCACAATAAACGCTTTGAACTTAAACAGTGAAGTAAAACAGTGCAAGATGTGCTGCTGCTGTATAAATGTATATGATAACTGAAGCTTATGATTAATGATTCGAGAGCTGTTGTATAGTGGTTGATATTTCTGCTAGTAACTCATAAGAAATGTTTGTTTTGTGGCTAAGAAAGAAAAAAAGGGAGTCTACTTCTGAGCTGTAGGTGAATTCTGCATTCATAGCCATGTGCTTCTCGTAAATAATGGCTGGAAGTCGTCCAAAATATTGATCCTGAGCTTGGGTTACTGTCTGTGTGGAGTTTCGCATGTTCTCAGACCCTTAACAGGATAAACGGTTACTGAAGATGGATGAAAAATGTCCTGCTTGTGTATTTTGGACATTTGTTCATTTCCTCATTCAGTGTAAGTCACGGTTTGATCCTGGTTAGGATCGTGGAGGATACATCTCAGGAACACTGGGAACGAGGCAAGAATACACCCGTCTGTCTCAGGGTACTATAAAAACACACACTGACACACTCGTACACACCTAGGGGTATTTTAGCAGAGCCAGTCCACCTACTGCTATGTTTTTGGGAGGAAACCCAAGACAACCTGGGAACATGGGACAAGCTGGACGTGGAAAACTAAAATATTATTTGGATAGCCTCCTCTCCAAACGTGTGTGTGTGTGTGTGTGTTTGTTTCTAAAATAATGGTCTATTTCTTTGGCACAGGTGCGCACGGCAGATCTGGGAGGCTACGCTTCAAGCGACGAGTTCACACGAGCGGTCATTTCCAACCTTTGCGCGTGAGCGCGCATCCTTACCGACGTGGTTGCGTAAACGCTGGTGATGCTACTCATTTCCCAATAAGATGATTGCGTAAGAATTGTACACGTTCTACAGTTTCATGAACTAAAATATTCCTGGATTAAGCTACGAATTGTACAAATAGAGTATAACGTCAGTGTTAAAAAAAAAAATATTAAGGTGTGAAGTACTCTCTAACATGTTTAGAATAGAAAATTTGGGCTCCCCACTTTAAACCACACCTGAACTTGTGAGCTAGCTAAGATGACGAATGAAACAAATTTGTTGCCTAGCGAGAATAGCCGCAAGTTAACGCAAGATACAGTAAGTGAAAAACATGACACAAACTGTTCAGGTTAAAACCGTACATCGTGAATTAGTGATACGCTGCATGACCTGGATGCTGGTAGCAAATCATAATGAACACTTTAAAGTATGCTGAAAATTGTACATCCTGTGCCAGCTTGATGTCGCCACGTTAACCAATCAGCTGCGCTCTTCTCCTCATCTCACCTCTAGTGTCTCTAGTGTCCTGATGGGCCTGTCAGTGAACAGCTCTGCCACTCCTCTGTCTTCATTTCTCAGTCCTTATAAAATCAGCAAGTCTGTAGTTTGGATTGCTGACCCACCTTATTTACTGTTATCTCGGAGACTGAATTAAATGACAGGAAATAGTTTGAACTTGAAATTGAACTATTTGTTATATTTATTTGCTTGTTAAGTGCTATTTATTCATCAATGAACAAAAATAAATTTAAATGCTGCAACTCAGAAATGTTGTTATTATTATTATTATTATTATTGTCAATGTCATCACTGCATTTTGAATTCATGCTTGTACATTATGATAATATACAACATGCAAATATTAATCAGTATTAAGGCACTTTATTTTCTTAAACTCCAAATCCCTGTCCATTGTGTGTACTACTTCTGTGACTTGTGTTTTCTATTTTTTTTTTACTTTATTGTATTTATTTATTATTATTATTATTATTATTATTATTATTATTATTTTAAGACATATACACATACTGTCAGGGCCATAAATATTGTGTACCACAGTATATTGGAGTTGAAATTGAATATGAGCTCAAAGTACAAATTGTTTAGCTTTAATTTGAGGTTATTTACATCCAAATCGGGTAAGAGTGTTGGAATTACAGCACTTTTTATATGTAGTCCCTCCTTTCAACTCAAATATACCGTGATAGACAGCTGAAATGACAAGAACTTTATTTATTATAAATATATAGTCCAGATATTTATGGACATGACTGTATGTTTTATGATACACATACATAGGTATATTTAATGTAAGGCGCGGTGTCGCCTCAAGAGGGCGCAACACACCCGTGAACGATATGGGGGCGTGGTTTGATGTAAGCGCAGGGACGAGCCCCAAAAAAGAATGGGCGCTCGTGGGCGTGGTCTATGCTGGGAAGGAGGCGTGGTTTGCCACTGGGAAAATCCGCTGCTTTCCCATTCCAATCGGCCAGGCGCAACATGGCGGACTAGGAGAGGCGGCACGACAGCGCCCGGATACAGCGAGCAAAACGCGGGATACAGGCACCCGGCGTTGTGGAGAGCACAAAAACGGATCCTGGTGGAAGAGAAGAAGAAGAAGGGCGAAAAACAGAGCACTTTAGGACTTGTTTGGATATGTAATTTTGAACTAGGTTCCGAGCGGGCCGTGTTCAGCGCAACCTCGGCACTCGGGGTGAGGAGGAGTCCGGGGCCGGGACATCGAGTGCTGGATACCAAGTTCACAAACCCCCGCTCTCCAGTGCAGCTAATAACGGACTACAGTGTGTGAAAAAGGGTGGCGAGGTGAGTTACACACGGCCTTCTAAAAGATATTAACCTGATAAACTGCAGTTTGGAATAATTAGGCTAAAGTGTGTTCAGTGTGAGTGGAATAATAAAGCGCGCTGGAAGGGAGGAAAGACACAGCGTAGCTTTTAATGGAGGGCGGGGCCACAGGGCGCGCGCACACACACACACACACTTCCATTCTACACTCACAGCACACACTCACATCTTACTTTCTGCACTCACATCTTACACACTCACATCTTACACACTCACAGCACACACGCTCATCTTACACACACTTCCGTTCTACACACTCGTTTTCTACACGCTTATGTTCTACACGCTTATGTTCTACACACCTGTATTCTACACTCACAGCTCATACACTCGCAACTCACATCTTACACACTCATGTTCTACACACTTCCATTCTACACTCACATCTTACACACTCATGTTCTACACACTCATGTTCTACACACTCACATCTTACACACTCATGTTCTACACACTCATGTTCTACACACTCACATCTTACACACTCATGTTCTACACACTCACATCTTACACACTCATGTTCTACACACTCACATCTTACACACTCATGTTCTACACACTCACATCTTACACACTCATGTTCTACACACTCACATCTTACACACTCATGTTCTACGCACTCACATCTTACACTCACATCTTACAGTTAGATGCTACACACTCATATTCTACACTCATACGCTACACAATGTCATTCTACACTATGACAAACAGTAATGTTCTACACCGTTATATTTATATTTATCTGCACTACTGCATTAAAAATAGTCCATTACAGTCACATTCTACACTCTTACATTCGATCATATTTTACATGATCACATTCAGTTGCGTTTTACATAATCGCAGTTACAGTCTACACATTTTGCACAGTAGCTTTCTAACATTGGATTAGACCATAACTTGTTCGAAAGTTGTTGTACTTAATTGTATTCTATACTGACATACTGTACAAGGCACACAGTCTGCACACACTCCCCTACTGCATCTAGTACATGCTTACATTTGACACAGTTACCTTCTGCACTGTCCTGTTTAGTCACTGTTACATTACACGCTTCCCTTTTTACTGTTACATCACACTTTTACATTCAGTCACATTCTGTGGTATACGTTACAGTCTACTTTGATCACGTTATATATTTTATATGTCTATACAGACATGTTGTACACAGTTACAGTCAGTACGACCGTTTTCAACACCATCTCATCATATCCAGTCACACTCTGTGGGATCACATTTCACACAGTCTTATTGCACACAGTTAAATGTTACGCCATCAGCCCTTTCTTACACACCCATTTCTGCACATGTATTCATTCTATAGGATCCCAGCATTTACAGTGCACATTCATTAGTCATCCTGTACCGCCGCATTTCTCCAAAATTCCCTTGTCATTATATTGCATGCAGTTAAAACGTGCACGGCTGTGTTATACACAACACCGAGAACAATGCTAGTCGAGTGCGTTCGTCCCACCAGTCCACGCTGTTTCTGTGTAAGGGATGGCACGTCTACCTGCATTGTGAAGTGAAACCAATACAAGTGGCACATACATTGTGTTTTATTTCGCAAAACAAGCTCAGACAAGAGGGTTAGATGCGTAGAAAACTGGGCCGAAGTGAGTGAGTTGTGTTTGGTCTGAATGACATGGAAGATTAGAGCAGCCATCATCACTTCAGTTTCATTCACTTACTGCAGTAAAACGATCGTCCACTTTAGTGAGAGTGCTGGTGATTTAGTTTCTTTTTTTTTTATATACAAAAATAAACGTGAATGGTTATATGTATTGTATGATAGATTGTGTCGTGTTTGAATGCCGAGATAATAGCTCAAAATGGCCTTTGAGAATCACTCCACTTTTTACCTTTATATAGAATGCAGAGATGTATGAATATCTATCAATATCCAAATTCGAAACAGCCACATGTCCTGTTATCTCAACTCCACTCCTTTCTCTTATCGGGAAAGGTAATGGAATAATACACAAAAAAAACAAGTATACAGGGCGTCCCAAAAGTCTCCACACTTAGGGGAAATGAACACTTTTTACCAAAATGCAACTTTATTTACAAAACTTCCTCTACGTGATTGCCGTTTCTTTGTAAATACACACGGAGTTGTGTCTCCAAACTTTGGCTCCCAGTTTGGCAACAGTGTCATGTGTGTGTGTGTGTGTGATGTGCTTGACAAGTTTCCTGTTAAAGTCCATCGCAGCCTTGCGACAGCTTCCCGATCCAGCCATGAAAATGATTTCAATATGTTCTTCTTTTGTCAAAGACGGTTTTAAAGGCTATCTGGAGGGGGAAAAAAACCAATAGAAAAAAACTAAGTATGAAAAGTTTTGGAAGACATTTTCATACTGTGTGTGGAGACTTTTGGGACACCCTGTACATGTGTGAATCTCAGATTAACGCTGAGTTAAAGAGAGATTTGTTCACTACAGCAGGTTAATTGTTGATGGAGCAAAATATTAATTAAGGAATAAACCATGACAGGGTGTGCTGTTTTATTCCTCTTATACCCACACCAATTTGCCATCACTAGCAAGTTCTTTTTATGTACGTTACAGAATGACTAATTGTGCCTCTCGTGTATCTTGTTATAGTTACGGTTAATATTGCGGAATATCCGTAAAACAGGTTAGTATCTGCTATCACTTCTTTTAAACCACGATAAACAGTCCTTTCCTCACCAGCCTCTCTAAGTTAATGCAACAAAAAAATGCAGCTGAGAAGCTGCCAAGTCCTGAAGACTATCCGTCTCAGAAAACGTACTTATAGCTTTACCTCTTAGTGTTACAAGGTGCTGACACTAGAGACTCCTTCCACAAATGTTAAGTAAACATTCTCTCAGAGAGAACCTCACCATATCAACAGTTACCTATGGTATTTAATCTTTTATGTGCAGCGTTGGCCGTCCCCAGTGTAAGTCAAACCAAAACGTGTTAGACTGAGCGCATTAATATAATCTTTTCACCTGGAACTTCTGTAAATTTTTATAATTGAGAACGAATTAACACGTGATGACTTCTGTACAACTGCTGTGTTTTCCTGTCGGTCACGTTAGCAGTAGCGGCTTAGTCAGGTAGCTTGTGTTTGTCACGAGTAGCCATGAGTCAGATTTTAGTGTCTGCGTCTCATGCTGTATTGTCATTCGTGGTCATTTCCGTAACAGTAACTTAACCTCTGTCAAATGAAAGAAATGTATATAGGGTAGAAATGACAGCAGAGCTTCCACAAGGGTTTTGTTTTTACAATAAGGTATCGTATTGCTGTTTCATTGCTCCATATTGCGATGTTGCCACATAATAAAACCCTGTGAAGTCACGATGTTACAGATATTCCTGGTTGCTTTATTTGGAACAAACTAATCTGTATTTGATGGATCGTGTAATTGATGGAGTTTATTAAACACCCATGTTGGATATATTGTTGGTAACGCACAAGAAGATAATATTAGGGATGAGAGTGTTATTTGAATATAGGAACTTCTCGTTTATCTGAACTTATTCAAATAAGGCCTGTGTCATTTGGTATCAGAATAAAATAACAAATCGTTTTTTTTTTTTTTTTTTAGATTAGTTTTTATATGTGTTCTTTGGCTGAGGCAGCTTGGTGGTGAAGCAGGTAGCCTTGCCAACTCGCCCGCAACCCTGACCCGAATAAAGTGCCTACTGCAAGTGTGTTTTGCTTGCACATGCAGCGTAAAACAGAGAATCTCAGAACACAAGTAACTGATATTGTGGCTCGTGTCGTCTAAACAACATGGTCACATGTAAACAGTGCTATATATGGGGGAAAAAAACCTATCTATGCCAGCTAGTTCTGTCGCAGTGGAGAGGGTTTTTCTTAAAGACGCAGTGGGTGTTATTTATTTCTGAAGTCACCTTACACCTGAACACCCAGATTTTCTCCCTAATTCAGGGCCAGTTTACACGACAGCGTTTTCAGGCAAAAACGGGAAACTTTTTATGCGTTTTGCCCGTTCGGTTACACGACAATGGCGTTTTGGGGACTGAAAACGCATATTTTTCAAAACAGGTTTCAAAGTGCAAGTTTTTGAAAACGTCTCCATGTAAACTCCCTATACGGGAATCTGAAAACGTGAACGTCATGCGCATGCATAGTTCGTGTTAGGTACGTAGACATGCGCAGTACGTGTCTGTTGTAAAGGCAAGCGCGAGCAAACATACACAACAATGGCGGAGTACATGGTAGTGTTGTTGCTGCTTAAGAGTTTGCTAATGCTTTTTCAGCAAAGTGTGAATTTACTTCACCAGTATTACAACCAATGGTGGAGACGCATCATATATACACGACAAATTCTAAATAGACATCAGCGCCAACTACTGGCCTGGCACAACGTAATACAGCGTTTTTGGTCGTTATCACGGATATGTGTAAACACAAAACGTTTTGAAAACGCAAGAGAGAAACTTTTCCGTTTTTGACTACATCGTTGTTGTGTAAACGTAGTCTTAGCCAATCCCCGCTCACCAGCCAGCTCTCCGTATCATAAAACATCTGCATCTTTTTGAACCACTGCTCATGCTGCTTCGCCACAGTATGGCATAACGCACTCGGAGGAAAGTGCCATCTGCCCCCTTCCGCATGCTGCTGCGTCACAGATGCCCATGATTGGTTGCCATGGTTGCTTGGAAACCTCATTAACCAGGCTAAAAAGTGGTAGCTAATGTAATCTAGTAACATTTGGCTGGCTAGTTATTTATGTGAATTAATACAGATTAACGAATAAACATATGAGGATTATCCTCTTCTAACAACATTTCTAATGTAGCATGTTGTGTTCGAATTCGGCCAAAAAGTCGCCCAAGTTGTTGGCGAACATGTCGACTGTGAGACGTGGTTTACGCATAAGATACCATTCAAGGCTGGTTAGCGTCTTTATTTGCTCTTAGTATATCGAACTGTGAGGTGACACATCCTGAGTGCTGTGCTAGCAACAGAGTCATATGATAGCTTTGCGCTGAATCTTTACTTTCCTCATGTTTTTGAACCAGATCACACCTCAGCTGGTGTGTGTGGTGCAGCAGGCGGTGGGATTTGGAAGCACACTGTGTAATTACAGCATTGAGGTGACGCGCATTAGCTTTAAACATAACAAATGAAAACTATTGTTTTGTGAATGTCATGAAGGAGAGTTTTTTTTTCTTTCTCGGGTTATTGAAGCTACTTGTCTGCGAGGCGTCAGTGGATAAAAAAAAATGAAAAGCCTGGACACAAAATCCGCTTGTCCCAAACACCCAGGCTGCTGATTTGTCCACCTCGATGGTGTTAATGGAGCTACTGTTTTGTACTATGTTTGTATGTATTGCGTTTTTATGCTAGGTGTCCAAATTATTTTTACTTTGTCGCTTTGATACATTGCAGGCCCAATCCAAATCCAGCTTGTCTTTGGGATCATTTTCCTATATATAGTATACATTTTAGAAGGGAATTATTTATAATCGCACTATCCAGTGTCACTCAGATGAGGATGGATTCCGTTTTGAGTCTGGTTCCTCTCAAGGTTTCTTCCTCATGTCGTCTCAGGGAGTTTTTCCTTGCCACCATCAACCTCTGGCTTGCTCATTGGGGATAGATTCATAAATTTCAAATTTATATCCTGAATTTATATATTTCTGGTAAGCTGCTTCGTGACAATGTCCGTTGTTAAACGCACTATACGAATAAAGTTGAATTGAAATCGAATTGAATTACATGCCTATTTTAAGTCTGTTGGATTCACAGTGGGGTCAGTTTGAAACAGGCGCACAGATGAAATGCAAGAATGCTGAACATTCGCTGTTGTCATTTCTTTAAACCTGACATTATAAAACATTTTCTTGTTCAGATATTCAAATACCTGGAATGCTTATTAAAAGTGTTCTCGGCCCTGTGTGTGACATTGGAGACAGTAAACTGTAACTGCATGTTTGTACTGTTGTCTGGAAGAAAAGTGGACTACAAACTGCAGCATCTGAAATGTGACATTTCAGACAAGCAGGATTTTTTTTTCTCTTTTTCCGTATAGCTTGAAAAGGAAGTAGATATGATTTTAAAGGTACTGTAACTAAAAATGTTATAACGTGGTGATATTAGGACAAAAAGGAATATTAGGAAACTGAACACTGAAAATGGGTTCCGCCCTTTTCCTTCAGGATAAAACGTGGCCTATTTCCTATTCAAGCAATATGTAAAAATTGTTTTTTTTTTTTTGTTTTTTTTAAAAATCCCAGCACTCCTTGTTCAACATTCGTATTCTGCTTTAATAGTGCAGATGTGATGCACAAGGCAAGTCCAAATTATGAAAAGTAGGTCTTTCTGAACGTGCTTTGTGCCTGCTGGATCATGTCTCAAGCTCGTCCATGAGCTTCTTTACCTCTTTCTCATGAGTGTTTCGCTGTGTTCTGTTTTTAAATTCGCTGAGCTGTGCTGGAACACACAGAGCAATTAACCTTCCAGGACGCCATGTCCCAAAAGTGTCAAGGTTGTCTCGAAATTAGAGCATCGTAGAAAGACGGGACCGTTCTCCCCTCTCGCGGTGAATTCAGCTCTGATTTGTTCCTGCTCGATGTGGAATCGGACACAAGTCTGAGTCCACGCCTTTTCTGGTCTAAAACTGAGCACGGGCTTTGTTTTACTGGTAGTAAACAGCTGATAGGATTCAGCTTCTTGATTGGTCTCGACCGTCTTCCGCTTCTGCTTGATCGGCTCTTCGTGTCTGCGCTCGCCCTCCCCAGAGGTTACGAAATACACACCTCGCAGTCTGGCATCTGAAGAAAACACCCTGTTCTGTCCTCGAAGGCGTTCTCCGTATATATATGTGTGTGTGTGTGTGTGTGTGTGTGTGTGTGTGCGCGTGTGCTTATTTGGTAGACTCAGCGGACATTTTACAATCCAACTCGCAAGGAGCTCAAATTTGACCCCTCTGTCTGTTGGTATGTTCTCTATGACATGCACTTTGTTTGTTTGTTTGTTAGTTTGTTTATTTTTGCTCAGAGCACTTTTTTCCCTCACAACCAATGGTGATAAATACTGACAGTGACAGCGATTTTATTCTCAACAGGGATTTGATCTGGATATATAATATGTTCTAAACAGATACAAATATAGATATGAATAGGAAGTGCACTTTTTTTTTTTTTTTTTAAGGAAAACTTTAGAAAGGATCACAGAGCATCTGGTTGAGACTAAATGTGTGCATTGGGCCTGGGAGGTTTCTATTTTCATGCAGACGCGAGCGAGCACACCAATATGAAGCTCATGGGACAAACAGAGACCATGTTGTGTGACCGATTTACAGTTTTGATGTATGACATGGTGACAGCGCTCGCGTTTCTACCTGTGGGTTTATTTCCAGTGTCGGTTCAGGCCATGCCCATTTCTGGTGCAAATCTGAGATACAAATATCTGAAGCACTAAACAGATACAGATAGCGGCATTGTGTCACACACCTAGTATATACTGCGTATAAGTATGATATTTTTAGATGATGTCATACTGTGGAAACATCTACCCTAACCCTAACCCTGCATTACAGTGAGCCAGTTTGGCTTGGGGTTGACCGAAGGTTCTTTTGGGTGAGACTTGTCTGTGTTCACGTTTCAGTGGTTGGTTGGGTAATTGTTCATTGTGACGCAATACACACACACACACACACACACACACACCAAACCTGGGGATTGGCAAACCCTGCAGTGTGCTCATATGAAGTGTGTATTTATGGTTGTGTTGGTATATCAGGTGTTCTCGCACCGAGCACTATATGTTTGGCTGTGCTGTGGCGTATTTGTCTTGTTGCCAGTTGATGCCCATATGTGGTGTAATTGTTGCTCTTTGTAATTATGGATGTAGTTTGCATTGCATAATTATGAATAATGTGAAACGGGTTACTCACTATCAGGTTCTCAGATCACGGTGTAGGCTTTTCTGAATCGTTTCCGGAGTTAAAATGCTTCGCTATGTTTAAACTTGTGACCTCGGTCCATTCGCTGCAGACATGGACTTCCTGTAACTATCGTTGTCATATCTTTGGCATCTGGCTCATGATTGGGCCTCGTCTCGCGTCCAAGTTGGACTCCACTCCTATACATTCAGTTCTTTTTTTTTTTTTTTTTTTAAAACAAAATTCCTCTTTTAATTTCCATCTGTTTTTTTGTTTTTTTTTTCATGTTAGTGAGTCTTTGCTTTTTTTTTTTTGAGACCCTTATTACATTTAATGTCTGTTACATAAATGTTTATTTTTTCCTTGACTGCTTCATCATAATATTGTTCCAGGAAAAATTCAAATGTTTTGTTTTTGTGTAGCTTTTTGTAGCTTTGTGAACAGTTTTAAGGATATTCACTGAATCATGATGGGGTTTAATCAGCAGAGATTTATTTTTAATTACCTGTTGTAAGTTTATTGCAACATTTTCAATCACATTTTCTTGTGTGTCTGAATAGCATGCAATTGGGCATATATGTTTATATTCAGAGTTAGGGATAGGCATATAGAGATGAATTCATATTTAAGTTCAAAGGTTGCGGCAGAGAAAATATTTACTCGGAGAAAGTTCTCATAATTCCGTCTCGGCTTAAGCAGGTGCTTAGCTTGAATTTCTGGATGAAAATTCATGGAGTTCACACCTCTGAGGCTGACAGATTTTTCCTCTCCCAGTTCTCAGTTCAGGACTTTTTCACTTAAATTCATTATTATTTTCTTTGCTGTTAATTGCAGTTCAGTGTGACAGTTAAAAAAAGAATTGTAATAAAGCTTAAGTTCCTAGTTGTGATAATCATGTTAATCATGCAGATGTATTAATTTAACAGTATGGCTTCCACCCACATTAGTCACTTGCCAGTCTGTAAAATAGCACATGATGCAGCACATCTGGTTTTGGATATTGAACTAGAGGTAGCTTTATATTTTATACTGAATACTGACAGCAGCAGAAAACAGGGCGCTTAGGCAAGGGTGAAAATACAGAAGTGTGTGTGTGTGTGTGTGTGTGTGTATATATATATATATATATATATATATATATATATATATATATATATATATATATATATATATATATATATGTATAAAATAATCATTTGCTCCCTTTTCCAGAGAGATTTACGGATTCCTTGAGTGCTCTATAGTCTCTATCAAAAACACATCCTCCATGCTAGTTCACTAGGTCTGGGAAGAAGAGTATTTTGTGTGCCAACATAGTAAATTGGATGCTTAAATGACAAAATCGAGATCATGAAATTGTAATGTCTGCACATGATGAGTTTTAGAATAGATGAATGGTGCTTATAGTTTGGTAGATTTGCTCTCTTTTGTAACAAAAACGTGACCACGGTTTTAGCGGACGAACTGACCAAGCGCTCAAGAGTTTCAGCTAACTTTTAAGCAGATGCTAATTTTATTATTAGGCTCAAAACAGCATATAAAATTCCTTGAGAGAAGTGTTGTCTCCGTTTAAGACTCTGAGCTGTTTTGTCCACACCCTAGTGGCCTCTACAGCGATGATCATCTAGGCTATATATATTAAATATTGCCGTCAAATGGCATTCCATAATATTTTTTTGTGTATTTGCATTGTCCAAAACTTGTTTCAGAACGCCCTGCTGTGTTGTGTCCTTGCATTATGGAGAGCGTCTTTGTTTTCTCAATATGATAGCCAAAAGGTGACTGTTGCTTGCAGCAGGAGAGTTACACGCACAGGACTTTCCCATGGTTTTGCCAGTGTTTCCACATACCTGTTCTTGATTCTGAGAAGATCATCTGTGATCTGTGCAAGATAATCAGTCAGCCTAGAATAAAACAGTTCTTGTCCACTTGACAGTGGATCACATGTAGTGCAGTAAGCGGTGGCATTTAGAACGAGTAGTTTGTGCTGTAGTTAGAGCGCCTTGAAACACATTAAGTTCACTATATGGCCAAATGTTTGTGGACACCTTCTTCCCCAAACCGTTGCCACAAAGTAAGAAGCACACACTTGTATATTCTTTGTATGCTGTTGCTTTAAGGTTTCTCTTCACAGGAACTAAGAGGCCCAAACATGTTCCAGCATGACAGTGCACCTTTGCACAAAGCGAGGTCCATGTAGACATGGTTTGCCAAGTCTGAAGTGGAAGAATTCGAGAGTCCTGACCTCAACCCCATTAAACAACTTTGTGATGAATTGGATCGCCGACTGCACACCAGGCCTCCTCACCCAGCATCAATACCTGACCTCACTAATTCTGTAGTGGCTGAATGGGCAAATCCCCACATCCATATTCCAAAATCCAATGGAAAGCCTTCCCAGAAGAGTGGAGGTTATTATAACAGCAAAGGGGGACTAAATCTGGAGTGGGATGTTCAACAAGCACATATGAGTTGATAGTCAAGTGTCCATCTTTTGGACATTTAGCGTACATAACATGATAACTTTTGTTTTGTAAAAGTCAATAGGAAGCCGTTTTCTTTTTTTCTTTTTCTGGTTGTTGAATGAGCTTGTCCACCAGGCAATATGCATTAAAAAAAAGCCTAATATCCCTGGCAAAATCTGCGTATCCTAGCGTACCTGGGCTACTTATTTGTCCAGCCTTTCATCTAACGTCTGTCAGCAACAACTAAACACAGTACTGTTGCTTAAAAAGCAGTAATGTGACTTTTCCGTCAGCAGTTGGCATTTATTTTGAGTGCATGATGCTCCTCATTCAGCTACCAATAAACTGATTTACCGGAGTCACGCAATATATTTTCAAGCAGCAGAATGGAACTGCTAAATAAATGTATTTTAAATCGAAATCAGTTTCTTGTTGGCAATGGCATATGATGATACTTTTCCATTGCCTCAGACTGTTTGTAACTTGCCTGTGCTTGAATTATTTATTATGTGCTTCTGTGAGTGTTTTTTTTTTCTTTTGAAAGACCGAATACAGAAGGTTTTTAAACAGATTTTTGGATATGATGAATATGATAGATGTCAGGACACATTTATCTCATTCACATACTTACTGCAGTCATCCCTGAACAGTACGTTACTTTATATAGAGTACATTGTACGCTGAGGACCAGTGTTGTACTTAATAAATGAGAACGTATTTAGTGTGTGAGCACCGTACCTGTTTAAAGCCAGACAGGTTCATAATTGACTCTGAATAGCTGTAATGTGTATTGTGTCGATCCACAATGCACAATGCAGCAGAGGAAAACAGCGGTCCTGTGACTGCTAGCTGATTTCACCCTGATTAGCTTTGGCTCCAGGCGAAGGATGGGAAGTGTGTGTGTGTGTGTGTGTGTGTGTGTGTGTGTGTGTGTGTGTGAGAGAGATGCAGTGTTACCCTTGCCATGTTTAAAGCCATACATATCTGGCGTGTGTCGGTGCATAATGTCAGTCAATGCTACTGAAAACCACCGCTAACAGTTACAACATTTAATCTACAACTTTTGGTCATTTTTAAACGTTCAGAACGTACAGGCAACATGAGGCAGCATTATGTAAAGTTGAAAAAGAGCGCCCTTTTTTATTTTATTTATTTGAGTATTGTTTTGCTTTGCCTGTTTTTATAGGCTAGTAAGGGCAGATGCTTGAGGGAGAAACCGCTGAAGCTTTGAATCGCACTTTTAGAGGAGATGCTTCTCCAAAACTTTTCATAATATGCTTCAGTTGGGTGAAGGTCTTGGACCGAGGTTTGGACTAAATCTGCTAATTAGACCATCAGCTGTCTTTTAATCAACACATGTCTTTTGGCCCTTTATTTATCTGTGTTCAGAGAACCAGATGTACACTGTTGAGCTTGGCCTGAGTTCTTTCCCTGTGTAGTTACTTTTTGTGACTGTTTCTTAGATGATAAATTGGAAAGCATTAAAAAAAAAAGGAGTGTTTTTTTTCCCCCATTTGTTGAGAATGTACAATTACCCAATTATGTGCAATTAGAACAATACATTCTGGGCTACGTTTAACACCGCTGTATGCATTTAAATTGCAGGATCTCTGAAAATTCATATTAAGTTAAATTAGATTCATAAGCAGTGCTTCATTTCTAATCAGATTAACATTACACAAGGCAAATAGTAAATCAGGATTCATTCTAATTTGTATTTATTAAAAGATAATCAGGCTTCTATCACAGATACACACTGTCAAAAAGGAAGATTCTCCACCTATATCTCATAGAGTCTCTTATACTTATTGTACACTTTTCTGGCAATAAGCTTCGGAATCATGCAGTTTGATTGCAGTGTGCAGTGGGAGATCAGACTTCTGAACACTTACTAAATGGGTGAAAACATGTAGTTAATTTAGTTCTCTTTTAAAGACATGATCCTGTGAGACAAGTAATTATATTAATATATATAAGTTTTGCGTACTCCGATGAGGAATTTAGGGACAAATAAGTGTGATGCTCTCACGAGTTTGCTGATGAGCCCCAGAAAAAGTCTGTGGTTTGTTGGTAACCACTTGTTGGTACGTGCTTGTTCTCGGTAACATTTGATGAAAAGCACCAGACTGTTTGGTGAGACGTCTAGTTTGCAAGACTAAGACAGTGCTAGCTTTTTTTTTTTTTCCTCCACAGTTGCAAGCTAGCTATGAGATTATCAGATACCGGCTTTATAATAGATCACTTGAAAAATGTGTGGTACCATGTTCTAAGTATTTTAACATATCTGGATGTAAATATCAAGAAACGAAAGCCGAAATTCTGATCTATATCTCGTATTCATCTTTTGATCTCAAACTCAGATGTCTTCAGTGTTTAGCAAAAACAACAGAACTGGTATTGCTGTTCCAATACTTTTGGAGGGGACTGAGCAGTTTTT
>CM040989.1:17112740-17240240 GCA_022985145.1 Pangasius djambal | reverse complement strand
GTTGTTGTTTTTTTTTTTGTTTTTTTTCCAGAAATTGGAGAAGCTTTCACTAAACAGGTTTATCGCATTTGTTTAATAAGAAGCATATGGTAAATTTCCGAGAAGTCAGCAACAGAATTTTAACTGCCTTTGTGTTACAATGAACCTCTGTCTTGCTGAATATACTGGACAGAAATGATAAGATGATGTCAACAAAATGGTGTAAGCCAAACTCCCAGTCATGAACCGACTGAAACACACACTCACCACGTCATCGTTTAATCTTTAATTTAGTTTCCATCTCCCGCCGTCACATCATCTTTTTCTATAAAAGCCTCTTTACACATCCGTCAAGAGGAAATCATTTTGAAATGTCATGGTGCTTTTCTAAATGTCCAGAGCTTGCGTTTGATTGTCTTTCAAAATTTGCACGTAGGTGGAAACAACAAGCTCTGTGCAGCAAAATCTCAGCCCATACGTTTCCTTTAGAGTTTTAAGACTTGACAAGCTGGCACTCGCCAACAACGCCGCATTAGTTGGAAAATATGTCTGTTTTAGCATGACATGCCTAGAGCAAATTAGAGAATCTGTTTGCTTGCAGTTTCATAATATTCACATTCTCTCTCTCTCTCTCTCTCTCTCTCTCTCTCTCTAGGCAATCATTGTGCGAATGAGTGAGTGATGCAGAGCACTTTTTTGCAGGTAAGTGGGCAAATCCTTTGCGCAAAACAAACGCTGTGCTAATAAATAATGAAAACTCGCTCTCTGTCATGGTAAATGGAGAACATTTTGAGTTCATTAATGCGAAATAAAATCTGCCTTATATTTGCCTTAGCTAGCATTAGACAAGTATATCGTTAACATCAGTTACGCTAACATGTTATGATGATGATAAACAGTGATTAAATGCAGTTTTAACAGAAAATGTTGATTTATGTAGACCATGTTGACCTTTTATTTTTTTAACGTTTTTCCAATTTTTTTTTAAACTTTGCCTTACTGTAGAATCGCATAAAAATCCACCATCCAGCTGAGTATTTGTGATTGCAGCTGCTGGCCAGCATTTCCTGACTGCGCAGCTGATATTATTATTACACACACCTGTACTCTTCTTTAACCTAACCTGGTGGAAATGCTTGTTTTCTTCCCTCTGTACGATTAAATGGTTTAATGCGATTTTTTTTACATTTATTTATTTTAGTTTTTTTAATGGTCATTTGAAGGCAAGGAGGAATCAAAATCGCACAAGCCTAATGAATGATTATTGTCTGTGTGTCAGCTTCTTTCTGAAAAATACAACTGGCTCTAATCGAAACTAGTGATCATAGCATCCTCGTGTTCTCAGTCACATGTGCTTCTGTATGGTTGATGTGGTGGAAAAAAGGCGACTGACATTCTTCAGGAATTAACAAAAGTACTCAAGCAGAACTAAACCGCAGGACACCAAACTGCCCCGGACAAGCAGAGCGAATCTCTACACTGGGAGGAGACTGTACGCTGTATGACTGCGTTGGGGAGAAATTTGGATAATTAAACAAGTCATTTTTTCTTCATATCCTTGTTTTTGTGTTATTTTGTTCAATTGGCAAAATATACATTTGGAAGGCCCAGTGTTCTGAGCCAGTTGTGAAGCCTAAAATCTAGGAAATGTGCACTGGACTCCTCCAGTCCTCCCACTACGTCAGTGTATGTTTTCAGTCTCTCATTGTACCACAGACAACATACACAAATAGCCCCGGGTGTAGGACGGCAGAGCTTGGAGCACTGTTGTGCCTATATGCTCCAGGATCTTTTGCCTCCCTGTCCACTTGCTGGATCACGTGGAACACTTGGTGTTCTGGTACCTCACGTTTCGAGCCAAGGATGTCCAAAATCATTCTCTGTCCTGTCTAACACACTTAAAGCAGCGTTGTGCTCTACTTGTCAGATGCCATGGCATAATTGCTAAATCATGATAGTGGGGTCATTTTCAGATCGTTGGCCTGTCGAACAAACTCTTGGCATACACGCACACTGAATCTATTGTACTGTGGCTAATGCAGCGCACTCAGGGTCATGCTCCTCAGCTAACTGGATCAGCTGTGTTCGATACGGGCTGGGCACAGCTAGCTAGTTTAGCCTAGCTTATGATGGTGGTTACCACAGTGGTTAAGGCAATAGCAATTACAGCATTCAGAGTGTGGCTTGTGTGGTTTCTAAATAATAGGCTTACAGCAAAGGGCTGTGGGTTCTAAACCTCATGCCTTCACACACAGTTCTGCAGCGGTTTGGAGCTCTAACACTGGAAACCACTAAAGTGTTAGACTGCTATTTCCTTCTAACCAATCAGAGCAGCCTAGTGCTTCATTTTTTTTTTTATTCTAACCAATCAGAGTAAACTAGCAGCCTAGTAGTGTCCTAGTGTCGTAATACATTAGGTCATGATATATATATATATATATATGTATATAATATGATATGATTATATATATATATATATATTTTAAAGAGTATGGCATGTATGGTCAATAGTTTGATAACACCAACCAACTCCATTATAACTGGTTTCTGTTTTCCTTTTCATCCTTGAATGAAATTTCATTCATCAGAATGGCCTTATATCTTAACCTTGGTGAATCTAGCCTGAATCTAACCAGACACCCTTTTCCTGTTCTCTGTTACAAGATTAATGCTTACAGGTTAAAATGGACAACTTTTCATATTTATTTTCATATATAACACTAAACAAAAGTTTAATGTGCCCGAGTCATATATTGTCAGTAGCAAGGAAGAAAAAACGCTTCATGTTAGAAAAACGCGAAGGCTGATTATTGACATTTAAAACCGTGAATTTTGATATAGATCAGGGAAATGAAATTGCCAAAGATGGTTTACATTATGTTGTCTTTCACTGTCTGTCTTTCTGTCTCTCTCTCTCTCTCTCTCTCTCTCTCTCTCTCTCTCAGGGCAGTATGGGTCTGTGTCCTCTGCTCCTGTTGTTTGCCTTGGCCTTTGGTTGGGCCCAGGAAGCACCCAAGCTCTCAGGTAAGCTCTCCGCTTTTATTATATCTAACTGATAGGTGCAGCCTTTTAATTAATTAAGATAAAATAAGTTAGGTCTTGCCTTTTATTGCTTCAGTATGGCTGAATTATTCGCACTACATTAGCACACTAGCATTCCTGTAACTCTACTGCTTAAGGCACTACATAGACAGCATTAAATTCCAGTGTTACAGCAATCACACAGCTGTGTTTCCTGTGCAAATGTTGGTTGGAGATTAATCTTCCTGCAATAAATCCGTTCATTTATTCACCACAGACAAATCTCTTTATAACCTGTCCCTCTTTGCTGTATCATCAGACTCGCTAATCTGCCGTTAACTGATTAACACTGACCTTAAGTAACTTTTGAAGATGGAATCGTGTGAACTTTTTTTTTTTTTTTTAAAGCTTGCTCTGAAACGCTTCTTTGTGTTGCAGTCTTCAAATGTTTTGTGTCATCGGAAACTGGTGTACAAAAGTGTGTGTATATGCAGAAGTGCGAATAGCAAGATCAGATCTCATTCTTATGGGTTCTGAAGCTTGTGGCCAGAAAAGAGTACAAAAATATGTTGTGGATAGCTTTTGTTTAACACTGTACACGGTTATACAAAATCTATAACACTGTAAAGAACAGGTTGAAAAGCAGTAAAATAATGCGAGTTATCAGCATTTTTTTTTACTGTTAAACTTCTAACTTCCACAGACATTTCTTTAATTCCAGACAGTGTGTTCTACCTTTTTGACACAGTGTGGTGCCAGAATCTATTCCCTCGTGGTACTCAAGTTCTACATCCAACTAAAAATGGAACAAAACCAAGACGGTCGGAGAAACCGCATGAAAACGTCCAATGTTTTGGGACACTGTAACATTCAGTGTAGTTTATGCAAACATGAATCCAGAGTGAGACGAGGGAGCATCTGAATAGGAGATATCCCAAAGTTTAACCGTACTGTGAGAGGCAATCACAGCTATGTGATTTTCAAGCTATGTTTTAAAAATATAATTTGAGACAGCAATAAAGGTTGTGTTCTATTATCATTTATACAACAAGCATCCATAAGGATGCATATCACTCACCTCCTAACGGTGGAAGCAGCACGTTCTTTAATAAGCCAGTGAAAAAACATGAACTATTAGAAATGTAATATAATTTAATAGTCATTTAATAGTTTTGTTGTCTTTTGTTACCTTGGTGTCATTCCCTCTCAGTCAGTGCTTACCTTTCTGGCATGTTTACTTTTTTGTGTTGCCAAAGCTGTTCTGAACTAGAAGTGTTGAACTCGATCCAATTATTTACAGTAATAATAGTGTGAATACGATAAAAATATATAACCAATATGTACAAATATAAATATATATGAACTATTTTGAGGATGACTGACTCACTTTTGTTCTTTATCTCTCTCTTTCTCAGATCAGAGTCAGATCGTGACACCCAAACCCACAACGTCTCCTCCCATAGTGCTCAACCTTACTCATGGCCCCGCCCCTTCAGCCACAGCTCAGCCCACCAGACAACCTGCCATTGTTACCACCACGAAAGTAACGGTAGAGACACCAGCTCCAGGGGTCCCCGTGGCCCCCTCTACCCCTGCTCCAGCTCTACCGCCCCACACCAATCTCACCAGTGCTCCGCCTCCAGGGCCTACTACCGTTAGAGGAGGAGGAACGGAGGAGAAAATCACTCCCGCTCTTCGTCCCACATCCCTACCCACTCCTTCCACAACTGAGGGTCTTTCTACTGTGACCCTCCCCCCTGAATTTAAACCTAAACCTGATCCTGGTCCCGATTCTGACACTATCCCAGATCATGATGATCCGGGTATTTATCCCAGTACGACCACTAAGCCGTCTGAAATCAGCACCACACCACACATCAGCAGTCCTCCAGGTATGACTGCTTGGGATCTCAAACTTTTGTGGTTTATTTCTGACTTATTTGCAGTTAAAATACAGTTAAAAGCAGTACAGGATACAGTTTATAGCACATACATATCACCCTAGTTACCCTGATTTGAGTATCTAATCGTTTCTATCCAATGTTTTTGATTGCTGTTTGTAATTGAGATTTAAAGTTGAGGTCTTTTTTTCCCACAGGTGGAGGTGGAAGCGGTGAAGGTAAAATCCCTCTAAGTTTCATGTTGCTGCTTCTTCTTCTTCTTCTTCTTCTTTTAATTTTTTTTATTTATTTATATTATTTTTTTTATTTTTATAAATATAAACACTTTAATGCATATACTTTCATGCAGAGAAACCAGCTGGTACTGGAGCTATGTTTGCACCAATAATAGGATGATCCAAAAGTAAAATAAAGGATGGAAAGCTTAGAAATGGCTTGGATATGACCCTGGGAATGGGAATCTTCTCCTGCCTAATGATTCAATTAGATTGTGATTCACGGGGGTTGCGGTTTGATTAAAAAGATTCTCAGTGCATCTCGATTACTATTTACTACAAAAAAAAAGAGAGTGCTGGTTTGACTTCTTGCTGTAAAAGTTCCTTACTACTTGCCTTGATGAGAAGACAAATCGGCTTTGTCTTCTCATCTTATAACATTTTATACCCCGTAAACAGCATATATGTATAGTATATTTTAATATAGTACATATTGTATGCAGGGTATGCATCATAATACATACCCTGTGATGTAAACAATCCAGTTAACTTGTGTCTTTTTTTTTTTATTGTACTTGTTGGACCTATGAACAACTCATGACCCTCCTCAAATCAAGACACGGCAATCATCGCTGTGACGGTGGCCTTATCGTCTCTGCTGGTCATCATCTTCATCATCATCGTTCTCTACATGCTCAGGTCAGGAGCTAGACGCTCACACGCACAAACTATACATGCAGTACATTTACATGTACTCATTTGCCAGATGCTCTTCAGGCAGAATGTACTTCGTAGAGCTGCGCAGTTAAGGGTTAAGGATCCTGCAACAGTGTTTTTTCTGGCAGTCCTCACTTTTAAACTCTCACAACCTTCCTGCCATTAGCAGTGATTACCTGTATCATTCCGGCTCTTCTGCATTCTTCTGTTTTCTCTCTTTTTCACACATGCCGAGTTAAAGCACATTCATGACACTGATTTTTAGTTTGTCTTTTATTTGTATCACTGTGTTGTGACAGGTTTAAGAAGTACAAGCAGGCAGGAAGCCACTCAAACTCCTTCAGACTGACCAATGGCAGGACGGACGACACAGGTGTGTGTGTGTGTGAGTGTGAGAGAGAACGAGAGAGGGACAGACAGACTCTTTCACATGTCTGGGTTCTAGCTGGGTTCCACTGGAAGTGACATTTGGATGTTTTGAGATGTTACTGGGAGTTACATTTAATCAAGCTTCATTTAAATGAAGAGTTTACATTTTAGTCTTTTCACTATTTTTATCAGCAATAAAATGGACAAATTTCCCTGTTCATCTGTCTCCACTACACAAGCTAGTGTTATGTCTCAAATTACTTGTTGTTATTGAGTACTAACACTAACCGGTTTTCCTTTTACGGTTAGTGCTTGAGTTTTAAAAAGCTCTCATGTAGCCTTCACTTATTCATAATAGTCCGTTTTCCTTAGAAAATGTATAATTTAGGGGATTGTTTGCCCAAAAACTATGGCAAGCCCTGTCATAGGATGCTGATTTTGAATAAAAATGCTATACCAGTTCCATGTATGCACATATAAATTGTCTGGAAGAATATCTGAGGTGGTGCAGCAACATCATTCACAAAATTGACCCTTGTTGTATTTTTTATTTTTTTTCCCTTCCTGTAATGACATCCATCATATAGAACACAGACATGTGAGAAGGGTCCGTTTTCCACTGTTACATTTACACTTACTCTCTGAGAGTTCAAGGAATTCCTCAACCATGAAGCTTAAAACATTAGCGAGGAACAAACTGTCAGGAGTCCAGTCCAGACAGTGTGTATTTCTGATAAATGTGAAGAATCAGGCTGAATTTTTTATTTTTTTTATATACAAATTAACAACGCAACTGACTCCAGTAAATTCATTGGGCTAATTACATGCCGTGGGTTGTCTGATGTTCCCAGTATATAATCTCCCAACTTTTACTTCCTGCCTGTTTTTTTTTTTATTCTCGTGCACTGTTACTTTCAGCACAGATCAAATAAACATTTCTTGGAGTACATACACACTGAAAGCCAAAAGTTCTCTCCTACTCCGTTTCAGTGGGGAATAAACACACAAGGGATTGTGGAATAGTGTTTGGTGAGAACCTGACTGGAATAAACAATCGAGCTGCTTTGACTTTATGCAGATTAGAGGTTCTAGCAGGACTAAATGTATAATTTTGATGCAGAAATGCGTACAGTGGGATAATCAAAGTTTAATGTTCAACAAATATACATTATAAAGAGAAACAGTATTTCCTCCTACCTTCCAGAAACGCGAGCAGTTTTGCACTCAGGTCTCCAGTGGATAGGTTCACCAAACCGAACTTCACGTGAAAGCTGTAATGAATTTACTGGTTGCACAATTGCACTATTTGTCCGTGTAGTACACAGTTACAGAAGGGATTTATTTATAAATGCACTGTCCGTTAGCGCGCCGATGAGGATGGGTTCCCTTTTGAGTCTGGTTTTTCCTTGCCATCGTCGCCTCTGGCTTGATAATTAGGGATACATTCACATATTTACAGTTTATTTGGATTTAATTTTATTTGATTGTATGTATTTCTATAAAGCTGCTTTATGACATTGTCCATTGTTAAAAACACTATAGAAATAAAATTGAATTGAACATGCCCCTTTGTGGACTGGTGAGGCTAAATTGCTTTTAGATGAATGATTGTATGAGTGTGTGTGTGTTTATTTATTTTATTTTATTTTTTTGGATACTGTACTGTACTGTAGTGCCCACTAGTGGCCAATTTGTTAGCTGTGATTGCAAGATTTACAAAGAAAGAAAGTCATTTATACATTCATTTTGTGTACATACACTGGTGTGCATCAATGAATGTGGTGTGTAGCTGATTTACACTCATTGTTTCCTGACGACTTATTTATCTGAAGACATAATTATGTTTCTCTCCTTTCCTGTTTCCTGCACTCCTCTTCCTTTCCTTTTCCTCACAGAGCTGCAGAGTGTGCCGCTATTGGCCCGCTCGCCCAGCACAAACAGGAAGTACCCGCCCCTTCCAGTAGACAAGCTTGAAGAGGAAATGAACCGTCGCATGGCTGATGACAATAAACTCTTCCGGGAGGAGTTCAATGTAAACACACCACACACACATCATGCAGTGTGATCACATGTGACTCAGGAATTAGATGAATCATCGTGCATTGTTTTATTCATCTGTGTTTTTCTTTTTTTTTTTTTATGGAAACATTTATGGCTGTTCTAGTTGTGTTTAGAGCAGGATGTATGTTGGGCAATTGGTTTTAAATCTGCAAAGCAAATATAAGTGTGAATTAGTGTGGTATGATGTCATCAGAAGAGCACAAACCAAACATGGTCAGTCACAGAGACCAAAACACACCCTTGCTACAGTATGTAATCATTTCTTACATCATTTCAGTCATTTACTCGGCTTCAGTCACTCTGCATCACATCAACTTTATACGCATGGCAACTTTTGTTATATAAACTTTTTTACTTTTAGCATTTCCACTCGGGATTTCCTGGAAGCAGATTTAAATATAGAAACCCCACTTCTATGTCGTTCAAGTGTCTAATTCAGAGACTGACTTTTTGTTTCATAAACAATGTTTTTCTGCATTATTATATATAATTAATTTGGTTTAGAATGCTCTTCTGTAGCTCGTTCCTCAGTTCACTTTATGGCGATTGGTTATTAATTGTAGTTTTCGAACAAAAACAAACACGCATGATCCTTGCCCGTCCATGATGTTTGATGGGTTTTCTGGGCTTCTTCTCTGCAGGCGCTGCCAGTTTGCCCCATCCAGGCCTCATGTGACGCCGCCTCCAAAGAGGAGAACAAGGAGAAGAACCGCTACGTCAACATTCTGCCCTGTGAGTCTGGGTGATGTACATGCACGCAGTCATACGAGAGGATTCAAAAGTTCCCTATGTGGACTTACTGTTAAAATACATTATTCATATTATCTAAATACACTCCTAACACGGTGTATTTTTTAAAAAATCTCTTAAACGCTAAATCACCTGCTATTGATTTAATAGTACTTCATATTTTACCATCACTGTTTCATTCAGTCAAAAGACCACGTGTGTTTTTTGGACCTGAATTAATAAAGAATGAGGAATTATTGTTAAAAAAAAAAAAAAATCGACTGACTGACTGTCAACAGCTCCCACAAGGGGGACTAGTGAATGTATAAGTTGACTAGTCTATACGATCTGTGGAACTCTCTTTGAGTTCAGTTCATGGTTTTATTACTATAACTGTATTACTTCTTAAAAAACTATCTTTTTCAGTTTAAAATCACATCTGTAGTGCATGTGTTTAGCGAAATATTTGCCTGTACTATGAAAAGAACAGAAAACCTTTTTACTCTGAACTCATTGGCAATGGAGGTCTATGGGCAGATGGTAAATTCTTTTAAAACCTGACTTTATAATGCAAATTCCAAACTTTTACACTTTAATAATACAGCTCTTTGGGTGAGAAAGAAATAAGACAAAGTCTTAACAAATGTTATTTGATTTTTATTCAACGCTGGAGCAATACAGTGACCAAACAGGAAGCAGAATTACTTGCACGTTCCCCAGACATCAGCTGTAGTCCTATCCCTGAAAGGACAGATTACAGGTTTAGAGCTCAGCTTGCAGTACCTTTGTCTGAAAAATCCATGTAGGTGTTTTTTACATAAATGTTACGTATAAAAAAAAAAAATATTGACTGCTAACAGTTGTCATTAGACGTCTATTGTAAGTGAGTTTCCAGTAAACAGGATTTCTGTTCTTATCTCAGTGTAGGGAAAGTTAATTGTAGTCTGAAATAATTTCACAGATGTGGCAGATAAGTGCTGCAACATTGCATAAAGTACTGTTTTGCAAAACCATAGAAAAGGCTGACTGTTTTAGCAACAATGGTGTAGTTGCTATTTCTTCCACTTTTATTATTCCTAATAATGATGCTCCTTTGAACATCCCATGTTTTCTCTCTCTCTCTCTCTCTCTCTCTCTCTCAGATGATCACTCCAGGGTACATCTCTCCCCTCTAGAGGGCGTTCCAGACTCAGATTTCATCAACGCCTCTTACATTAATGTGAGTTGGAGCACCACGTTTCACTCACACATCCTCAGCTTCTAATAAGAGAAAACTAACGCATTCTCGCTTTCTCTCTCTGAACAGGGATATCAGGAGAAAAACAAATTTATAGCTGCCCAAGGTAAATGAAAAATGAATGTGGAAAAATATGTGAGGAAAAAATATTGAAAAGAACAGGACCATCTTTACCTTTCTTTCTAGCAGTACGGTACAAGTCAGCTGGTAGTCAGCTTAGATGTAGTGTGCAGATGAAATAACGTGTGCGTGCGTGTGTGTGCATCAGGGCCAAAAGAGGAGACGGTGAACGACTTCTGGAGAATGATCTGGGAGCAGAACACTGCCACCATTGTCATGGTGACCAACCTGAAGGAGAGGAAGGAGGTACACTGAAAAATGAATGACTATTTGTCATAGTCGTAAAAGTCTGGAAAAAATGAAAACAGCAAGTAAGGTTTATGGGGATTCGACTTACGTACATGCGTGTGTCTGCAGGTGGTTTTCTTTGTCAGTACTCATTTTAAATCCATGCTTATTCTGATGGCCCTTTTTCCCAATTGCTGAGTCAGGAAAAATTTAGATTAAATGCATCTCTAGTGGTAGCCAGTTAGCTAATCCGACCAGTTCTGCTATTTACCTCCTGACAAACGCACATACGGGACCAGCCAATAGAGATGTAAGCAAGTGTCCATGGCCTAACTGATAACCACTAAAAGAAGTTTGTATTTGAAAACAAGAACAAAAAAGACACAGTCCTTTCCTCTTCCATGCTGAGAGGGTAAAGATAAGTAGTCAAATGCCAATTGCATATTGAAGCTGCGTCATTCATCATACATCATACATCGTGATAGAAATGCAAATTTGCCAGAGGAACTAGCGCACGAACAGTTTATTTACTCAAATGAATGTTGTTAAAGTAAAAAGAGAGGCTGTATTAAGGTGGTAATTATATCTGCAGTGTAGGATACTAAAGCCAGACACATTTAGGGAAAGAGTTTTATTGTCATGAAATGGTGTAATTAGAGTCCAGTAGAGAGGAGGATAAATGAAAGTATATAGTAATGACATTATAATTACTACTATTATTATTATTATTATTATTATTATTATTATTATTAACTGATGAAAAACACTGATGACTATAATGCTGAAAATGTGGATGGTGTGTTTCAGTGTAAGTGTGCTCAGTACTGGCCGGATCAGGGCTGCTGGACGTACGGGAACATCCGTGTTTCCGTAGAGGACATGACTGTGTTGGTGGACTACACCATACGCAAGTTCTGCATTCAGCAGGTATTGTACCTGGATCTCTTGGTCCTTACTCATTCAAACACACTGTAAAAATGTTTCCAGAGAGCAAAAGACTAAAGTCTTCCCTTATTGCTTTATAGAAATGTCAAGCAGACCATTTAGTTGCTGCCGTGAAATAGGGTGTTACCTCAAGTCCTATCTTTCTACTTCCTACAATAAAAAATGGTTAAACCGGATAACTCAGATTATTACTTAATCCAGGTTAACCGGTTTCACCATTCATAGACCCCTTCGAAAGTATTGGAAAGGCAAGGCCAGTTCTAAGTAAATAATACTTAAGATTTATTTGCATATCCCTTACTTGCAATAACTGCATCAAGTCAGCGACCCACTGACATGAGCGAACTGTTGCATTCTGCTTTTGTGACACTTTGCCAGACTTGTACTGCAGCTTCTTTCAGTTTCTCCCTTCAGTCTACTCTTCAGGAGGTGAAATGCTGCTCAGTTGGGTTAAGGTCTGGTGATTGACTTGGTCAGTCTAAAACCTTCCACTTTCTTCCCCTGATGAAGTCCTTTGTTGTGTTGGCAGTGTGTTTTGGGTCATTGTCTTGCTGCATGATGAAGTTCCTCCCAACCCATCCTTATATCCTTTCCATCACTTTGGTAGAGGTTAATCTTGGTTCCAGAACTTTTGTGGCTCATCTCTGTATTTATTTGCGAATTCCAATCTGGCCTTCCGATTCTTACTGCTGATGAGTGGTTTGTATCTTGTGGTATGGACTCCATATCACTGCTCTCGAAGTCTTCTTCGAACGGTGGATTGTGATGCCTTCACCCCTGCCCTGTGGAGGTTGTTGGTGATGTCACTGACTGTTGTTTTTGGGTTTTCCTTCACAGCTCTCACAATGTTTCTGTCATCAACTGCTGTTGTTTTCCTTGGCTGACCTGTTCTATGTCTGGTTGTTAGGACACCAGTGGATTCCAAATTGTTGTATTGCTCAACTGTAGTAGTGCCATGTTCTAAGTTGTTTAACACATCTGGATGTAAGTAGCAGGAAATGAAAGCTGAAATCCTGACGTATCATATTTTTCATATTCATCTTTTGATCTCAAACCCATATTGCCTTCAGTGTCTAGCAAAAACAAAAGAATTGGCCGTGCCATTCCAGTACTTTCGGAGGGGACTGTCTATTCCAGATAGTTTATTTAAAAAAAAAAAAAAAAAAGACTGATGACACAATTACATTGTTAAAGTCTCAGAATCAAAGTTGCATCCCTACTGTCACCTTTATATAGTTTGTGATGTCACGTTGAGGGCGGGAACACAGATTAAATACTCTGTCTTACGACTGTGGACCGGGGTGCATCTTCAATAAATGTAGTCAAATAATTTACTTGTTTCTTTCATCTATACTTGTGTGGAAGTTTATTTATGGTTCTAGTAAAGCAAGCAAACTCAGTCTGTCTCAGAATAGCGAAAGTGTTTCTGACTGATTTAAACTGAGGATGTTAAATTGAGTTTAACTGGCTTTGTAGTGCTGAGAGTTAGAATTATGTGTATATGCTGACTCAGCATACATGCTGTTAATCTGAAAACGTTCTCCTCTCTCGTTTCTGTGTCTGTAGGTGGGGGATGTATCAGGGAAGAAGCCCCAGAGGCTGGTGACTCAGTTCCATTTCACCAGCTGGCCAGACTTTGGTGTGCCCTTTACCCCCATCGGCATGCTTAAGTTCCTTAAAAAGGTTAAAGCGTGCAACCCGCAGTATGCTGGGCCCATAGTGGTGCACTGCAGGTGCCTCTTCTTTTTCTTTTATCATCCCATATTTCCCTCACAGAACATGCCTTTTGAGACAATCCAGTCTGATCCAACATGGTTGTTCATCCTTAATGATTTATTCCAATATCCAGTTACCTTTACAGTTAATCTGTTTACAGGAATCTGTTTGTATGGAAAGTACAGAAACACAGTTGTACATTTTAAACAATGTTGTACATTTAAACAATGAAAAAATTCTTATTGCTTTCTGGGTAATAGATATTTGTAGATGTCCAAAAGCTTCCCAACCAAAAAAATGTTGTGACCTGCATCTCGCATGTAACTTTAGTTTGGATTA
Source organism: Pangasius djambal (assembly GCA_022985145.1). Taxonomy (NCBI): domain Eukaryota; kingdom Metazoa; phylum Chordata; class Actinopteri; order Siluriformes; family Pangasiidae; genus Pangasius; species Pangasius djambal. The sequence continues at coordinate 17,226,663 of CM040989.1, read as the reverse complement.
CTTGTAACCTACATGTAAACAGAGATTTGCAGCAGACTGCAGAGATGATGGTGCGTAAGAAACAGTTGGATCGAATTCATTCAGGGCTGTTAAAATCTTTACACGTAAACACAGTCGCTGTCGCTTTACCCCAGAATTGCCTGAAGGTTAGATACTAAAACATTCAAAAGTCTTGTCCCCCATTAAATAACTTATAATAATGATTAGAGTATTAATATATTTATTTTCATTGTTCATAATTTAATTTACTGTAAGGACTTACATTTCTAATATTACTATACATTACTTGGTTCAGACTTGTTATTGTTGGTAACAATCTGTATTTCATGATTTTCTCTTTCATTCTGTCTGTCTCTCTAGTGCGGGTGTCGGGAGGACGGGCACCTTCATCGTAATCGACGCGATGTTGGACATGATGGCTGCCGAGAGGAAGGTGGATGTGTTCGGCTTCGTCACAAGAATCCGAGCCCAGCGGTGCCAGATGGTGCAGACCGATGTTAGTTCAGCTTCCACACTCTGACATCTTTTTGTTCAAGCACTCTGGCTTCAGTCACATTTCCTTAACCCAGAGCAAAACAGATCTTTATTCATAGCAAATGATCTGAATTAAATCTAATACATTTACACAAAATGGCAAAAAAAGGAATAAATAAATAACAGAGCAGATGAACTTTTTGTGCTTGTACCCAAGTTTCTTACAGCTCTGATATATATACTTGGAGGTCAGGAGGGCATTTTGAGTATGATAGACGCTAAGTAGATATTACTTATAATAAAGACTCTTTAATTTAATGTCATATGGCTCATCCCCTGCCCCACCTTGACTGTACTGTTACCTCACCCTCATACTCTGAGCTCAGCCCACCTGTCTCACCAGCTTTTATTCTTAGACATTTCTGGTTTTGACTCATTTACATTTACGGCATTTGGCAGACGCCCTTATCCAGCGCGACTTACAATTATCTCATTTATACCACTGAGCAGTCGAGGGTCAAGGGCCCAGCAGTGGCAGCTTGGCACCTTCCGATCAGGAGTCCAACATCTTAACCACTGAGCTACCACTTCCCTATCTGTGTTCCAGCTTTACACCTGCGCTAGTCCATGCAATTTCTATATAAATGAGTGATCCAGAACGCTTTAATCAAAGATCTGTCCCAATAATGAATAATTATTCTTGTATTAATTCTTCCTTTTTAATAATGGTGTTTTAGTACAGTGACTGCAAATAAGAGACAGAGCTGCTTTATAGGGTATGGGTACCAGCCGAAATCCTTCAGGTCTCACAGTCATGACATTCTAATTATAAGCATGTGTTGCTATAAGAATTCCTGGCTCTCATGCAAGAGTCAAAACAACTCATAGATTCAAAACTGCAAATTTATCAGGAACTTTTAAGATCAGCGTTTTCACCTTGCGATAAAGAGGAGCACAGGTCAGTCATAGAGTCTGAGGTGGCTGAAAGAGTGTTCAAAGTGCCAGCCCATAACTGTTAACACGAAACATCAATCTGAATGCCGTTTATCTATCACTCACATTCCGTCGCCTGAAAAAGTGAGACTGTATTAAGTGCTGGATTATACTGAACGGGGTAAACGGAGAGCTGTAGTCCTGTTGCATCTGGGGTAATGAAAAGACTGTGGCGTGCCATGCTCACCACATTGCTTCTAGCTTCAGGAACACTTCTCTCTCACTCCCCTCTCCGTCTCTCGTTCCTCTCCTCCTCAGACTTTGTCACCGCCAAATTAGAAAAAAGGCATGTTGGCGTCTGGCAAAAGATTAAAATTTGAAGCATATATTTATGGAACATGATATATTTGGGCGTTCATCATTTGAGCTGGTTGGGGCATCCAAGTGTCACCTATGTTTGGAAACAGGATCGCCCATCCACAATGGTTTAAGAAGCAAATTTGATGTATAAGGTTTTTTTTTTTTTTTCTGATACTCGTATTGATTCTTAAAGCATCTTTTACACAAATTAAGACCATGAAGATAATTCCAGTACTAATACACTGTGAGACACTGCGAGGGTACACAGAGGGTACCCACTGTGAGGGTAGTAGAGGTTCATTGCTAATAGATGTAAGTGTTACAAAAGGCTTTAGATATTGGAATCTGGAGCTTCGACCTTTAAAGGGCAACATATCCCTAACAACATTTTAAATGTAGCTTGGTTGTTATGGTTTCGGAAGTGCCATTGTTTTAGGCCTGAGCTTACAAACCATCCAAAAGCTTTAACCAAATGTTTCTCTTTTTTCTTTCTCTCTCTCTTCCACAGATGCAGTACGTATTTATTTTCCAGGCTCTGTTGGAACACTACCTGTACGGAGACACAGAGCTGGAGGTCACCTCTCTAGAGTCTCACCTGGCCAAACTCTACGCTCCTTTACCTGGAGCCGGTTGTGGTGGGCTAGAGGCGGAGTTTAAGGTGGGTGTGGCCTAACGAGGGCCCGAACTTTGGTTCCTCCTGTGAGCAGCTGCTGCTTATGATATTTCACTGGCAGATTCAGTTCAGGTCAAGTGGGAAATTCATTATTTTTATTATAAAGGAATAAAAAAAAAAGTAAAATGTTGAAGACATGTATATCTTTCTTCTTTCTTTCTTTAATTATTTAGTATCCATCTCGCTCAGTCTATATCTAAACATTTGTCTCTCTCTCTGTAGAAACTCACCTCTATAAAGATCCAGAATGATAAAATGAGAACAGGGAACCTTCCAGCCAACATGAAGAAGAACCGTGTGCTGCAGATAATTCCATGTAAGCTGTGTGTGTGTGTGTGTGTGTGTGTGTGTGTGTGTGTGTGCGCGCGTGTGTGTGTGTGTGTGTGTATCAGTCCAAGAAGCTTTGAAATAAATGCCTATGAACACTCTTGATTGACAAACTATACATAAAGTTGGACTTGGCCTCTCTCATTTTCTCACTTTCTTCCACTCTTTCAGATGAGTTTAACCGAGTGATCATTCCTGTAAAGCGTGGTGAGGAGAATACAGACTATGTCAATGCCTCCTTCATCGATGTGAGTGTTTTCCTCAATTACACACCAAGTGCAGCTTTCAATGCTAAAGCAATTTCACCATCTATTTAGACAGTGGCAGAATAAGATTACGAAGGCATTTGTGTGTAAGAGAAAAGGATTGATTTGTCAGAGGGCTGTCTTGTGTTTCTGCTGTGTGAGTGTGTTTTGGCCCATTTATGATTTTTGTTTTTTTTTCCCCCGGCCATTACTGTTTGCGTACTTGGCGGCTGAAGATCCTGCGCATTTGTTTATCTATTTTACTGAATCCAAGTTTGACAGACACACTCACAGAGTGTGGTTAGGTTTTTAACATCAACTGGTGGAGTATACACACACACGATGTCTGTATTTACGCCCACACTCAGATCTGCAGGCCGTTCTGGCGCTATGACCAGGAAAAAGAAGGATGTTTGAGAACCAGATAGATTGGCTAGAAATGTAAAGCTAGTCAAAACCATTAAATTGGCATGTGGTCATTCCGTAAGAGCAACACAAGCAGTAATTAAGTATTCATAAGCAATTAATACGTAACTCATTATCCAAATAGTAATGGTTGATTATTTATTAAATATTAATGGTGGGAAGGTGGGATTTTGTAATTATTACTGGAATGTTAGTCATGTCAGTTTTTTTTTTTTTCAGACTGCGCATATATATCTGGAATGCTTACACTAAATTTAACTTGTACAGAATGACCGATAGAAGTAGCCTAGTTAATGTGTGTGCCATCCAGGTTGTAAAAGCTATTATATTTGTGTGGAAAAATAGGTTTTGTGCTTTTTCTTCAGTGTAAAGACACTGCATAAAGCCGTTGCCTTTTCTGAAATAAAACAGAAACCAAGTATTGGCCAAGTTTAAAACACAAAGATATTTTTGTTTAGTGATCACATTTCAATAATGATACTAAACTGGAAAATTCACCAGTTTCTTTTATATTACTTTTTTTTTTTTTCTGACCGTAATATTTGTGTCTGTCTCTCTGTGTGTGCAGGGCTACAGGCAAAAGGACTCGTACATGGCGAGTCAGGGCCCATTGCAGCACACCATCGAGGACTTCTGGAGGATGATCTGGGAGTGGAGGAGCTGCTCTATTGTGATGCTCACTGAACTGGAGGAGAGAGGACAGGTAGAGAGAGAGGGAGGATGGGTAGAAATAGGGGAGGGGTGAAAAAGGTGAGGACAGATACAGAATCTATGTTTATGTGCATCTTTAAAATTAGGCAGGTAAAAAAAATGATCTTAGGAGACAGGGAGAAAGATGTAAGGTGATGAAACTGGCTGTAAAAGCAGAAGTGAGAGAGAGGCAGGTGTGAGGGGGACAGATGGGTACAAGAGGACCCGAGCGACCATCCTATGTGTGCTGTTCCATTTTCATATCTCACTCGGTCTCGGTCTCCCTCTGTAGGAGAAGTGTGCTCAGTACTGGCCCAGTGATGGAGTGATGGTGTGTGGTGATATGTCCATTGAGCTGAAGAGAGAGGAGGAATGTGAGAGTTACACTATCAGAGATCTGCTCGTCACCAACACCAGAGTGAGTGGTGTACACACACACACACAAACACACATACACACACACACACACACACACACGCGAGCACACAACTTCAGAACCCCTAGTGCTACTGCCGCTAAATATCACTGTGTGCATTGTACTGTGAAAATGGTATTGTGCATCATGAAAAGTATCGTGATCTTTTGGCTGTATCGCCCACCTCTTTGACTGGCCACTCAAGTGTGACGTGTTATCACTCAGTTCAGAAAGCCACTTAGCTAGCTACAATATCTCTCTTCCACTCAGCTGAATGTCACCGTCATTATATTCCAATTTGGAAAAAAGTTTAAATCAAAGAAAGAAAATTTTCTATATAGTCAATATTCAAGATTTTACACTTTTCTAGGTCACTGTTGAAATGTAAAAAATAGTGATATTGATCATGTTAACTCTATTACGAAAGCTTAGGTTTTTCTTGAGTTTTATCTCTTATCACCACACTCGTGGATTTAATTTAACATGGATTGTCAGGTTTTACACAAACTTGTGAAGTCCATGCCAACTCGAGTCATTAAAGCAAAAGGGGGGGACTTACACAATTCTAAGAAATTCTGAAATTCCTGTAAATATTTTTAAGATTCTGCTTTTCACTCAAGTTATTGCTGGTAATATAATTTGTAATAAAAAAAAAATTATTGCACTGGAAAATAAATAGGAGCATTTTCACTAGTGGTCTTGAGTAGCCTATTATATTATAATCTGATCTGATATTAGATTGCACTCACTGGTATTGACAGATGATTATTTGTTAAAATAATTTTGCATTTTAATTATTTAATTATGCATATTTCTTTCATATTGGCATGCTGAGCAGCCATACTGTCATATATACTATTTTGTGATGGTAAACAGACAGGTACTTGATCAGGCTGGTAATAGTTCTTGTGTATAATTGTATGTGTCAAGGTGTTTCTCTCTCTCTCTCTCTCTCTCTCTCTCTCTCTCATTTTCTCTCTGTGCAGGAGAATAAATCTCGTGCTGTGCGTCAGTTCCACTTTCACGGTTGGCCTGAGGTGGGGATCCCCACTGACGGTAAAGGCATGATCAACATCATTGCTGCTGTGCAGAAACAGCAGCAGCAGTCTGGAAATCACCCAATCACAGTGCACTGCAGGTGAGCCATGCCCTCTCTGCTCCACCAATCCACAGGCCAAGGTGGAGCCTGAGCCTAGTATACACACACACACACACACACTGCAACCGTAAGAACACTGTTACCACTGAGCGACACTAACTGATTATGTACACCTAAGAGAAGAAACAGTGAAACCGTTGTGACTGCAGCACTTGGTAAAACATTCTCTAGACCACTTCCTCTACCCCGCCTATCAGTGGAACACTAACCAGTGATGCATAATTAAGAGAGTAGAGGCATTTGTATTTATTTAATTTATTTTTTTACAGTTTATTTTAGTGTTAATCGACTTTTATCCTGCACCGATGTCAGTTTTTGACCAGAGGATATTTTTGCTGTTGCTGGATATTTTTGGTTGATTGCCCATTTCTCAACTCTGATAAACTTGTGCACATCTCCACCACACACTACCTTATCAGCATCATGGCTCTGCTGATAGTGTTCCACCAACCAAATAACATCTGGCCAGTGGTGGTCATATGATATGTCCCTTTTCGTATGCAGTAGTCAGTAATTGCACATCTGTGTGGTAGGAATAAAAATTGAACAATGAGTGTAGATACATATATGGTAGGTGTAGCTAATAAACTGGTAACTCCATGTACATGACTATTTGAGACTACTAAGTGTAAACAAAGTTATTGTGTGTGTGTGTGTGTGTGTGTACGTGTGTTTTGCAGCGCCGGCGCAGGTCGTACGGGCACATTTTGCGCTTTGAGCACCGTTCTGGAACGTGTGAAGGCAGAGGGCATTCTAGACGTCTTTCAGACAGTGAAGAGCCTGCGACTGCAGAGACCACACATGGTGCAGACACTGGTGAGCACACACACACACACACACACACACACACACACACGCATATACAGAGACTCTCACAAGGCCACTGCCTGCTTCTCCTTTTCTAATTCATCTGATCCATTTTAACGCTTATGTTCCACCCAGGTAACAATGATCCATTTAGAGTTTAAATAAAAAGATTATTTCTGTAATAAATAGTAAATGTAATTATTATGTGCTTGACAGTTTCTCTAACAAATGAACAATATCATTCATTACAGGAGGCTGGTCTTTGTAATGATAAAACTGAGCTGATTTTAGTTACCCAAACATGGGAGACGTGTTTGAGTTTCTATTTCTGTTTATTTTACTTATATTGTAGATTACTGAGAAAAAGATTAGACATTGGGGTGGACAAATCGTAAACTCGTGAGCAAGTAAAAGCGCCACTGTGCTGCCCGTTACCATGTTTTGGTTTCCTGGAAACATAACTGACTTGGTTAAAAAGCGGTGTCTGAGGAAAACGTGAGAACACATGGCGAGCAAGGTTGCTAGTCGAATGCATTAATAAAGACTAAGGCAAATGAGCATGTTTGAGTATTATCCTCTTTGAATTAAGTTTCTTATGTAGCCATATCTATTGAGACCTTGACCAATAGTCAGCAAGTCCAGCCTCTTGGCTGAGATGTGGTGCTCTGTCCTCGCACCACTGTAAAGCACATTATGTTTAAACATAGCTACATACCAAATTAAAAATAGTTTGTTTAATGAAAATGAATATCTTTTTCTACTAATATCCCTAAACTCATATTATTGGTAGTGTACATGAGCACACACTTGGGTGAAGCAGATTGACTGGAGATGGCTGGTATTTCTGTGTCTGTCTCAATGCAGGAGCAGTATGAATTTTGCTACAAAGTGGTCCAGGAATACATCGATGCCTTCTCTGACTATGCCAACTTTAAGTAGGGACCCTACTGAGTGAGCGACGTTCTCAGCCTCTCTCACACACACACAGTTACACACACACACGAGCTCAGCACTGGACTGGCCGCAATCACAGAAAAGGGAACAAGGACAGAGGAGGACGAGAGAGATGGCATTTTTGTCAGAAGAGGACAACGGGGGAAAAAAAAAAAGATGCCTTCTTGAGTATTTTGTAATTTTGTGTATTGTCTTGTTAATATGTTCCTCTTTACTTTTTCCAGTGTAAATACACTTACCCCATCATTTATTTGTTTTTAGATGCAAGTTTTAGTGTGACCTTTTTTCCTAATGTAGTTTACAGGTATATGAATATAAACATAGTTATATGACTCTGAATTGGTTTTGAGTTGAACAGCTGGACCATGGGGTGATTTTTTATTTTTTCTCGCTCTCTTTTTTTTCTTTTGTCTTTTTTCCCCCTTTTTCTATTTGTGCAGCTGAGTGATGGAGACCTGACCGCTCAAACCTGTTTCTCTTTTGCTTGCAGCCATATTTTTGGCTCACTTACACAAGTCTCCCCAAAAAGACAACCTATATACTTTTGCATTTTTTTTTTTTTTTAAATGTAGAGTATTGACCAGTTGTATGCTGGAGAATCTAGGGTGAATTATCCCTCCTTCTAAAAAAGCAGAAATGTATTGGAGGAGGTACATCCCAGTTCCTCATGGAGGACCATTTCAAAGCCAACAGACCAATGGCTGTGTGATTTAAGTCTGTCACTTAAGAAATCAATTGAAACCGTTTTGGGCACCGTTAGCGTCTGGGCGCCACTTTCCTTTAGCACAACCGCGTTTCAGTTCTTCTCATAAATATGTCAAGGCTCTGAGAGAGTGGCTCATGTGGTTCTCAGAAATGTCTGAACAGGTACTTCCTTTCTTACAGTACAAAATGGCACAAAATCTTTGCTGTGATCATTGAAACAAAACGAGACTCTGCTTTCAGACAAAAGCCTTGAGGTCGAAATCGCTTCTTGAAAGGGTGATCAGAGAATATGCATAAAATATTTGCCCTTCTCATTTCTCAGAGCAAACCTTAAGAAAGAACTGATTAGCCCTGAAAGGTTGTTCAGTCAGTCTTGGGGTGTTTACAAGCTTAACACGTTGTACCAAGTGATCATTTCTACTCATGAGCACGAGTGCAACCAATGAGGGTGAAGAAATACTCCTTGAAAATGGCTAACAAGAAAAGGAAGCTAGTTGTTACTGATTAGCATAATCCCATTTGTGTAACTAGCAAAGAGTGAATGTGACAGGTCATGGTTCTATCTGTATCCGTCTGTCTGGCCATTCTTACTTTATCTCATTATTAGCACTTTTGGGTGAAGCAGTCCTTTAACACTCCACTGAGCCAGTCCAATGGAAAACTACCAAGAACCTTCTTCTTTCTTTTTTTCCTTTTCTTTCTTTCTTTTTTTTTTTTTTTTTGCTATTCGATTGTTTACATGGCTTTTGAGGTTCAGGAGGAAAGTAAAAACTTGATTAAGGGAAACCTAACTGTGCAACATTGCCTTACAGCAACATGGGTTTTGTTTCATTTTGCTTTCCTCTTTGTAGGGGGTCAAAGGCCACTGTTGAGAAGCCGTGAATAAACCAATACCCCAAACCCCATGGCCAACAATGCATGTAATTACTAGTTGACCAACAGAACACTTACACAGCGGCTTACCAGTGTTTATAAGTGAATTTTCAGCTAGCTTCAGTCTGATTGTTAGTGAATGTTTGAAATTAGCGCTGTATCTAAACTCCATGGACGTCTGAGTCAGAGCCTGCACACTGCTGATGAGGAAATGAGCCCTGAGATATCAGATTCGTCTTGGATACATCAATCTGAATTTTTTTTTTTTTCTTTATTAAAAAAAAATAATAATAATACAGGGTTAGGTCAAATTTCCTTGCGTAAAGGAAGTCTGGCAGATTCCGTTGTTGCTTTAAAAAAATTCAGGTTAATCCCTATCCATCTGTAGTGCGTGTGTGATATCAAGACATTTCCCTCAGCTGAGTTATGAACAGAAAACCTGTTCATTCGGATATTATTTAAAAATATAGTCTAAGGGCAGTTGTGCCTATGCAACTTGGAGTTAAAACTAAAAAACTCACTCATTCACTACAGACGAGGCAAATGGTGATTAGATTGAAAAACGCTGGAGTATTTCTTTTCTTCTTTTTTTTTTTTTTCCTCTTAATGAAACACTGTGCCAATATACATTCTGAGTAAAGTAACTCCACCCAAACCTGCTACCCCTTGTTAGCAAGCTCCGCCCCTTTAGTCCCGCCTTCGTGGAGGTGTGGATCACTGAGCAAGTGCCTATGTAATAACTTCACTGCTACGTGTGCGTGTTTGCTGTGTGCTGAACGAGCTCTGACCTCAGCTTTTACTGGTTTTTATAACTTCTCAATGGTGAGATTTTGGACTTAATTCCTCTTCAGGAACTCTTTTAAGCTGATGTGTGTTGAATCTGTCGAAATGGGTTTCTAGTTTCTCGTATCGTCTGAGACCCCACATAAGATGAGAAATAATTTCTTAAACAGTTCACTGTTAAACTACATACACATCATCAAACAGTACTGACTTTCAGATTCTAGCTAGTTCTAGCTGGGGGTCCCCCAGTGTTTGTGAGAACCCACTGTGGAATATTCCAGTACTTTCAGAAAACAGCATCATCTTCATCTTCTGTTCTGAACGTTGCGTCAGTCTGTGGAGGAAGATAAAACCTGCGGGAAGAGAAACGAACGCAGGACAAAGCGAGAATGAGAAATCCCTCTTACACTCTGTCTTTTCGCGTCCTTGCTTTTCACACGTGATGCTCGTCATCCATTCCACCCCTCCACTTTTTTCTCCTTGCGTCTCCTTGATTGGGTCACATTGTAAATTTGACCCCTATTTTAACTTGAGACTTTTTTTTTTTTTTGCTCCCCACAGTGTACGTCATCCTTTTGCTTTCATCATCCTAAATGTTTCCATCTGTACATAACGTTATTTATATTTCATTCCTTTCCGCCGCCTTGCTTATTTTTTTATTCTTATACATTTGTATAATAAACTGTACTTGGACCATTTTTTGAAAGTATTAGAATTTTTTTCCCATTTTTTTAAAGTTTGGTATTATTATTATTATTATTATTATTATTATTGTCTTAAAATCTTATTTTTAATTTGCATCTGTTTTTATAGTGTTATTCAAAATTTTGAATATATGTGTATATAATTATATATATAATAAAAAAAAAATTATATATAATTATATAATGCTAAATGGCCTTTCTAAGCAAGGAACTGTTCCAACCTAATAAAAATGCTTGAGATTTTATCACTGGTTTGAGTCTGAGTGGACTGACTTTTGTGTATGTTTGAATTGTGTATGTTTCTAAGTTTATAATTTAAATAAAATGATCAGTAGTCATTTTGGTTATCTCAGTAATTAATTTGTCCTCCACTAAAAAGTTTTTTTTTTTTCTACTTTGACAGTATTGTCGTCTTCATAATCTCAGGTTTTAAAAAAAAACAGATTATTGATTTGGTGTAATTTTTTGTGCGATCTGGCCTGTCACTTCGTTTCAGGACACTAATCCTTACCTGATTAAGACATGTCAGGAGGAATCTGCATCTGCTGCCACCTTAATGAGGACACGGTGATGTTTTTTAATGAAGGAAATCCTGGGCTGATGCAGTTTGGTTGAGTTTTTTCTCTTTAAACATTATGCCATAATGAGTAAATGATGATAACATTTTATTAATGCCCAGAAGGATGGTATGATGGATTCTCCACTATGCAAACACGCCTCCTAATTAAATCCTGATGCTGTGAAAAGTTTAAGTATTTTGTCCTCATGAGTAACAGCGGCATGCCAGCATGATCTCATGATTGCAAGCTTGTCGACAGTTAAGTGCAGTTAAGTGGCAACAGTATATGGAGAATTATGAATAATTAAAGCACTAGCCCAGCATTTTTCAATCTCTCCTCTAGCTGCAGTATGTGTATAGTGTATGCAAATTTAGCACGGACACTCATTTCCCTGTACTGTTTCCCTGTAGCGTTTAGTAATGATCACTTTTCCACTATGGCAAAGTCTTCGGGACAGAGGCCTTTTGTGCGTTCAGGTTTCTCAGTAACATGACAATTTGCATTTTTTTTTTTTTTCCTCTTACTAACTTCAGGTGAGAGAAAAAGAAACAACAGTTTATAGCTGCTGGATTATAAGGGAAAACAGGAACTAACTTGTCTCACAGATGGTCCACAATGTTAAATATATATCCTGAATTTATACATTTCTGTAAAGCTTACACAAATAAAATTGACTTGAATTAAATGTAACTATAGCAAAGTGCTGTGGTTTAAGAGGAATAAATCTTTACGAAGTGCTGTTATTGTAACTTTAAGTCCAGCCACATCACACCACCTCATCATACAATATTTTCTTATAACAGCATGTTCCATTGTGTTTTATTCCTTAAATAAAGCAGCTTTGGTAAAGACCAATCATATCCTATCCATTAGAAGTGGCTAAACACGTCAAACTTCTCATCTGTGATAGTTACGCTGTAGAAGCACTAGAGATTGGAGTGAAACATAACGGAGTATTCCTTTCACGTTAGAGCAGGGGCTGGAGTTTTACTTAGAGCTTTAGTAATAATAGTAGTATGAATACTTCCTGCTCCCACTGGTGTGTAAAGTGTGAGTGAGTTAGATTTGGCTAGCAGTCAGGGTTTAGCCTTTTGAATGACTTACATGAAATTGCTTTCACATATTCAAATATATTTTATGTTCGAATGTGCAGATTTATTTTTGCCTACATTGTACATTTTGGAATGTGCAATATTATATGTCTATTTTTAAATGATTATAGAGGCAAATTTTAGAGTGTGAGTCAGTGTGACCTCATGACTTTGTGTGTGTGTGTGTGTGTGTGTGTGTGTGTGTGTATGTGTCAAACTGGCACTTTGAGCGGATTAGTGCAATCAGAAGCCTCAAGTGTGTTTAAACACCGCTTGAGGGACAGGAACTCAATCTGTGTCTCACCCAGCCGAATTAATCAGCCCTGTAATAGCGCACACAACTATTTTCAGATTTGGGTCTTGCCAGGGTCACCGTGTGCTTCTCAAAGTTCAAAGGTCATTGTGCTGAGTTCACCTTGGACAGCAGAGAGGAAATGAGGTGTCTTACGGGTGGCCAGTAGAGGGCAGCCACACTTATGAAATATTAATAATACACACTGTTTGACATACTGATGATACCCTAAGATGGAAACTGCTTCTACACAGTAGCCAGGATATTTATTTTTTATCTGTTAACTTTTACAAATATTTAAATAGCTGAGACAAATCATAGCCTTCTCTGTGGTGATTATAATATGTTATAGTTATGACAAAATTCCCTTTATATACATATTATCATAGTTTATCATGTATGTGCTTATACATTTATTATTTATTATTTTCTATATAAATTATTTGTCTTGTTAACACCATTCTCACCCCCCAGTTCTTTTATTTTCTGAACTATAAACGATATTCATGACACAGGCTTAAAACTAATCCCCATTCGAAATAGTTAGAAGGCCTATATCTGAGAAATGACTCATGCCTATGGAAATCCTCAAGTTGTCGCACGTCATTCATTGTCTGTGTGTGTGTGTGTGTGTGTGTGTGTGTGTGTGTGTGTGTGCGTGTGCGTGTGCGTGTGTATATATGCATTCGGGTGGCATCCCTCAGGGGGTCATGGGTGTTTGAAGATGATAATTGGAATCGAGCCGACGTTATGTGTCCCAGCGGAACCCCTCAGACCGGTGTGTGTGTGTGTGTGTGTGTGTGTGTGTGTGTGTGTGTGTGTGTGTGTGTGTGTGTGTGTGTGTGTGTGTGTGTTGGGGTATAAATAGAGAGGAGGTGTATGAAGATGGTCTCAATTGATACTCCAAGACAAGATCTTCTCAGACTTGCACATCTTAGAAGATTCACACCTGAATAAAGCACATCAGACAAGGTAAAAGGTAATATATTTCATCGTTTTCTTGAATTTTGATGTAATTTTAATGCATTATTATATCATACATTACCTCTGTTCTACTCTACTCTTCTCCACTACATTATTTTCTACTTGTATTTTGGGTTATTTTGTCTGTTTCCAGTTTATATTTTAATCTGTTAATTTCACTTTTTTTTCGCGTTTTCTTAAAAAGTGCTAAATAAATTAATTTTTATTATTGTTGCTGTTGGCGGTGGTGGTAAAGCAGGACGGTGTCCAGGTCTGAAGCTCCACTAAACAATAACTGTAACAGTAATTTTGATGTCAGTGAAGATAATCATGCAAAAAAAAATTATTTACTTATTGTCTGACTTAATTTAAAACTTTACTTTATTAATTACCTGATATTTTATTGGCTGACTAATCTGTGTGTGTGTGTGTGTGTGTGTGTGTGTGTGTGTGTGTGTGTGTGTGTGTGTGTGTGTGTGTGTGTGTGTAGAGTGATGGTCAGTGTGTGCAGGCTGTTGCTGGTTGCTGCCTTGCTGCTGTGTTTGCAATCGCAGCTGTCTATCTCACAGCACTGGTCTCATGGCTGGTACCCTGGAGGAAAGAGAGAGATCGACTCTTACAGCTCACCAGAGGTCTCTCTCTCTCTCTGTCTCTCTCTCTCTCTCACACACACACACACACACACACACACACACACACACACACACACACACACACACACACACACACACACACACACAATCACATAGTTTTGCATAAAACAACTGTTAACAAAATTATAAAAACAACTGAAATGTGCACAGGTATTTGGGACACAAGTATATACAGCACTGTGCAAAAGTCTTAGGCATCCTATTTTTTTAGTACGAACTTTGTTATAGTTTTTTATTTTATGACTTCTACATTATCAAGTCAGTACAAAAACATTTTAGATTTCCAAACAGTTTTCCAGCACAAAATTAAAAGTTGCAGAAAAATGTTTGCATGTCAGTAAAGAAATCAGTGTATTACATAACAGACACTTTTCAGACAAAAAAAAACATAATGAAGGCTGCTGGGTTTCGCTGCAAAAATAAGAAGCAAGTGTGAGAATCAAAGTCTCCAGAAGAACCGTGGCTGCTTCTGCAAGATGCTCAGTAACACTTACAGCTCATTTCCTTATAAAACTGCACTAATTGTACCTGAGACTTTTTTTTTTTTAAAGCAAAGGGCCACACCATATATTGACTTTGTTTGATTTATTACTGTTTTACTGCTCTTTATAGTATTTTTTAATGTATAAACATTTAATTTCATTATTTTTGAAGGCATCTTCGCTCTACAGCATTTCTTTCTCAGCATGTGCCTAAGACTTTTGCACAGATGTATATATATATATAAAACCTAAACATATGCTTAAATGCTAAACATATACTTATAAATCACTTCACCGATAAATGATTTACTAAATACAGGGTGTCCCAAAAATCCACAGTTTGGCAACAGTGTTGTGTGTGATGGTGTTGCCATGTTTCCTGTTAAAACCATCGCAGCCTTGCAAGAGCTTCCCGATCCAACCGTGAGAATGATTTCAATATGTTCTTCTTCTGTCAAAGGCATTCTTAAAGGCTATCTGAAAAAAAAAAAATAATAATATAAACTAAGTATTTTGGAAGTCAGTTTTGGAAGACATTTTGCTAAAAAGTGTTAATTTCCCCTACGTTTAGAGAATTTTGGGACACCCTGTATAAGCTCATCTGAATAAGATTTTTAAATTCCATGCATAATTTAATTAGGAAGTTTCAACTCTAACATGACTGATCCAGCTAATCAGGATGCATGTGAATATTGGCTATTTTCAAATGTTCTTGTGAAGAGAAATCGGTCAGTGGAACTCAAACTATGCTGCTATGTTAACTGTGTTGAACCTGATTTAAGTGACTATTATATGCTCCAGTCCTTATATATGATTTAAATGAGGCTGTCCAAGCTGAACGTATCACACATATCTCGCTTTCAGGTTCTGGTGTACTCAGTCAAACTGAACCATACTAGATACAAGTGTATAACAAATAAAATTCAGCAAAATAATACAGCAGCATAAAATAGTTTGGTGAAAGTTCAGGGCAGTAATTTTCTTATTCTCTGTCAGTGGTTATGAAATCTTTCCCTCCTGCTGTGTCTCACTGCGTGGACAGATATCTGGGGAGATTAAGCTGTGTGAAGCAAGAGAATGCAGCTATCTGAGGCCACTGAGAACCAACGTCCTGAAGAGCATCCTGGTGAGAACTCAGTCTGCATCATTTTAATTTTTATTTATGTATTACGAAGAGATCTACTTGTGAACTTAAAATATACCTGAATATTCTATTTACACTACATTTAATCATGTTTCCAAACTGTTAAAATGGCACATATTGTACTGATGAAATGTGTTAATGTGTTCTAACACAGTGTTAATGGCTTAATTACTTAATGACTAGCAATTGTAATTGATTGATTCGATTAAATCTTTACAGTTTTGAAACAATAACATTTTATTTATACATATATTAGTAAAGAATAATCGACTCTCATTTCCAAATATAAACTGTATTAGTATCAGTATTAGTTAATAGTTTATGTATCATACAATGGTCTTGCATGATGCACCTCCAAGTGCATTTTTACTCAAGTCTCTGTGAATTTGCCTGCTTCAGTTACCTTGTTTACACCTGCAAGTACTTTTTCTTCTTTCTTCTTTTGACTGTTCTTTGATTTTTTTTTTTTTTTGACACTTCCTGACAATGCTGTTCCCCCTATAGCTTGATGCTCTTGCAAAGGAATTCCAAAAGAGGAAGTGACCTCATCAACTCATACCCCAGCATCATAGCGTCTTTCTTCGCTCATCCCACTGGTCTGGACAAATGCCTCTGCTAATCCGTGGGCGTGAGCATGTGTGTTTACGTTTATGTGGTTTTAGCATCAAGCTTTCTGTCATCTGTGTATGAAGCAGCTCTGTGAAATGCACCATGTGATCATTCAATAAAATGTTTATTTTGGTATTCTGTCTCTTTGTGAAGAAATATATGAGAAATTCCATGCTTTGCCAAATACATTATTATTATCTGTGTGAAAGGCTTGAATTAATTTGTGTATTTAGCCAACCTCCTTAAACTGTAAAGCCCATTGTGAGCACTTTGTTTAGCCTGAGGCCTGAGGATTAGTTATAGCCAGCCTGTGGTGTCTAAATTCTGTAAAGATGTTCCAGAGGACATTACGGATACTAACTAAACCAATATTAAAAACATACACTCGATGGCAAAAGTTTGTGGACACCTGACCATCACACTCATATGTGGGCCTTCTCCCAAACTGTTGCCACAAAATTGGAAGCACACAATTGTATAGAATGTTGTTACATGTCGGCCCAAACCTGTTCCAGTACGATAATGCCCCTGAGCACAAAGCGAGGTCCATGAAGACATGGTTTGCCAAGGCTGGAGTGGAAGAACTCGAGTGGCCTGGACAGAGTCCTGACCTCAACCCCACTGAACAGCTTTGGGATGAACTGGAACACCAGGCCTTCTTGCCGGATATCAGTGCCTAACCTCACTAATACTCTTGTGGCTGAAAGGGCAAATCCCCACAGGCCTGGTCCAAAATCTAGTGGAAAGCCTTCTCATAAGAGTGGAGGTTATTGTAACAGCAAAGCGGAGACAAACTCCATATTAACACCCATGGTTTTGAAATGAGATGTTCAATGGTCAAGTATCCACATACTTTTGGCCATATAGTGTACTTGTTTAATTTGGCCTATTCTTGTCCTGGAACAAAAATTAAAAAAAAAAAATCATGTAACTCAGTTACACTTATGTTTAGTGCATAAGTAGTTCATAGGTACAACTGAGCTCTAAATATTGATGAGTGCAATTTCAGTATTAACTCCTCACTATGCTTGTGTAACTCAACAATAAATATGGCTCTGAGAATGCTAGCCACCCCATTACCCCAACATTGTGATGTGATGGACATTATTATGATTTATAAGGTTCCGCCAGACTTCCATGTCCGGTATCAGTGTTTGTTGTTGAGGATGCTTGGACTGATGATAGCAGCTACAGCGAGCAACTGAACCCCAAGCACCATGGACTGAAATGTGTCCTTGTCTCAGTGAGAGGAATCCAAGCACTGGCCAGCTGGTCATGCAAGCCATTTCAGGAAGTCCATTTGGGAGTGGAGGCCTCCCTCACAGGCTGCATGGTGGTATGGTGCAACAGAGGTACTGGGGCGTGTTGCTCCCAGTGTAAGTTTACAACACATCCAGCAGCAGAAGATTGGGGCGGTCCATCCTGGCCTGGTGACAGCTTGCTGGTGACAGCTGACACCAATTGCTGGTCCACACACAATGTTCTGACAGTCAGCTATATCAGCACTCAAGGAGGCTAGGTCAATTGGCTTTCTTCACCTTGTGCAGAGTTTCCACAAGTGACCATACTCATGACTGGTCTCACTGACAGCAACTAATCTGCTGAACTACGCTGTCTACCGTGCTATCACTATTGAAAACTGAAACACGAAAATGTATCTCTCACACGTAGCCAAAAACCACTATTACTTTCTTTTCCCTGGTCTTTGTTTCCATCTCACTCATCTATAACATATGTTTCATTTCCATTTTTGGGAAGACAAACTGCCCATAGCACCAAACCAATTATTGTAAATGACTGATATCAGGGTTAAGGTTATTTTTGCACAGGATATGTCACTTTTACTATGTGCTAGCATAACATAACATTTTGGTTAACCAGATCTATCATCAGATCTATCAGTTACGAAGGGCTTTTACATTGAACAATAATGAAAACATAAAAAATCCACATTGGGAAAAAGTTTAAGCTATTTTAGTGTCTAATGCCCCTTCTACCACACACACACACACAAACACACACACACAATTGCTTTGGTACTCAACCACACCTGCGTACACACACACACACACACACGACTCATCTTTATAAATCGTGTGTAAGAGCACACACCCTAATGGGAAATAAACATCTTTTGTGCTTGTGTTACATTTGCATGTGCTGACACAACGTGTGTGTTCATATATCTCCCTGAAACAGCTTACAGAGTTAGAGACTGTTTATAAAGTACAGTATATGTGGACATCTGACCATCAGACTCATATGTATATTCATATATATACACATACATACATATATATGTATATGTATGGCAATAATTCTGGCAATTATTCTATTATTACATTATTATCAATTATTATATAATATTTAGATATTTTGCACAGTAGCTGTATTTCCAGATGTGTTGTGTACCTTCCAGTTTGTAAAAAATTTTTGTGACAATTGTGAGTAAGCTGAATTGTTTACTTGTTCTGTTTTTCCGTAAACTGTCTGGATTCAGGAATAATGTGTGAAGTTCACAGCTGCCACTACAGTTGAACAAAAACAAAACCTGTGACTAAAGCAGTAATGTTCTGACCAGTAACAGTTCCAGAAAGTGTAGCATCACTGTTTTATAGTTCCACAATCGTCCATCAGCTCTGCTATGTCTTAGTCATAATAATTACTAGTTTGCATTGAGAAATTGTCTACAACTGCTCACCATCATGATTAGTATAATGCAAGCATGAAACCCACTTCTGTTGGAGCCGTACGGAGGGACACTACCCAAAACCAGCGGAAAAATTCCAAACCTGTATGTGTGTGCATGCTTAACCCACAATGATAGGAATATCTGACAGGTTTGCCCTTGTGGGGACATTTGTTATTAGTTATTCTTAAGATGCACTCAAACCAACATCCATGCCACGATTAAAGTCACTGAGATCACACTTTGATGTTTGATGTGAACGTTAACTGAAGCTCTTGACCGGTATCTGCATGGTTTTATGCATTGTGCTGCTGCCACATGATTGACTGATTAGATAACTGCATGAATGTGCAGGCGTATAGGTGTTCCTAATAAAGTGGATGGTGAGTGTATAGTCTTTCTATCAGTTAAAATCCTGCTCATAATCTTCTGGTTAGCTGCTACAGAAATATGCAGCCAGTTAAAAGTAATAAACCACGCAACAGTACAATGTTACAAAGTTTCCAAACATTTTGCCTTATAGCAGGTTGGTGGTTTTATGAAGAACATTGGCAAGCTTTATGAAAATGAGCAAAAATTATGTAATAAAATAAACAGTTACAGAAGGTCTAGTGCTCAAGAGTAATACATATTTCTTTATTTCTTATTATGAAATTATTATACAAAAAAAATACCAGATTATGGAACCTATTTCTAGACATTTTTATTAATTTCAACATTTAAATGATCTTACTCTATTGACAGATAAATTTGCTTCTTTCTCAAAATAAATTCTTAAAATTAGCAAAATATTGTATTAAAATATAAAATATATATTTAATATATATTTTTATTTTAATATATTTAATATATATTAAAATATATATATTAAAATATATATATTAAAATATATATTAAAATATATATTAAATATATATATTTTAATATATTTTATATATATATTCACAATGATGGATTGTGTGTCACAAATGATGGATGAGACAGTATTTTTAACCACTCTCATACATCCATCTTTCCATCTCTTCTTCTCTCTTCTTCATGGCAAACCACATGTGCACCACGTGGAGCTATCTGCTAAACAGTTTGCGAGTACACTCTAGGCTACAGATAACTTGTCCTCCAAAGCTGGCAGTAGACTCCTATCTTCTCAACTGCCATTTTGAGTGTATTTTTTCATACGGCACCCCTTAATTTTGAGCTGGTTTTTCTTTTGACTATTGTTAGCATTATTAGCTGTCACTTACGATGCTGTTAGTGCTTTAGCTCTATGAACTTGCTCTGTGTTACTGCTCACTGATCTCTCAATTGGTGGTTGGGTTCTCACTTGGTGCCTTGTTCTCCAAGCAATTCAGATCCCTTGCAGCTTAGCAGACTCTGCTAATTTGGGTTGTAGCCTGGCTTCCCTCCTTTATCTTTTCATTCTTCCTGCTAGGTCATGTTTTCCCTCAGAGTTGTCTGCTTGTTATCTGCTTTCCACAGCCTGCTATCTATCTGACTGACAGGCCTGTGGTGTAGTGGGTTTTCGTACCAAGCACTGTTCACTGCCGAGCCTGCCACTTTGGCCAAGTCTGATAAATCACAACACTTTGGCTGTAGTTGTGTTTTACTTTATTCAGGTGGGTCCTCTGCATTTTCCACGCATTATTTTCCACATCCCCTGCTATCTGAATTACTGATGGGCCTGTGGCTACATATCAACTCACTCCTAACCAGTTTGTGAAAATGTAAAAGAAAACAGGATTCATCAGAACAGGCCACCTTCTTCCTTTGCTCCATGGTCCAGTTCTGATGCTCACGTGCCCATTGTAGGGGCTTTCGGTGGTGGACAGGGGTCAGCATGAGCACTCTGACCCCATATGCAGCAAGCTGCGATGCACTGTGTGTTCCGACACCTTTCTATCATAGCCAGCATAAACTTTTTCAGCAATTTGTGCTACAGTAGCTCTTCTGTGGGACCAGATCAGATGGGATAGCCTTCACTCCCCACGTGCATCAGTGAGCCTTGGGCGCCCATGACCCTGTCCCCAGTTCACCGGTTGTCCTTCCTTGGACCACTTTTGGTAGGTACTAACCACTGCATACCGGGAAAACCCCACAAGGCCTGCTGTTTTAAAGATGCTCTGACCCAGTCGTCTAGCCATCACAATTTGGCCGTTGTCAAAATCTCTTTAATCCTTACGCTTTGGTGGTTTTATGAAGAACATTGGCAAGCTTTATGAAAATGAGCAAAAATGATGTAATAAACAGTTACGGAAGGTCTAGTGCTCAGGAGTAATACATATACAGAATGGCAAGTGAGCAGTATGAAATGTTAGCAGTGGTGTAGACTTGCAAACATCAGGGTGCTGGCAACTAAGTTAGCATTAGTTTGCTAACTGCAAATTATTATAAGATATTT
This sequence comes from Pangasius djambal, assembly GCA_022985145.1. Lineage (NCBI taxonomy): Eukaryota > Metazoa > Chordata > Actinopteri > Siluriformes > Pangasiidae > Pangasius > Pangasius djambal. The sequence goes on along the minus strand of CM040989.1, from coordinate 17,205,254 downwards.
CATATGAAAAAAAGTGAAAATGGAAAGTGAGTGAATATAATGTTTTCGCTAATATTTCTTATTATGAAATTATTATACAAAAAATACCAGATTATGGAACCTAGACATTTTTATTAATTTCATTGCTAGACATTTTGATTAATTTCAACATTTAAATGATCTTACTCTATTGACAGATAAATCTTAGGCTTTGAGAACTGACGGTTCACTAGCTGCCTAATATATCTCACCCCTTGACCGTTTTGACAGTTGCCATTGTAATGAGATAATCGATGTTATTCACTTCAGCTCTCGGGGGTTTTAATGTTATGGCTGAACCTCCCTGAATGGTGTGTATGTATATATATATATATATTTCACTTAATAATGGATACAGTATAGTTTCTGTTAGGCCTTCTTTTGAACAGAATGATCAGTGTGAATTGTTATTATTTTGTTTTCTGGGAAACATGTAAATATCTTATGTAACTTCTCAAGGGCAGTCCTAAATAAAAAAACAAGTTAAAAATTTTACACCCCCGGCTCTTAATGTATCATGTTGCCTTTTTGAGAATCGGTGAATGTTTGCACCTTTTGTAATAGTTGTGTGCGAGTCGCTCAGCCGTCCTCAGTGTGAAAAGATGGATCTCAACATCCCATGTTGGAAAGGGGGCAAATATGCAGAAGATGCTGCAGAAGACCTGGAGGATTTTTCTGAAGAACAGTAGGCAGTTTAACTGCTCAGGAGAAACAAGGGATTCATGAACAACTATCACAAAACATAAAAACAGTCATTGATCATCCAGGTAACAGCACACAGGATTAAGAATCAAGCGTGTGTAAACTTTTGAACTGGTTCATTTGTGTAAATTCAGTTATTCTTTTGTCTTGTGGACTATATATAAACACCGGTTATGTGAAATAGCTTATTGAGGGCAGTGCTGAATAAAAAAACAGAATGCAATTTTTATGAACCCTCTTTTTATTTATTTATTTATTTTTAAATCATGAACATTTTCTGAACATATGAGCACAGCTGTATTGTTGTTGACCATGCGCATCGCTTAAAGTTATGAAGTTATTAATTATATCAAGTTAATTATGTCACTGGCATAGTTTATACAATACAAAGCTAAATTATATTGAAATTATATTGAAATGGCTTTTAAAATAAGTGATTTAAAATACTGTGATTATTGTTTAAAAAAAAAAAAAGAAAGAAAAAAGAAAGAAAAATATTCAGAAGGCTTTTCTTTTATTAGTAGCTCCTAGTTTGGTGTCAGTGTCAGTTTGAAACGGAGTCCCAGAGGAGCTGTAAAGAAAGAAACCTGAGAGCGAGGGAGAGAGTGGGAGGGAGAGAGAGAGAGAGAGAGAGAGAGAAAGGGAAAGAGGGAGGGAGAGAGAGAGGGGGGGCCACGTGCAGCCCTCACTGTACAGTAACAGGAAACATGAAGCAGCTACATGTAGTTCAGTTGTTGCTTTGGACAAAGTGATGGTTTTAGGCTTTAAAAAAAGGCTGAACTTTGATCACTTTCCTGGCGTGGATTCACTCAGTAACGGTAAATTCATTTCTACTTGACTTCCTCTAAGCAAAAAGCAAACTTTCTGTGAAAAATGATGGACTTTTAGATTTTACATGTTGTAGCATGTCTTTTCTGACTATAGTTAGAGTTGTAGTCATAGTTAGAGTTGTCCTATAGTATAGTATAGTATAGTATAGTATAGTATAGCTGTTGTTGTTGTTGTGGTTGTTGTGGTTGTTGCTTTACCTTGAATGAAATGTCTTGAATTCTCTTGACTGATTGGATGGAATTAAGCACTGCACTCTCACAATCCATATCTAATTTAATAAATATATTCTCCTCATTTCTGAACTCATAAAAATGTCTTCAGAAGGACAAAGAGCTCACTGTGCGGTTTCAGAAATTTGAAAAGTGAAGAGGGTACGAAACTGTTACTTTGCACACTGCTGGAGTCACACCCTCAAGCCTTTATATATCTTTAATGTGTACTGCACTTTTAAAACTTTACTCCAATAACTATTTTTAAAGATACACTACATCCATACTGTAAGGTAAGGTAACATAAAATTACCCTTCAGGCTACTAAGCCAGTGACCAGAAGAGGTAAAAGAGGAAAGATCTCCTTTAGGCTTAAGGTCTCAAATCGTTTTTTTTTTTTTTTTTTTTTTTCAATAAATTTTTTATATTGTGTACTAACAACTGAATTGGATTCATTGTTCATTAATACGTTCTCAAAAAACCTTTTTTTTTTTTTTTTAAACAATATGTTACCCGAAAATGATACCACATTTTCTCAGGCTTACAGTCAAAAAGTAAATATGAGTCTTGATACATTAGAAGTTCATTACAATAATATTCACCAAGTATCCTGCATTCTGAGAGGGAAGTGCGTCCCCTAGATGCATTCGTGGCAGAGGTAGTGGTTGAGGTTCTGGATTAAAGAACAGATGATCGAATCAGAATCTGTTTTAATTTGCCATGTATGTTACACATACAATGAATTTGTCATGGTGAGTTACACACTAACAATTACAACGTAATAAAAATAAAGGAAGAGGAGGGGGGAAAGCAGAAAAATGGAGCTACTGTACCAAAACTCTTAACCCTCAATGGCTTAGATTGTATTTTCTCAATTCTTAGTCAACTGTAAAAAAGCATCTGTCAAAAATCAATGAATTTTATTCTGTAGAACAGTAATGATCACATTTTTATTGCCAAGATACAGCTTGTAACACAGCAAAATGTTAGATGCTAGGCCCTACCCAGTCCCTTCTTAAGTAAACGATTGTTTAAACAATCAATCTAACAGGGCATACCTGGGCAACAAGGAACACCTGTCAATCACATTCCAATATTTCTGATAATTTGAAAAATGGGTGGGTTCAAACAAAAGGTTCTAAGTCATAGATGTAAATATCAGGACATGAAAGCTAAAATTCTGATCTATCATCTCATATTCATCTTTAGTGTATAGCAAAATGAATCGGCTTTGCCGTTCCAATACTTTCGGAGAGGACTGTATATTTCTAAGAGTAATGTCACCATCAAAATATTTTTTGAGGCTATGCAGCATTCATTTTAACCTTTAAGATCTTCAGAAATGTAGAAGAAAAAGGGACAGAATGTGGTAAGCTTAATTTAAACCACTTGAGCTCTTGAAGTCTTTGGAGTAACTGGTGTCTGTGGTATGTGTTTTGCTTTATTTGAGCTAAACTCTAAACTTGAGCTCTTTTGAGATACATATCCTGTTTAGTCTGGTATTAGAAAGATGGGACGGAAACTGATTTTAATGCCTTTTTCATGAACATACAATTCTTGTTTTTTAATCCTTTAGAATGAAAAGCTGCAACAAACACCTCCGGAGAAGGGCTTTGCTTTTCCTCTTATTGTCAGTATTGGCATGTAGTCTGATCATATATGTAAAAATTACCAACGATAATAACATCATCAAATCCAGACAAGCCAGAGGGCCAACAAATACTCAGTGGAGTTTTACTGGACAACATGGAATCAACTGTTTGGATATTTATGACATGGACCCTGTTGCTTTGGGCAAGTCTTTGGAACTCAGAAAGAAAGTCCCTTCCCCTCCAAGCGACAAGAGCGTGGTGAATGCAACTTTGGACTGTGGACAATTCTTGGCATCAGGGAGGTACAGTCAAGTCCAGATATCTGAGCAGGAGCTTGATTTTCCACTTGCTTTCTCTCTGGTGGTGCACAAGGATGCATACATGGTGGAACGGCTCCTGCGTGCCATTTATGCACCACACAACATCTATTGCATCCACTATGACCTGAAATCATCATCGGCTTTCAAAGAAGCTATACACGGTCTGGCAAGCTGCCTTCCCAATGTCTTTGTGGCTTCACAGTTAGAGACGGTGCAGTACGGGGGCATCTCACGCCTCCGTGCTGACCTCAACTGCCTCTCTGATCTCCTAAGCTCCAGGATCCGCTGGAGATATGCCATCAACCTATGTGGCCAGGATTTCCCACTCCGTTCCAATGCTGAGCTTGTATCTGAGCTCAAGGCCCTAAACGGTATGAACATGCTTGAGACAGTCCGTCCCAACACTTACAAAAAAAAGCGCTTCACTGCCAGCTATAAGCTCAAAGATGCACAATCACGGTATCTTGATGTTCCAGTCAAAACAACTCAGAAGAAACAGCGTCCACCTCATAATATTGAGATATTTGTGGGCAGTGCTTACTTCGTCCTCTCCCGAGAGTTTGTAAACTTTGTGCACTGGAGTCCTCAGGTAAAAGACTTTCTAGCTTGGTCTGAGGACACGTATTCACCTGATGAACATTTCTGGGCCAGCTTGATTCGCATCCCTGGAGTCCCTGGTGAGATCAAACGGTCTGACCCAGACATTATAGACTTGATGAGCAAAACACGCCTGGTGAAGTGGCAATACCTGGAGGGGAGGCTTTATCCAGCATGCACAGGGGTGCATGTACACAGTGTATGTATTTATGGTGCTGCCGAGCTCCGGTGGCTCCTCAACGATGGACACTGGTTTGCCAATAAGTTTGATCTGAAGGTAGATCCTGTGGTCATTGAATGTCTTGAAAGGAACTTGACTGAGAGACAGAGAGCAATGGTTACAACCCAGTAACTGTTTAGATATTTTCTCACTGGCTACTTTTCGGTTAATAAACAAAGTAGGTGTTCCTGTACTGACTGTTACTGCTAGACAAACATTTTTAACAACCTATGAATGTGCTAATATTTCTGATTGGGGGAAAGTATTTTTACAGTGGAGATTTGGTTCAATATTTATTTAATTACATCAGGATACTCATATGTTTTTTATGAAGGTGTTAGGAGTTTTGATCTGAGTCATGAACCTGTGGCTAGCATTGCAGTAGTTTAGACTGTGTTCAGACAATTTCTGTACATTCAGTTTATTAAACATATTAAACATATACAATCAGTTTATTCAAGTATTAAGCCTCTAGGAACATGGTGCAACATTTAAGGCAATGTAAGTCGTAGTACACAATAGTGCAAATTAAATATCAAATCTATGATGCATTAGAGTTTGATCTAAACTCAACAATAGCCATGTTTGTAATTTGGTCCATGACTTAGAAGCAAATGAAGGGGTCGCTGGAGGACTAGTGGTTAGGCCACTGTGGCCCGGGTTTGATTCCCAGCCAGGGAACCAACCCCAGCTGCTGCGTTGAGTGCAAATGTGCGCTCTCACTGCCGGTCCCAAGCCTGGATAAAATTGGGGAGTGTTGTGTCAGGAAGGGCAATCACCGTAAAACTGTGCCAAACCAAATACACGGACCAGTGATCTGCTGTGGCGACCCCTAACACCAGCAGCCAAGAGAGGAACAACAACAACTTAGAAGCAAATGAAATCTAAGAAATAAAAATTTTAGTGTCCACTCAGAGCTGGAAAACACTGACAGGACAGGGTGGTGACGAGCTGGTCCTGCACTGTAGTTTCTCATCATCTGAGCTCACTTAGCTCCACCAGTGTTCAGTTAAAGCAAATTACCCATTACTCTGTAGAGCCGGCTCATACTGTATGAGTCTTGTGGGTGTAGTCCTCACTGAATGGGAAGAAATGGTATTTTCCCACCGTTTCCAGCACAGTTTATGTACACATTGACTGCTGTGGTATCCATCATGACAAGTAAAATGCAAGCTAAAAGAACTTCCTATGCATTGTGATACTTAGCATTGAAGTAGTTTGCACTGCTGGATGTACACTGGATTTATATTATGGGCATTAATATAGTGAACTACCAAGGCAATACTGAGAATATGGAGAACACTATAAAATGGCTGCACCCCAGAGCACTATATGGTGAATAGGGACACAATTTAGACACAGCAACAACTTCTAACAGTGTACAATACACGGAAGGAGTTATCTCTGGTCTCAGCAGAGAGCTGAGACCACATAACTAACCTTAGCTTTTATTATTTATGACTAAATTATTATTAAGGTCAGCTTTCAGTCATTATGAGCACACTGGTTTGGAGCTAAATTAGTGATAAATAAAGGAATGTTGCTTGAAAACATAAGCAGTTCTTGGCAGATCTTAGACTTTTGGCTGAGACTTTATACTGTATATGACTATATGAATTTTGTGATTATGTATTAGCTATTTTATATAGCAGTGGGGATCTTTCAGAGCTCCTTTTTCAAAACTGTGTTCTTGGTTGTGGCCTTTTTTTCTTTCTTTCTTTCCCAGCATTTCTGTTCATAAACTGTAGGGTGGTGACGTATCTGGCATTGGCTTCTTGGCTTCATGTTACATTTTCCAGGGCCTTCATAGGTTCATAGGCCTGCAGAAACACTTGGTCATAGTTGGACTTTATTCAGTACCACTTTTTTCAGTACCGTTTTTTTTTTTGTTGTTGTTGTTTTTTTAAATCATATGCTAGAAGTAACTGCAATTTGTTAATCCTTATGTGGCCCTCACTTTTGGCTCCCACTTTTTGCTGGGTCAGATTGACTCAGGACATAACTGGGGGTTTAAAACACCACATACATTCAAATATTACATAATTACAGTGTATATATGCTCTATTAACTCCCTTACAAACAATAATGATGACAAGTCTTTAATATTTGAACTTTATCTCTGCGAGATCACTTTTAAACGTGTCATTAATTTTTGTGTGATATCAGCAATGTATCAACATAATCAACATATTTGTAGCATAAATCATGTTTTTCTTGTAAACCATAAGTGAAACAAGTAGTTGTGAAACTAGTAGAAATAGTTTCATGACTACTGATCACTTGTAACTGTTCCACAAAAAAAAAAAAGAAAAGAAAATTCTGTCTTATATTCTGAAAAAGTATTGGCTACACACTATTACTATTATTACTCTCACGTTTAACTGACCTGAGGGCCTTATCCTTAAGGGATGTAAATGTACAATGATAAACAGGTCATAGTTTGTTCCAATTAAACACTTTATATGTTTAACCTATAATAATGTTACGTATTTTATACACTGTCTAGTATTTCACACACATGATTTTTCAAATCAGCAGTCAATCCAACCAGACAATCTTTGACAATCTCTCATAGACTGTGTTGTATTATGTAGAATATCGATAATATATGTCCGTTGTTCTGCAGGCAGTAAATTAAACATATCGGATTCCTATACAGTCAATCTAGAAATAAATGTGTTTTCTAGAGATAAATTTCGACCAGTACAAAAGAGCACATTGAGATACATTACATGCATAGTTGTACATTATCTGGTGAGGTATTTTATTTGCCTTTCTCAGTGGTAGTCTTAGTATTTCACAGATGACTTTGTATCATTAAAGTGAACATTTTATTATTGCTGTAAAATCTTCTTTACAAATATGCCTATATTTCCTGTGATTACTACCCTGCTTTTTACTACCCTGTGAGGGAAAGTGTGATCTGTCCTGAAAATGATTAATGATTGAAAATACTAACTCAAACGCAAATAGAAAACTAATACTGTATACTATTAATAAGAAACTGTATTTCTTTTACTAGATGTTATTTGTCTTTCATCTAAACACTGAAATGAGCTTAGGCTGTAACACTGTTCTCATTTAGATTATCTTGTATTAAGTGTCACTTTGCTGTGTCCCATGTTGACCACACCAGTCAGTATGTTCTGGATCTGCCACTGAGTATAACACACTGGAATCATTTCCAAATTTTGTTGAATCAGATGTCATGAAGCCGGAACAAACACAAAAATGTCCAATGTAATCAAGAAGCAAATAAATGTGAAATGTATATTGGACAATAGCAGGTAAAAAATAGGAAAAGAAATGTTATATGAAACGAAGATTCTTAAGAAGTCATCTGTGGGAAATCGAGCTTAATCTGCCTCGTTAGTTGTAGCTCCTGAAAATGTGTTGGAAGATCAGATGGTTATTTCAGTAGGACCACTCCTATGACCACTCCTATGTCCTATGACATCACCTTCAGCCTTCTCTAAGACACAAGATCATCATTCACACTCCATTTTCTACATTCTCAGTGACTCATCAAAACTCATGGCTTTGCATTTCTTTGTATATTATATATGTAAATAATCATGGGTGTGTAATATTTAATCTGGTTTTTCAGGTCCTCCAGTGCCATTTGATGACATGACCTTCCTCTATGTGCTCTTTCAGTGCAACCCAAGCAAAAACTTTTCAGTCACAGCAGTTTGTTGCTTTAGTACATTTTAGAAAATACACAAAATAAACAAATGTGAAATGGGTCACCTATGAACAGGATTATCATATTATCATGAAGGCACCTGGCAAATGGAAACTAATGACACAATAGATATTTAAATTGAGCAATCAGTAACTTTTTTAATTTATTTATTTATTTTTTTTAGGAATGCACTTTTGATGCACTTTTGTATGACAAAGCACTGGTACAGGAGTTACAGGAAAAGAGGACTGATATCCTGTTATTATCCATCCAAAGAGGATATCCTGTTATTAGTCACACTTAGAAATTCACCCTCAACAGAAAAAATGCAGGAAAACAGTTGCTTTTTAAGACAGTCCAATATGCCCATTCTTAATAAAAAGATATTTGTATTGTGCAGCAGTATGGGATTTGACTTTATGACCACGTGAATTAAGTGAGGAAGTTTTATCATGGAGTATGTGAAAGGAAATCAGCATCATGTGATCGCACTGAACAAGAGCTGTTGCTGAATCTAAGCCTTTTTCTGACTGTTCTCTTGCTTTAACATTTTACAATGCTGTTTTACATAACACTCGGGGAGGCGTGACCCAGAAATGTTATGATGAGATGTTGTGTCCCTTCTTCCATGGGATTTATGAGGGGTTTATATAATTCTATAAATCAGACTGCAAATGTGGCATGACCCCGAGCACAATGCAATAGAAAAGTGCTAATTTGCAGCAAGAAAAAAGAGGAAGAGAGAGAGAGAGAGAGACAGACGTGTCAAGCCACTTTCGTGACTGTGGGCAGAAAACTCATAGTCACATTTAGAAAATATAATACAGAGTAACAGAGCACCCCTATTAAAAGGGCAGGTTTTTCGGATGTAAAAAAAATAAAACCAAGATAAGATCTTGTCAGGTCTTTTTCCACCATTATTGTGATAGAGCAACCAAGAAAACTCAAGTGAAAAACAAATAGAAATGTTTTAGGGGGAAAAGAAAAAAAAAAAAAACTACTTGCACAAGTTTGCACACCCTTTTATAATGTGGCACGTGGCTGCTCAGAATCAACCAATCACATTCAAACCCATGTACAAAAGTAATTATCATACAGCCGTCATCAGTGGAGTGATTCTGTTTAATCCCAAATAAAGACCAGCTGTTTCTGTAGGGTTTTCTTCCATCAGACTGCTGAAACCATGGCCCACAAAGAGCTTACAAAGCTGGTACGGAATCTCATTGTCGAAAGGTCTCGATCAGGAGAGGGGTGCCAAAGAATTTCCAAAACACTAGATGTACCATGGAACACCATATAGGCCATCATCAACAAGTGGAGAAAATGGGGCACCACAGTGACATCACCGAGAACAAGTCATCTCTCCAAAATTGACAAAAGAACAAGATGAAAACTTATCAGGGAGGCTATGGCAACCTACGGCAACGGGAATATCTACAATTGCAGGAATATCTGATAAGTACTGGTCACTCCCTGCATGTGACAACAATCTCTCGTATTCTTCACATGTCTGGGCTATGAGGTAAGGTGGCTAGCTGGAAGCTCTTTTTCATAAAAAAAAAAATCCAAGTCTGCGTACATCACCCCAAACCATATGGCAAAATGTGTTATGGTCTGATGAGACCAAGATAGAACTTTTTGGGCATAATTCTGAAAGATATGACTAGCACAAAAACAAGACAGCCAAAAATCACCCAAAGAACACGATACCCATGGTTGAGCATGTTAGCGTGAGTGATAAGTGCTAACTGCTTAAGTCTATTACTCTATTACCGCTTGTCTATTACCTCCCCAACAGAGTTTTGGACTGATGGTATTCCCAGTTTGTGACCTAGTGAACCAGTATCGGAATGTATTTTTGATAGACCTCAAAGCACTATTGTAAGTCGCTCTGGATAAGGGCGTCTGCCAAATGCCATAAATGTAAATGTAAATGTAAATGTAAATGAGCATGGTGGTAGCAGCATCATGCCATGGGGCTGCTTCTCTTCAGCTGGAACTGGGGCTGTAGTCAAGATAGAGGGAATCATGAATAGCTCCAAATGCCAATCTTCCTCTGTTAGACAGATGACAATGAAGAAAAATTTGACCTTCCAGCACAATAACAACCCAAAGCACAAATCCAAGATAAAAAAGAATAGCTTCAGAAGATGATGATCAATGTTTTGGAATGGCCCAGGCAGAGCCCAGATCTAAATCCTATCAAAAACAATGTGATCGACTTTTCGACAGAATTTTGATAGCACGTTGCAAGGAAGAGTGTAGTAAAAATTGCCAAATCAAGATGTGCTACGTTGGTAGACTCTTACCCAAAAAGACTGAGTGCTTTAACACAGTTTTAGTTAAGCGGTATACACACGTGCAGCCAGTTTTTTTCCCCCCTCAAACATTTCTATTTGTTTTTCACTTGAATTTTGGTTGCTATATAACATATAACATTTCTTTTTCCCATGACTGTAGCTAGCCAAAAGAAACTGAGTGAGGGGAAATGCTGCATGCTTAAATTAAGTAAATTACATTCTTGTTAGTTAGCTAAAATGCAAATCAAGCTAACAGTAGGCTATCATTTACATTTCTAAATCACATTTAAGTTACAAATCTAGTGAACGTGAATAACATCCATCAAATCATAACGCATAGGACGATTTTTAACATTAAGTAGCTAGCTAGATAAGCTATCTTGCTAATATTTGCAATTATTTTCTAACCGACCGAAGGTTGATGTTAGACTAAAACAACAATATAGCAAAAAATACAAAGGTATATGATCGTGCTTGCTTGTAAATGAACAGAGAGAAATGGGTTTCACATTACTTGAAACACTTGAAATCACCATCACGGTTTCCCTCTCTGGGTTTTCGCCTGAACGCTGAGGTATGAAATCTCTTCGCCAACCAACAGCATTGCTGAAGAGCCAAAAGAGTAAACACACTTACTTTACAGAACCAGTGGGAAAAACCCCACAGATTTGTGGACTGATTTCCGAATGTGTGTAAGAAATCGAGCAGGAAAATGCCATGATCTCAGGATACAGCAGTGATATTGCGCATGTGCTTGGCACCACAAGCCTGAGATTCAACGATCTGCTGAAGAAGACAAGATGTTGGACAGCATGAAGAAACGGGGATGTTGCCGGCTCAGGAACACTAACATGACAGTGGCCTAGCAGGGGCTCATTTCACGGTGGATTGAGAGAATGTGCATAATAAAATCACTGCATGATCTATACAATTATACCGATAACTGTGAAGCACTCACATATTTTGTGTGGATGCCAGACAGTAGTAGGAACTGTGATGGCACAAACTTATCAGTTTAAGGCACAATCTACCATCAGCCATCTTGCCTTATTAATAACGCTGCCATAAAAGACCTTTATGACAATTCCACTGAAAACGATGCTAGCAAAAGGTGAAATGACGCTTTATTAAAAAAAGGTCTCCTTTCCTCTCCTGCAGTGTTGCTGTATTCAGGGGAAAGTATCTAATGCATGTTCTAGAAGTGACCAGAAGAGGTTATGTGCTAGTTTGCATATCAAAATATGTTACATGAAGAAGGAAGATTTTATGAAGACAACAGGAACAGAATAGATGATCGTGTATTTCTTATAGAAAGAAATATTTGGTCTGGCACTACAAATATTCATGTACTTACAAAATACAATCATTTCTATCAAGAACATGTATTCTTATGTTTTATGTTTCTTATGTTTCTAAAACAGCTTTACAATTTTTTTTAAATACCTTTTTTCCAGGCTAAGTAGATTTTGCCTGACGGTTCAAGTAATCTAAATCCAGAAGATTTGCTGCTGCGCCACTGAGCCATTTTATTTGGGAAAAATCCTATTTGTTGATTGTCACATTATTGCTAACTATTTGTTTACTTCACTTGAGAAAGACTATTCTTAAAATGTAGCAAAGCAAAGGGACTGTTTATTTTCTTCACAATAAAATTGCTCCTAAGTGTATCTTAATTGTTGTTTAGAATGAGAAGCAGTTACACACACGGGTATGGTAGTGAGTGTCACTGCGGTAGCTTTCCACAGCTCCACGGTCCCTGGTTCGACCCGGAGCTCAGGTTACTCTCTGTGTGGCGTTCCACATGCTCTCCCTGTGTCCGCGTAGGATTCCTCTGGGATCTCCAGTTACTTCTCACCACCCCAAAACATACCAGTAGGTTGACTGTCCAAGCTAAATAGCATGGTTTCCCCTGCAACGGACTGGCGTTCCATCCAGGAGGTGTCCCTGCCTTGCGCCTATTGTTACTAGAATAAGCTCCGTCCAACTCTGATGAAGATAAAGAGCTTACTGAACATGAATGAATGTGAGTTTAGTGAACAACCACAATTTATTCACTTCATAAAAGTAATCTCTGAAAGATGAATTTATAGGTTTAGATCTCAATACCCTTCAAGATTTGATTAAACTGTTTTCCTAAAATACATGTATAAACAATTAATGACAGACCAGCAATGAAAGACATCCCTGTGTGAGCCATTCTCTTGTTAGTAGAGGAAATGTTTTAAAATGATTGTTTAAGGAAACTGCACAGTCACTTGGTAAGCAGAGATATGGTTGAAAATCTCTGGAGTATATGTTCTCATTATTCTACTTCTGGACTAAACTATCCTTGAATTTTAGGTTGAGCATAGTCATGCTTAGAACTTAACCTACACATGAAGTGAAGTGACTTGGGGCCAAGTATGGTGACCCATACTCGGAATTTGTGCTCTGCATTTAACCCATCCAAGTGTTTGTCATCGGTCATTATCATTAACACCTACACCTGCTCTTTAAACCATTTTATGCTTTTTGTCCACAGTTAACATTACAGACATCCAGTTCAAAAAATCGATTTTTTTCAAATGAAGGACATGACACTGAATCAGTGCTGAGGGGTTTTAATGCGTCTGTACCACAATCTTTAGGCCTCTTAGATGAAATGCAGGTCACGGCTGTGCTTATTCAATTAATACAGTATAAAATATGACATTACAGCAAACAGGCAGTGGACAAGAGCACGTTCTATGAAAGGAGCATTTAAAAAAATGCATTAAATACAAAACTAAAAGACATTCAATATTTGCTAGAGATAAGTCTCTCTAAAATGTGCAAATTCATTTGGTGTCTCCAAAACTGAATATGAGCACATTAAAAAATACTCTCAAGGAATAAAATCCCCATGAAAGGCGTTTAAGTTGTGCTTCGGGGATCACACACGATTGACAGCTTAAGAGTCTTAAATAGGTAAGGTAAAGGGGGTGGGTTAGGGAGGGACGTCCGCCTGCTGACTGGTCACGGGGCATTCAGTGGGATTTCCTGAAAGAGCAAAAAGTAAAGGTAAAGGTCAATAAAGGCTTTTCTCTGGTCTAAATAAGCTGATATTTTAGCAGTATGGATGGTAACTTCATGCACACACGCATTTCAAAACACTGCCAAGAAAATAAAATCATGCTTTTTTTTTGTTGTTTTGTTTGCATGTCATGCAAATTGTGAACATTTTATGCAAAGAGAAAAAACATACAAAAACCTCTCAACATATACAACTTCACTAAAACTAACCTTCCATCTGTAGGTCTTTTATCCCAAAAACATTGAAATACTTAGACTGTAACAGAGAGGTTACAGAACAGATACAGGGTGAGAAGAGAGAGAGAGAGATTAGTGACACCATGCTAGATACTCTACATAGTGAGAGGTGATTTTTATAAGGGTGCAATGGGAGCATTTGCACCCCCTACTGGCAGGATTACACCGCGCAATCCCAAAGTGACTCATTTAATTACAAAGACACAAACTTCACACCATGTTTTTTATTTGGCATCATGTTCCATATCAAAACTGTCATTTGCTAAACATATCTATCACAAGCGTTCTTAGACTGCTTTCATAATTATTAGTCCATTTGTTGAGTCTAAATCAGTGTAGCAGCTCGCCTCTATAAGAATGCCTCCCACACCCCGATTCAGAATTGAATCACTCTCGAGTTCGCTTGGACCTGGACAGAGATAACCTTGCTCAGACAATATCAGACTGGTGGTCTGAAATAAGTGCACTGAGGGAGGGGTAAACAAACCAGGGTTTGATTCAAACACAAGTGCTGCATATGTGAAAACACCCTTATGCAAAGTCAAATAATTTGATTTCATTTATTTTGAATGTGTTATTCATGTTGCTAATTTACATTGTTTTTTTCCACTGTTAATTTTCCCAGTTTTTAAAAATTGTGACAGTACGCAGTGTCATGAATACACAGGCTACAGGTATTTGCTGGATGTTTTATTGTCAGAGATCTGCTAAACTCTTTGCATGCCACATGGTGACACTGGTCCACGAGAGGTGACTCCAGTCAGATCACTTACTAAGGTGCACAAAACCACTTTCTGCAATATTATTATTATTATTATTATTATTATTATTATAGTGTCCTGTGTGTGAGCTGTTACTATAGAAACAATAATGTGAGCACCTTAAAATCAACTCATCACTTATGTTACAGCCTGAACTACCTGTGCTGTTATAGGAAAAATAATGCACACCTTCTGACCAATCAGATTAGAGCATTTAACCACGCTGTGGTTCCAACAACAGCATGCCCAGTCATCTTTTATTCCTTGCATAACCAATGAGCTATGACAACAACCTACATTATTAATACACTACCTAATAATTAAACATTAAAGGTACAGTAACAGTTTCAGCTGTATGATTTTTGGCAGCTGCTCAAGACCTAAAAAAAAAAAAAAAACTAATGGTAATCAGGTGTGTTTGTTGCTTACCGGTTACACACACCATATCATAGAATGTGCTACACTAGACACACAGACAGACCTTTAATAAATAATAAAAAAAAACACACAGGCTAATTATTTGGTGTTGTCAGTAAGCAACATTATGCTATTTTATATTACGACCTGCATCAATTTTTATTTAACATTTCTCAAAAATCATGCTTTAACAATGTCTACATGACACAAAGGAATCAAAACACTTTTGCTTTTTTTGATCAAATGGACCATTTGATTTTTTTTTTTTTTTTTTTTTTTTTTTTTTTTTAAAGAGTGCTGATAGTGTTCTAACGTTATTTTTGATTCATCAGATATTCGTTGTCAGCTGGTTGAAATGATCATTTGGTGTGCATTTGGTCTTTATGTTACTATAATTGTCAATTAGTTTGTATATATATGAATCTGGTTAACCAAACCATCAGACAAAGGAACCCAACAATGGTGAAACTGTTCAGTGGAAAGATTTTTCTTTCTTTCTTTCTTTTTTTTTTTTTTTTTTTTTTTTTTTTTTTTTTTTTTTTTTTTTTTTTTTTTTTTTTTTTTTTTTTTTTTAAATGTGGTCACTGTGACCATTTCAGTCATCTCTCAAGTTGGTCAAAAATAAACTATAAACCCGAGTACCACCTGATGTACCACATCAAGCACCAAATGGATTCCTGTTTGGACCGGTTTGCTCTTTAATGAGCAGTGAAAAAAAGAAGTGACAAACATTGTGCTGGATCACTAACTTACCTCGAGGTTTCCCCGCGCTTTCTTTAACACTCCGTGAGTCAGTGACACTACAGAGAAACAAAGACGTGGATAAAAAAAAGGTCAAAAACAGGAGTAACACGTAAGTGTGCATGTGTTTTGCGACCTGTGTATGTCTTACATTGCTCGATGATGATCCGCTCCATGCCCTCTTTGAGCTGATTGGTAGAGCGCAGACGTTTGACAGCTCCAGTCAGCATTCGCTCCTGCTGAGACAGTCTGCTTTTCAGCTGAGCGATCTCACTCCTCAACACTTCATTCTGTACCGAAAGAGAACCAGAGACAGGGAGAGAAAGACAGTGAAATATGAAAAATTAAAATGTACGTTTTAAGCAGCAGTTAGACTAAACACAATGCGTCTCATTTATCTATCTTTTAGTAAAATTGTGATGCTGATTTTCTTTGTATTCCCACATGTTGATAAATGCCAATTACCCTTAAATTACCAAGCTCATTCATGGCACAGGGGTTTTGCTTTTAGTCATGTCCAAAAACTCAATAAATGGCTCACAGAGCTGAAATGACAAAAAGAGGACTGAACAGCGAATGTTTGTCTCCTAAGTGTGGCTTGCACTAAACTATCCAGTAATGCCCGTTAGACACACACTAACTCTATAAAAAGAATCCTTTTAAATGGCGCCATTTCTTTTGTCCTAATTGAATGGCTAGTCTTTCAAGTCACTGATATGAAACAACGAACTGAAATAAATGCGCAAATTAAATCTGATAACATATATCATATATAACCAAGGTCTACATCAGTGAGTCTCCACAAACTCAGGTGCTCTTGAAGGATACAGACATTGTTTTTCAGAACCAACTGGATTTTCATGAACACAAAGTGCATTTCTTGCATGAATGCTACCGCGAAGAAATTACGAATAAATTTGTTTGTATTGTTTGATAAATGAGGCCCAGTGTGTGTGCGCTAGTGTGTGTGTCTGGCAAGATGAAGTGTGACCCAACAGAAAACAAGATGGCTGTAAATTAGGATTTTTGACAGCAAAGAGTTTGATCATGCTACTGTATCCCCTATTGTAATTCCACTACACCTGACAGCTATAATTCAGCATTTGGCAGAAAAGAACTTCACATCCTTTGTCTAAGATGAATCAACTTCTAGCATTTAATCAACTAGTCTGTATTTCATACTGTAACACCTGTGACTAGTACTGGATTGTTGTTATGAGGTGCATCTCAAATTTAAAACTATTTACTAATCAAGAAAATCCAGAAGACTGAAAAAATTCAAAACATATCTTTTGATAGGTTTGAAGGCTACATGAGAGGTTTTTAAAATTTAATAACTGTACTAGGAAAACTATTTAATGTTACAGATTTGAGACACAATGCTAGATTATGGTCAATTTCTATTGTTCAACTGTGCTAGTGCAACATGTCAGGATAACCTAGTGACTAAAAAGACTAAAGTAACATGCACAGTGTTAATTTAAATGTGGCTTATCAAAATATTAGCACACAAAATCTGATATTTTTAATAAGAATTTATAAAATAAATGAATGAAACAAAAGAGGAGATTGTGAGTGAATTTCTGTCATGACCCCGTTTGTAAATCAAGCAATCAGTAGTTTACGAACGGCAGCGATAAAGAATCTTGCCATTTGATTAATCAGAAATAGCAAAGGTAATCGTTGCTGTATCTCTATTGGCAGATTTTATCTGTAAATAACCTATATATATATATATATATAACTATATAACTGTTTCTGGGGAAATTGTATGCAGCAAGAGACAGAGATCTAATAGCTTTACGGTAAACCTTTATCTGCACCAACAAAAACTCCCCAATCCGCAGAGAAAGGAGTTGAATCATTGTGCGTTATGTCTACCCTGTAGAGGTGTGTGTGTGTGTGTGTGTGTGTGTGTCTGTGTGCGTGTCTTTTTGTGTGGATACGTGTGTATTACCTGCTGAGTGTGTGTGAGGTCTCCTGTGGGCAGCGATACTCTCCAGAGCAGCTTTAGCAGTCGCCCAGCTTCCTCCAGCACCTGCTGCATGGTGCTCACACTGCCCGAAAACCCTGCACACTCCACAAACTAACACATACACACATCTCATCATTAATGGGAGATAATAAAAAAAAGAAATAAAAAAATATGCTGTAGTTGTAAGTGCGTATAGTTGTAGAAATAACATGCACAGTAGTAATATGTCCTTGTCTGTAATTAGAGTGTGTGTTGTAGCGCTATCATTTAACTCAATAGAGTGGCAAAAATTTTGATTTCTTATGCACTCATAGGTGAATTGTAGGAAGTCTCGTTAGTGATTTATTGAAAAGATGTCTATTTGCACAGTGCAAAGTTCTGTCATTAAAGGTACATCAGGAATATGACTATTTACATTTATATCTTATCCAGCAACTTACAGAAATGCATTTCAGTCTTTGTTGAAAGCCATATTCTCAAGCTAGAACAATAAACTATGGGCTAAGAATACCATAAGGATTAAACAATTTTGCAAAGAAGTTAGTTTGAGTGTTACTGTACAATACAGTAAAGAGAGGGACGATAGAAGATGTTTCAAGAAGTAGTGTAGATTTCGTGCTCATTTAGATATTCTGAACAAGTTGCAGTTGTCTGTGAATGCGTGTCAGACATGCACATTTATTATCCATGAATTTCCCCAGTGCATCTTAGGGCAAAAATATTGTGTCCTGCAATATAAGAGTGTGTGTCTATTTCAATCCTGTAGCTTAATCTAGGAGTGGGGTGTTCATTGTTGAAGTTAGTGTGTGTGTGTGTGTGTGTTTGTGGGTGTGTTCTGACCCTGTCCTGTAGTTGTTTATCCATGGCTGCAGTGATTCTTTTGGCCTCTCTGATCTGTTTGCTGAGAGCAGTGTAATCCTCTATAAGGCCTAGAACATGACGCCCGTGACGATCTGCCCACAGCCTGTGACCTGGAACCAGTCGGGACAAAGTCGGAGAACCACCTTGCACAGAGCTACCGCTGTCTATGTACACACACACACACACACACACACACACACACACACACACACACACACACACACACACACAAAGAAATTACTGTCAGTTAAGTGAAAACTAATTTTTAATTCATACGCTGTAAAATTCACACATCTCAGGAGCCAGATGTTCATGCAGTCACACATGCAAATTCCCAAAACAGAACAATGTACCGTATGCAGCGCTGGAGTGGTCTGTGTGTGAGTGCTGGCGTAGCATCTCTGATTTACCTCCTTCATCTGAGAAAGACAGAAGGAGAGGGAGAATATAACATCATAGTCATGCTAATATAAGACACAAATAAATATCGAAAGCATATTACCAAGAACACGTATGATGTTACCGAACAATAAACAATGTACAACTGGGCAGGGAATCACTTAGGGTGTTGACAGTGGAACTGAAGTTTGTACCCCCAGCACAACTGTTAAAGGCTAGTGGGTGGGAGATGTGGAATACTCCGATGAGACGACGCAGAGTGGAATAACATGACAGCGCAAGATGTAGTGAACAGTGTAGTGAATAACAGCTAAAAGCTAACTAACACAGGTCACTTGTAGCTCCGACCGTACTATCAAGCTGCCAAGTGGATAGCTCCATATGGCGTTTATGTGGTACGACTTGTGTACGAGGCGAGAAGGAGAAAGGGAAAGATGGCTGTATGACAGCAGTATTTATCACTAATACTGCATCATGTCACTTTGGGACTTTGTTGAAAGCTCTTTCACATAATCAAGAAACTGAACAGGTGATTCTCAATGCCCCTTATAGTTAAAAGGGGTGAAAGAGAATTATAGATTCCTCACACTTTGGCCTTTATTTCTTTCTATAATGGTAAGATAGCTAGAAATTTTAAAATCACAACACTCTATTGCCCTTATTATGTGCTGCAAGTTGTGAGATTACTTCACGTCTGAGGAGTAAAGAGGTACACTGCCACCTAGCGGACTGAAACAGAAATGCTGCAGATTGAAGGACAGTATTGTGATCATTTTAACAAAAATAGCCCAATAATTGGTATAACTGGGATTAAAAACACAATTTAACTGCCATTTGTTCCCATAGTCAAATTTAACTAGCTTATGTATTGTGACTCTACAACTCGACTAGGTGATAAACATGTCATGTGCGGAACATGCTAGAAGTGAAAGTTTATGATAACACTGATGGCAAATGACTGATTACCTATTAAGTTCATTTTAATGTGAATTTTACATTTAAAAGCAGACATGTATGTGTGTTTGTATACCTGCTTGTGGGAGTAGATAGTTGATGTTGATAGTAGATGGAGGATCAGTCTGTGTCAGTAGTTGTTGTTCCAGTTTGTGTCTCAGTGCGGTGTTGGTCTGGATACTTCTCTCCAGCTGCAGACGCAGACTCCGTACTTCACTCAACAACTCCCTCAGATCCACTTCAGAGGACTCAGAACCACCACGCTCCTCTTCTAGACACACACGCACACACGTTATATATAAATATTGCAAACCTTTTTGGTCTGTGCGTGTGTGTGTATGGTTTGTACCTGTGAGGGTGTGTATTGAGTTCCTGATTTGTTCGTGCACCTGGAGCTCCACTTGGACTGATTGTAGAAGTTGTTGGGTGTCTGCCAACTGCTGCTTTTGGAGATTTTGCTCACACTGCAACCTGCAAATGCACACAATTATTTAACATACACCCATACACACAGACACTATGTCTCAGTAGTTTATTCCCACACTGCAGCCTAATTACACAGTTACAATGCAGGACCCTTTTCAGGAACTCAGGACCTTTAGATGCATTTCCAGAAGAACCAAGGCCACACTTCACATAATTTTTATTAGCATGTAAGTGAATCTACTATCTGTTCCGCAGGTAGGTGCATACCTGTGTGCTACCTTTCAAGTTATCTTTATTGTTATGCTGTTTGTAGTGTGTGTGTTACAAGAGTACAGGCTACAGGTGTGTAACTCATCTCCAAAAACAATGTATGTTACCTGTACAGGCTGTTCTGCAAGTGTGTGCATTCCTCACGCAGCGTTTCACACTCTTTTCTGCTGAGCTCAAGTTTGGCTGTGCGCCTGGACAAAGTCTCTCTCAGACAGTCATTCTCCTTCTGTTTATCTACACACATACACACACAATTTGTTTACAGTAAATTAAATAAGATTCAGTCATGTTCTATTTTTAGTGTGCGGTATTGCTAAACAGTCAAGTGTGAACCCAAGTATGTTTGTGTGTGTGTGTATACCTCTTGCTGCCTGGTTAAGTTGTTCTTTAAGTGTATGGTTCTGAGCCCAAAGGTAATGGATATCACTATTCCGCTTACTTGGATCTTCTGAACCAGCAATAAAGATGTGAGTATCTGCTGAAAAATAAATAAAGTACATTACACATACTGCTTCTTTATTATAATCCTTTAAACCTTGCAGTAGCACACTCAATGAATGTGCAAGAATCTTGAGGGCTACTGTATATTTGTGTGTTACGGTTTGTGTGCGAGTGTACCTGGGTCTCTCTCAGCCTGCTGAAGCTTTCTCTCCAGCTGCTCTCGGAGTCTCTCATTGGTGCGGATTGTTTCCTCCAAGCGCTGACGTAGAGCTCGAACCTCCTGTAGGTGCTCCATTAACAAATCTGAGAGAAAAAAAAACAGAGAGAGAGAGAGAGAGATGTGATGTTCAAAAGAAATAAAACAATATGGAGCAAGATTAGAGAAGATTTAAATAAATAAATAAATAAATAAATAAATAATAATAAAAAAAAAACCACACTATGGAAGCCCACAAACAAACACACATGAACACACATGTACCTGAGCTGATGCTTGTGTAGACGGACTCATGCTGAGCCTGCTGGCTGTCCGTAGCTTGGCTCTGAGTGTGTGTGTGTGTGACTGACGAGCTGCTCTGGGTGTGTAGGTGTTTGGTCAGTGCGGTGTTCTGATTCTGTGTGCGAGTAAGGATGGAATGAGTGAGGTCGAGTTCGCTTCTCAGTGTGGCATTAAGCTCTTCGCTCTTTCTCAGCTGTTCTTGCAGACGGCCGTTATCCCTCTGTACAGTATAAACACTTCCTTCATCACCCTGAGAAGAAGGATGAGGCTCAGCGTCAGGAACACTCTTGCCACGGGTCGCCTTCATGCCTATGGAAAACCAAACGGCAAATATAGTCGTTTGTTTGACACACACCTACATACAAACAACTACAAACACACACAAAGAGAAGGTGACTAGCAAATCTAGTAGCTACAGCTGTGACAACAATAATCAAGTCAGGCCAAGATATAGTCCATGAATTGAAAAACATTCACAGCATCCTGAATCAATAGCTCATCCTTACATGGTGAATTAAAAAAAAAAAGCCAGATTCTGGTCAGTCATGTGTGATGTCAGTTAAATAGCCTCTTCCTAAAAGACTCTACAGGGTGTCCCAAAGTCTCCATACATAAGGGAAATTAACACTTTGTAGCAAAATGTCTTGCAAAATTTTTCATACTTAGTTTATATAAACATACATATTTTTTTCACATAGCCTTTAAGAATGCCTATGACGAAAGAAGAACGTACTGAAATCATTTTCATGGCTGGATCGGGAAGCTGTCCCAAGCTAATCATAGCATATCCACAAGTAGGAAAAACTCATGTACGCTTCTGATAACAGGCTCTCTATGCAATCTTTGTAGCTTTGAGCAGAAACCTGAACATGCTAGCAGCAGCCCTAACTAACCTCTGGCTGACTGAGTATTAAGAGTCTAGGCAAGTTAGCGCCTCAGAGAATGAAAGCTTCAGCAGTACACAGCTCGTGAAGTATAAAAATTCTCTTCATTTACCTGATCCAACCAAGGTTTCAGCAGAAAGGTAAGCTTTGGAAGGGTGTTTAGACCCTGCCACGCTCACACACAAAGGCCCTCTGGAATAAGAGGTTAAACCCGATAGGCCTGGTAAATAATATATTTTCAAGGACTGCAACTAGACACCGTTCTCATCACTCGGTCGACTATACCACACTTATAAACAGTGAATTAATGGGAAAAACTAGTGTAATTACACAAGTTGGTGCACTGATTTACATCTTAACTGGGGCAAAAAATACGCATTTATAGTAACTGAAAAAAAACTTCATAACCTGACTAATTCACCGTAAGCACATTTACGATTTAAATAAAAATATGTAACTTTCTGACTTATAGAGCAAGCAATACACTTGTGTAAAAGTGAATAAGTGATTGACCAGAAGAGACCCTTAAACATATCTAATACATGACTGTGTAAAACCAAACAACTTTTACAGACGTCTATGTTCAGGAACTTTATTTTAAATGACATTAGGTTGCTTATGATGTCAGATTTTTCGCCCTGTGATTTATTTTTGTGATGACAGCACACTATTTCTGTGTTGGTACTCATCAATACTGATACCGAAATTAATATGATTGCTATTAATCAACCAGGGACATCACAGAACATTTAATTTAGAGCTGCTTATATTTCCCCATTTTAAATAGTGTTTACATGAGCACGTTTGTTCATGCACTTGGGCTAATAGGCTCATTCTTTATAATGTGAGTGAGTTGATTTTAAACACATTAGCTAGCTAAATTAGTCACCTTGGATAGAGTATGGTTGCAGCTGAGAAAATCAGATTTTGTTCCACTTTGGAAAAGCACTTCTGTACAAGTGTAAGTAAAGTATGTTTTTGTCTTTGTTATTTTCACTCACCTAGTGTTGACATTTTTTTCCGCACCTAGCCAGCGTTTGCTGCAGCATTGGCTGTTGCTGTGTTCCTCACTTGCTATTTTTAAAGAGCAGTTTGCAGTCATAATTAATCATGAAATATGTCCCGATACCTGTCATTAGTGTCTCTTCATTAGCGCAACAACATACACTAGGCCAACATTGCACATGGTACTGGATGTTGGTATCGGAGCATTTTTTTTTACAAGTATAAGTAAATGAGCATGGTGTCAGAAAGATACCCATTACCGGCTTCAGTATCGTTGCATCCCTAATTTCTGCACAATGCTAACATTTAACCAAGCCTGGATCTCACAGTGAGTTTACAACAGAGGACGGAAGGAGGAAAGTCAAGTGTGTCTTACGTTGCCAGTTAGCATTCACGTTACGGGTTCCATAGAATTCCAATTTTGTACCAGTGCAAACGTACTGGGATGGGATTTCTCTTTCAGGTCAATTATGGCTACATGTGGAGGTGATTGATACCTTCAGTCGCTCCCCTTTCAGCGAGTGTGTGAAGGTCGTGCAGGCTGTCGTGAACAGAAACGGTGCTGTCGTTAGAGATTCTGTCACTCATCTCAGACTCTAAATCCTGATGCATACTAGGAACTTTGCCATGCAGCTGATCCTTCAGCTGCTGAATGAGCTTCTCCTTCTCTTGGAGCTCTGCGGTAAACCTGACATACACAGACACAAGCAACTGATTAACAGCGATCTAAGCTACTACCAGCTACAGATCAGTCTGAAGTTAGCTGGGTACAAATACCCATGTTCATGAACCACAACTCGGAAAATCCACACTACAAAACCTCTGCACCCGCTAAAAAAAAAAACCTGAAGAGTTCAAAGGCCTTATACCGCAACCCTGTTGAATTATTGATTCTGACTGGTCAGAAGGTTCATTAATGTTTTTAATATAAGAGTAGCTTTAACAGTATTTCTAGGCAAACCACAGGTTTATATTAATATACCGTGTACACCTTACTGTTTCTATAGTAACAACTAACACAGGGATTTGTATGGTGGATACGCCACATAAAACGATATAAAATCTTCCATGTGCATTTTCTGTCTTCAAGAGAGAGAGAAAAAAGACAGGCTGTTGAGGGAATGACTGTTTATAGCTGCTATAAAGTAAGTGATAACAGGATTTAACCTGTTTTGTGACATTCCACAGCATTAAATGTACCTAAATGGATAAAAATGTATGGCGTGTTGTCCTTTAATAAATATAATTGATAGCACTGGAAATTTGCTGCGGTATAAGAGGAATAAAGAACTTCAGCGAGTGCTGTTATTAAAGAATAATCAACTTTGAGGTGTGAATGGCGCTCTGCTTCATGTTGGGACGCATGCTGTCATTGCTCATTTTCCTATAACAGCACTCCCTGTTATGTTTTAATCCTTAAATAATGAAGTTTAACTCAGAAGGAGAAGCCAAATCTGTAAGAAATACTTAAATGTGAAGGAACAACATGGTGCAGTTTGAGAGAGCAGCTCATACAGTATGTATATTCACACACACACACACATTTTATATATATATATATATATATATCATTCTCAGAGAGTAGATTAAGTAAATATGTGCAGAGCAAAAAGGTATATGAGCAACAAGCATGGCCAACCTGGGTAAACTTAATCAATAATTCACACAGTGTAATAAGCTCAGCTCAAACAAATAAGTGGAAAGTCCAGGCATGCACTGAAGAAAATCTGGGGAGACACTGTAACGAAATAAAAAATTCTCATACTCAAAGAGGTCAAGGTAATTAAAGCAGTAATTTCAGAGGAAAAAAAAAAGAAAGAAGAAGAAGAAGAAAAGAAGACTAAGAGGGGAAGTGAACTCCAAACACACACACACACACACTGCACTCAGGCTCTGGTGCTGGGGCTGCCCACTCACAGGTGTACATGCTGCTGCGTTGCCAAAGCAAGGTTCCGGTTCTGCCTGCACAAATAGGTGATCTGCACCCGATGCTGCTCTCTGTCATGTTCTAGCCGACTACGCAGCCACTGCAGCTCTTCCAGCAGCCACACAAGTTTCCTGACACAGCAACGGCGCATAGCAGAGGCATCGACATGCTTAAATTAGCAGCTCTACCACTGTTGTGATGTGGACGGCTTCCAATCATGAATTATACGCATCTTTCCAGTGCAAAAAGTAGCGGGAAAAACTGGGACATAAATTTAGTGGCCATGTGAATATAAGCCATTTTTTAAATGCCTGCAAAGAAGTGCACTGGGGGTGACAGGCTAAAACTAAAATGATTTTTTGTTTGTGCGAGTTAAAGAACATGCTATTTTCGTAGGATTTACTACATTGAGAACCCGACGTAACAGTCTTTAAAGTGCATGCGTGTGTACAGTCATAACTAACACCATTATGATATCAAGTTCTGAGGTTTAGAAATGAGAAACGCATGAAAGCATGTGTTTAAAATGTCTCGTCGTCGTCGTGTATGACCTGTGTGTGTGCGTATGCATGGAGACTCACCTCTGAGCCAGCTCTAGTCCCGGCAGCTCGTTATTTTCTACACGAGGGTCTGCTGGGTAATACAAATTATGTGATTAGATAAATGCAGTATATTGAGACATGTGACGGTATGCACATATTAAGAAGCCAAAGCCAAACACTGACACATCATTTTACAGACATTACATTTCTGATTAAATAATGTTTTTTTTTTTTCTTAACCAAGAGACATACATTTTTAGCATTCCAAGACCTAGTCATATGACATTTAAACTATGTAGAGGTCCTGTTCATACACCATTTGCTTTACTTTTCCTATGTGCTCCACTGCCATATACAACAATGTGAAAAAGAAGGTGCACCTCCATTTGCTTAGAAAAACCTGTTTAATAACCATAACAATTTCAGTTGGGATTTAATTTATATTAGCTATGTAAGGAATAAAACATGATGGGGTGTGCTGTTACTGCAAAATAATCAACGGGGTGGCCTTTTGGGGACAACCACACTATGAAAACAGCTTGCAGCAGTGCTTTTGCCTTTTTTTGCAGCAAGTTGCAAGCGAATAGCACTAGAATAAATTACTAAATAAAGTACACTGTAGTCACGAAACTTACAAAGCTGAATGTCTTATCGAATCCCCACCTCGTGTGTGTTTATTGCTGTACTCACCTTGCTCCAGTTTGTCTAGCAGGCTGAGACTCCGGTCCAGGTGTTTTTGGAGTGTTGTGCCTAGGGCACTCTGCCCATCGTTGGGTTGCATCAGCTCCTCCAGTGCCCCCCGAAGCTCCAGCAGCTGCCTGCGCTGTTCAGCACCGAGTGCACGCGACACTCTAATCTGCTCACGTAACTCACACAACTCTCGTGCCTGAGACTGCACCAGAGACTCCATCCTGCACAAAAAAGATTTAATAGCTTAAATAGGTCACTCACATTCTTTTATGAAGCTAAAAGCTATAATTAACGACTCCTGAAAAAAAGTGAACAATCAATAAGTAAATACATTAAACAATCATTCCTAAACTAGTGACAGTAGCAGTAATTTTGTCATAGTGGTCGCAGTGAAGAAAAAAAATCCAGAATGCAAAGATGCACCGCAGTCAATTTATTAAACAAGTAAACAAATACATAAAGCAAATTCCTAAATGTGCAGCATACTGTGACAATGAAATGGAGGTGAGTTTTCTCATAGTCACCTGGATGGAGATGCCGACTCATTACTCCTGTTGATCATACGCTCTCTCTCCAGTTCAGTGGTAAGCTGGGAAATCTGAGCCTTCATTGCTGCACTTTCCTCTTCTTCCTCACAGCTTGCAGGGTCAGAGGTCACACTCAGAACCTCAGCAGTCACACTCTTCTTGGGCAGCAGTCGCTGGAGGTGTGCAATGACCTTGTGCTGACTTTCGACCTGTGACCGGAGTTGCAGGAGCTCATGGGTGGAGTCAGATTTGGGGGTAGATTTGGGGTCATGTGGCCGGGGAGAGCTGAGATCAGGTGAGCTCGGGTAAGATGGGCTGGATGCTGTAGTGTCCAGATTGTCTGCTGAGGTGAATCCGGAGAGAGCGGGGTCCAAACATACAGCACCGTCTACATCTGAGACACACAATGACCGAAACAAACACATACACACACGACAGGTATATATTAATATATTAAATTCAAGTATGTAGAACTTGGGAGAAGCGAAGGAACCCGTTAGTCTGAAACCGTTGCTCCAGGAAGACAGCATGGCCATGCAAAAATGAGGAAATGGGATCACTGAACAACTGGGTTTGAAAACTGACCCAAGACCAAAGCAGTATCAGCAAACCATCCTCCTAACACCACACCAACTTTGATTAGCTTCCGAGAGACCGTGTGAAACATGCAGAAACGATAGTTAGTATCAGGAATCTTTCCATTATTTCCACAAATTTCTGACATGCAACAGAGATGCAGAGTGCCTAGAACATGCAGTATACACATTTATCATAATTTATTAAATCTTTATTTAATTTTCTCCCAATTTAGTCAATAATCAGCTGTTCCCCTGTTAGCTACCAATCCGAGAGCATGAAGGATATCACAGGCTTTCTCAGGGACACATGAAGCCAGCATATCTTTCTTAACTGCCACTCTCACAATGTCACAGGGCAGTTGAATGTGCTTGGAGAGCACTAACTGCCCTGCTTTGTTTAACAAGAAGAGATGCCCGTGATTGGCTAGAATAAAATGAAGCGACAGAAAATACATGGAAAGTCCAGTAAGTAGATAGGTTTTTTTTTTTTGTGCTAAGAAATGCTAGATTTGGTAGATTCCCACAGAAAGAGTGAAATAGAAACAGAGAGCGTTAGTGCTGCCAATTCTTTCTTGTCTACCTGTGCTACTGCCCTCCTCTCTTTCCACCTCCGTCTCACTCCTTCCACTTGTCTCGTAGCCAAGGTCCTGTGCATCCACCTGAATGCCTTTATCATCCTGTTCACCACGAGGTGCTAGGACGCATGAGCATGGGTGAAAGCAGCAACGACTTGTGAGTGATCCAGCTTCCATGTTATTGTACATAACATGCTTTGTGGTCATACTCCAACAACACATTTTTACATGTTTACACAGTGGCATCAGCAGCAGTTACGATCCATTAGTGTCTTAATCACGAATGCATGCTTAACATACCTACAGGATATGGCAACTTAGCACGCTTCTGCTTTTAAAGTTAACTTTATTAAACTTTAACTTTTACACAACACAAGGATCTGCTAACCCCTCTCTTGCACTTGTACAACTCAAAATGCTAATGTAACTAACAATGCATGACAGGTAACAGTTGCCAATTAGCCATTATTTGTTTAATGGCTATTGACAGTAGGGTAGCGTATACTTGTAATACAATGTTTGTTTGTTTTGGTTGACTTATCATTTAATGAGTATGAATATGATAACGAGGCTACCCTTACCTTTGCGTCGCTCTGAGTGTTTATCCTTCTTGGATGAGTTCTGCAGAGCAATGATGGATTGAGCAGTAGCCAGTTTCTCCTCCAGCTTCTGACACATTTTCTGCTTCTCTTTTAAGGCCTTCTGCAAGTTCTCCAACTGGGCAACATCCGTAGGCTTTAACCCATCACCTCCTTTAAGGCCTTGCCCCTGCTCAACTTTAAGTGCCTCTTCCAGCTCCCAAAGCTTCTGAGCATGCTGTTTAAATATCTGGACAAGCAATGTTAGATTTCTGTGGAGGTTCAGATGTGGACTTCCTGATTGATCCTGATCCCATGCTTCTGATATATTCTGTTGCACCTGTTTCTGCTGTCCTTGGGATATCGGGGTGCTTGTCTTCTGTTCCGCAGCACCTGAAATCTGTAAAGTGTGCTGTACTGGTTTGTGCTGAAGTGGACCCACAATAGTGCTGTGGCTTATATCTGCACTGCCAGGGTGCCCAAACCTGTCCCTTTCCAGGAGTGCATTCTGAAGCCTGTCCAAGTTCTGTTCAAGCTCTGTGTCTGTCAGGATTTCAGGACCATGCAAAAGCTGATTGGACCTTGAACCATAATCTGCAAGAGACCCTACTGCTTGTTCTGCTGCTAAAATACACTCAGATAGACACGCAGCCAGTCTGTGCTGTCCCTCTTCATATTCATGTGCCATTTCCTCTTGCGGACTTGTGCACTTGTGGCCTTTGGTAGTGTTGTTGTTTTGAGCACACAGTTTGGTGATAGTTTCTTCTGCGGTCCTGAGCTTTTCCTGCAACTCTGCATTCAGCCTACACTGCTGCAAAAGTGACTCCTGTAGGGTCTCGGCTTGGCGCTGCAGGTCTGATGCAGAACCTCCATCTGGGCAACTGAATTCCTTAGGAGTACCTGCGAAAGCATTTTTCTGCTCCTGCAAGGACTTGATCTGGCTAAGCAGGCCCTCAACCCTCTCACACAAGGCTTGTGGGTCATTCTGACAAGAGAGAAAGCTTTCAGGCTGATCAGCTGAGGTCAGTGATGCAATGGCAGCCTCGGCTGTGTGTAAGCACTCTAGCAGCTGAGCGCTGACTTTATCTTTTTCCTGCATAACTCTTTGAAGCTCAGTGCACTGCCGCTGCAGTGTTAAATCAGATCCCAATCCAGGCTGCCCCAAGCCGCTTTCAGAATCCAGGTTACAAGCTGTAAGGTATGCAATTGTGGACTCCGCAGCGTGTAAGGCTTCCAGGTACTGACCATTCAACCGTTCCTTCTCCTGAAGCTCAGCTTGGAGCCCTTCCCATTTCTGCATCTGAAACTGAAGTTGGGAGATGAGCTCTTCCTTCTCCTGGCACTCCTGGTTCAGTAACTCCAGCTGAGATAAGAGTTCTGATTGTGGAAAGTCAGACACATTCTTTGAATTTTGACTGGCATCACCGTATTGTTTAGGCTCAGGGTGTGTGTTTCGTCTGGACTCAGAATACCAAAGAGCCTCAAAGCTGCTGCCTGGAGAACTCTGAAGTTCTGCCCCACTGAGGCCTCTGCTCCTTAGGCTGATCTTTTCAGAATCTGTTGTACTAAGTTGCTCAGTACCTTCCTCTGTATCACGATCAGTCAGCTCCTGTCTGTCCCTTTGCTTTGCAGGTCTCACTGCTACTGGCAGCCGTGATTTGGCATATGCCTGCAAAGCAACACATTAGATGATGCATGTTATACCTTGAAGTGTGATTAGATACAGGAAATTATCTGATTACAGCACTGTAGTAAAACAAAACAACATATTACCATATCTGAAGTACGAAATAAAACATGACTGGGGTGTGCTGTTCTAGGGAAATGATTAATGACAGACATCAGCACCTCCCAAAGTGTTATTCCTCCTATATCACAGCAATTTTTCCCAACAATTCCAATTTTTTAGTTTTTTTTATCCATCTACAGATGTTGCAGAATGTCCACAAAACAAGTTCATTCATGTTTATCACCCAAAAAAAAACAGGAGGCATATATGAAGCCTTAAGACTTACATGTTTCAGGCTTTTGTTCAACTTCTTGCTTTTCTTTTTTCTTTCTTTCTCCTCTTCTCGTTCTCTGCCCTCATTTCTTTCTCTGTTTTGAATCTCCTTTAGCCTATCCTCCAGACTGGCAGCATGTTTCTGAGTGGCCTCATGCTCCTCCCTCAGACGCTCCATCTTGCGAGCCATGCTGTCAATCAGTTCCGGGTCAAACCCTGGCCCACCATCTGCTTTTGCTTTCGTATTGCACTGTAGCTGTTCCTTCAATAGCCGAACGACTTTCCGGTGACTTCGGGCCTCTGAGCGGAGGGTCTGCATAGTCCGGTGCAGGTTAGTATGGCCGTCGTTCTCCCCAGAACTTTCCGCACTCTCTTTGAACTCAGCTGAGTTTTCTTCCTTCAGGAGCACACCGAGCTTTGACATTTCTGAACGGAGTTTATTTACCTGCTCCCTGTAACAGAGAGGGTGAAAATACAAAGGCGAATGCCTGCTATTAAAAATCTTTTATATGCTCATACAGTGTGACATATTTTCTAAAATATCATGGGACACAAACTTTTCTCATCCTTAGATTTTTAACGGAGGTTATATTGCCAACATGAATGTAGTCTACTGTAAGGTCTATAGCTCAGACTACAGTATGCTTACCTGAGTTGAGAAACAGATTCTGCTCCACAGTCTCTAAGTAAGGATGCAAGTTCTGCCTGCTCATTCTCACCCTGGTGTCCGGGAACAAACGGGGAGTTTGCATTATCTTTCACTGGCAAAGATAAGGGAGAACTTGCCATCCTTCTTTGAGCTTCAAGACTTTCATCAACTGTTTCCTGGGAATAAATGATCATACCAAGTTCAGCTGAAATGCAGCTGTAGCTATTATTGTGCAAAGCAACAGACAGGACACAATCAGTAATTGTATAGAAAGTGCACCTATACTGTAGAGAAGTATAGAGAAGTATATATAGAGAATATAGAGTATAAACAGATAAGTCACATAGCTATTCATTAATAGTGCACTTACAAATGTTTTTCTTTCTTTTTTTTAGATACCGCTCGCTGTAAGCAATGTGTAGTCTCTTTAGGAATGCAATCTAACCTATTTATTTTGAGTAGTATTGTTAAGTTGCCCCCCCCCTAAAATGCTATTAGTCTATGAAATACCATTAAGCCATAACTCTACAGAGATTAGCTCAGCTATTGCTCTAGAGTGCAGGAAATCAATCTAAAAACATCTAAAAATCTCTAACCTTACGCTTTCTGGATCTTAGTGTCAAATTATCCCCTAGCTATTGCACTGGTCAACCTTTAAAGCACAGTCCTACGTTTTTTATGCCTCTGCCACTAGGAAGTGGAGGCATTATGTTTTCAGGTTGTTCGTGCGTCCATGCATCCATCTCGTTAGTGCAATATCTCAAGAACGGGTGGCTGATTATTTGTAGGATTTACATGTAATTGTCATTGTAACCAGCAGATGAGGTCACAGCAAGTTCAAATATCTGAAATTTTTTTTTTCTTCTATAGATTCCTTTTGTTTTAAAGTATATTTTAAGGGTGTTTCAGGCATACACTTGACTTCTTGAGGAACCCCGTCGACGATGTTGGCGTCAAAAGTTCTACTTGTTTATTGGTATCATCGTTCCACAACAACTGCTTTGTCCTGGCCTGGGTAATGGTAGTTAAAATAACAAAGTTATTTAAGATATTTTGAGATATCTCATATATTTTGAGAAAAAGAACCAGCTACGTTTGTCAGAAAATAGCATTAGCAGGTGCAAACAATAATATATGCAGCAGCGAAAAGGACTGGTCAAACGTTCTGCAGAAGTGGGCGGGATTGGTCAAACTTTCTGCAGAAGTGGGCTGGATTGGTCAAACTTTCTGCAGAAGTGGGCGGGATTGGTCAAACGTTCTGCAGAAGTGGGCGGGACTGGTCAAACGTTCTGCAGAAGTGGGCTGGATTGGTCAAACTTTCTGCAGAAGTTTCTGTGGGAGCAGGTGGAATTGGTCAAAATTTCTGGGAGTGGGCGGGATTGGTCAAACTTTCAGTGAGAGCGGACAAGATTTGTTAAACTTTCTGCAGGAGCAGTAAGTAATGAAGAAAAAAAAAGGCCCACATGAACCTCTATCCCTATGTATACTACATCTGTTGCATTGCATGTAACAATGTTTACCTGTATTGTCCCTGTTAAATAAATAAATAAAACAAAACGACAAAATCTCATTCCACACAGAACATCAAGAATAGTCTATAGTCAGCCTCTTCTGCTAACTTTCTCTCCTGGCCAAATACTAAATGAGGGCCATGTGAGTCCTGTTTATTTTATAAGCAGGAAAGAGTGACATTGGCCCCTTACCTTTACACTGGGGGCAGTTAGTCTCTCGTTAGAATGAACAGCTAGTGGTCTGGCCAGTCCCTGCGGCTGCTATAGTAATGGGATGGGTGGTAACACATGACTTGAGAACAAAAAAACGTCATGAAGAAAAATAATATAAAGAAAGCATACAATAATAGCTGGATGGAGAGGCTGCAGGTGGTTATGGGCAAGAAAAACAGGCCAGAGAGATAGAGAGAGGAGAGAACATGGGTTAGGGAGGGACGGAGAGTTAGACAGAAAACCTACCCCACACACATAACGAGAAATGCATGCGCGCACTCACACACACACATCATCATCATCATCATCATGAGCTCATTCATAAACTAACTTATAACCTAACACAGTCAGAAGTTAAAGGGTAGAAGTTAGAGGATTAAAAAGTGGACAGGTGTTAGGAAATCTACAGATGTTACGAAGAGGGTGTCAGTTTCATGAAATCAGGGAGTGTGCGTCAACATCTGACAAGAAAAAGTCTCTCCTGCTAAATAACACTAGTAAACAAGCACAAAAGGTTGTTGACAAATAGTCAGAATGTCAGGTTTAAAGGTGAAACTGTATTGTGAATTACCTTGCAGGGGGGTGAAAAACCAATAAGGTCAAGCTGTCCCTGTGACTCTCTCTGAGCATTACCCATAACATCTCTCTCTGCCAGTGCCAACCTTTTCTGCAGCTCCGCATTCACTGCCTGTAGCTCTGAGACCTTAAAGAGAAAAAGACATGTGGAGAGAAAGAAATGAAGATAGAGGGATAGAGACAAATACACAAAGAGAGTCAGACAAAAAGAACGGAAATAAAACAGATATTTAACGATTGAGAGTGACAGCATGGTAAGTCCGAAAAAAAAAAAGATAAAAGGAGTGAGAAAAAGAAAGCATAGTCAATAGTGTAATAATATCTTATGCTTATTGATATGTTCGATGTGAAGCTCACCTTCAACCTGAGTTGTTCCATAGAGAGCTGCTGTAGCTCCTCCTCTTGCCCCTCTCCTACACATATACTCATATAGGAGGTCTGCTCGCCAATCAGACTCAGTGTGTCATCTGAAATCACCATCAAATCACTATTACCATCAACCTCTAGACATTTCAGTAATTTAATTGACAGATCAAGCCAGCATCGAAGACCTAGCACCAATCATGATATTCCCTCTTGCCTCTATATGGCCAAAGGTTTGCGGACCCCTGACCATCACACCCATTTGTGCTTTTTGAACATCGCATTCCAGATTTAGTCCCCGCTTTGCAGTTAACCTCCACTCTTCTGGGAAGGCTTTCCACTGGATTTTGAAGTGTGGCTGTGGGGATTTGCTCATCCAGCCACAAGAGCATTAATGAGTTCATATCAAAGGTGTACAGTGGGGTTGAGATCAGGGCTCTTTGCAGGCCACTCGAGTTCTTCCACTCCCAACATTGGTACACCATGTCTTCATGGACCTCGATATGTGTACAGGGGCATTGTCGTGCTGGAACAGGTTTGGGCCCCTTAGCTTCAGTGAAGTGAAATTGTTTATTTAATATTACAGCTTAAAAAGATATCCTATACAATTACGTGCTTGTAACTTTGTGGCAGTAAGATATAGTATAAGTATATTCTGATTGGTCGGAAGGCATTTTAAATTGATTTTTTTTTTTTTTAATATGACAGCAGCTCTGACAGTAGTTCCAGCTATAAGATTTATAATAATGCACTTGTTTTAATACATTATCGTTTCTACTGTAACAACTTACACATGAACTTGTATTGGAGATGCTCCACATAAACAGATTACAAAAATATGTGTAATTTTTGTGACATGTGAGGACATATTTAGAATTTTTGGAAGGAGTCTCCAGTGTCAGTGCTTTGTAACAGTCACAGATAAAATATATCACCGTTAATCAACTTCGGATTATTTTCCTATAACAGCACACCTTACATAAACAAGTCTGGGCCCAAAATTGCATATAATTGTACTAAAGTGTATATCAAAGTATTACGATAACAAACAGTATCAACACTAATAGTGGCATGATAATTTGACATGCTATTTATTGCGTTAGTATGCAGTTTGGTATGCGCAAACAAACAAGGCTAACTATCATTTCCTGTCTTTGTGAGTCTGTTTAAACACTTTGCTCAGAATATGATTCCATTTGCAAAGACATTACTCTCTACTCTACTGCAGATGAGCAGACACTGAGAAAAGAGATACTCTCTTTCTCTGCTTCCTTTATAGTGCCATTTTACATGCTTTTCTCACTTATCCTGCACTGATTCATGTGGCTGAACAGCCTTCTCATCGCTGATTTAACATGCTGAACTTGCACTGATGAGCGCCGACTAATGTAGTACACGTAAAAGTCCAGCTTACAGACTGCTTGGTGTGTCAGGGCCCCTTAAATGTCTATAGCTTTCTCCTGTAGTGTGTTTGTAGACATACCCATGTCATTGGCCTGTCCTACTCCTCCTCCTCTGCTCTGGATCTGGCCAAGTCGGGCTTGTAGAGATGCGTTCCAGCGTTGAGCTTCTTCTAGAGCATCTCGCATATTCTCCAGCTCTGCAGGGTCCACACCTAAACATACAGACACATTAGTAGACACACTCTCATATTCTAAAGTCTGTAGAGCCACTACTAAGGTAGCTATGCATTTGGTACGAGGCAAAAAAAAATTGTGCAACTCCTGGTATAAATGCTT
The DNA here is from genome assembly GCA_022985145.1 of Pangasius djambal. Classification (NCBI taxonomy): domain Eukaryota; kingdom Metazoa; phylum Chordata; class Actinopteri; order Siluriformes; family Pangasiidae; genus Pangasius; species Pangasius djambal. Next base: position 17,169,389 of record CM040989.1, on the reverse strand, counting down.
TTGGGTCAGTATTAAAGGTGTGATTTATAATAGCTGAAGTGTTTCTAAACCTACAATAATCATATCCTTTCAAAGATACCTTAGAAATTAAATTAGCTCCACCCCCAACCAAAAAAGCACAGCTCATCAGCTCTGCCTCTTTTCCTTAAAAGGAAACTCACAAGGCATATATAGCTTCAGTTGAGGGGGTGGGTTAGTTTGGGGGAAGGGAAAGGCTTGTTAGGGTTTTCAATGCATTTGCAATTTGCCTTGCAGGTGTGTGTGTGTGTGTGACTTATAGTATATGATGGTATTTAGAGAGGAACAGCAGGTCACACACAATCTAGAATTAAATGTCTGTATTATTTATGATTTTTTTATATTAGGTGTCAGGAATTCTCTATTCGAGCTCTTTTCTCTCATGACCCTTTTCCTTTCCTAATCTTCCGTCTTACTGTCTGCTACATGCAGATTGAAATAACTTTTTACACATTTGATATCTGCATATGCCTCATATGTAAATGTGTCATAATTATTGATCATGATGAAATCTAAATGCACTGCTTAGAACCTTATGACAGGAATTTTTAAACCGATCTCTGAATGTGGAAAGGTAATAGTCACTGGACAAGGACAGCAGATATGAAACTGTCTGTATGTAGAGACAGCACACGGCCTGTACATTATGAAAGCCGGCCAGACACCATGAGTATGTGTGTGCGCGTGTGTTTTGTGTGAACATGGCAGACACAGAGACACAAAAAGCACATTTTCTTTAATGGCTGATTTATCTTCAGAAATGAAATGATGAACAGATGAAAGAAGCGAATAGATAAATGGATAAACAGAGGCAAGTATAAAGAAAGTCTACTACAGGGACCCGAACAAAGACAGGTTAATAAAGAGTGTTGTCATGCATGCAGAGCATAAGCAAAATGACAGACAGAAATACTGACACAGAAAAGAAACAGCAAATAAATAGCAACGGATCCGAACCAAATGGAAGAGAATGAAATGCAAACGTCAAACACAAACCCAGGATACGCAGGAAGCAAGAGAGATATTAAAAAAGTTTAATTGCATAGCAGAAAAAGGTCCTAATCATTACTGTTGGATAGCCTGAACAAGTGTAATATAACCGACATGATTTATACTTTCTCTAACTTTCTAAAATACTGAATGTATCCAACATCACAGTTTATGCATTTTAGATTCATATTGGTTAATTAAATGCAAAATAATGGCATGATAGTTAGATACAGCTGTGTCGATCCAGCTGAGTCCACTATCAAGAACATATTTCATCAGATTAACGACTAACAACATTAAACTAAGATAATACGTTACAAAAAAATAGGAACTTTAATAGGAACACCTGTACCCCTGCCCTTTCATGCAGTCAGTGCATAAAATCATGCAACTGAAGACCAGAAAAAGACCAGGCAATGTTTCCCCCAAATTTAATTGTCTGATCACTGTAGCCTCAGATTCCTGCTTTTTGGTTGACAGAAGTGGAACCCAGTCTGGTCTTTTACTGTTGTATCTCATCCACCTCAAGGTTCAATGCACTGTGCATTCTGAGTGCATGCTTTTCTGCTCACCATGGTTGCAAAGAGTGGTTATTTGAGTTACATAGTCATCTTGTCACCTCAAACTAATCTGGCCATTCTCCTCTGACCTCTCTCATCAACAAAGCATGCCTGCCTGCAGAACTGCTGCTCAATAGATAATTTTTGTTTTCCGCACCATTCTGTGTAAACTCTGTAGGCTGTTGTGTGCGAAAATTCCAGGAGATCAGCAGTACTCGGAAATACTCAAACCAACCTATCTGGCACCAACATTAACTCAATTACTACTCTCCTCAATAGACATTATGTAACAGTACCTGCAGTTTTCATTCAATAATACACATTTTTTTTTGCTTATTTTAGTAAATAATAAAGAAGGCTAGTTGAAGAACATTGACAAAATTGATAACGAAAGGAACAAAACCAGTTCTTGTTCGTGGATTACTATACATGCCACTGTGTGCCTGTGGTACATGATCTTTATATTATCATTATCCTAGCTTCTTGGGGTGCATTTAAGCAACACAGAGCTCATGCAGATCTGTATAGGTTAACTTACATTTGATCAGTTTCTTCCTTTTTTCTCTGTACACTAGATCTGCACAAAACAGTGTAACTCAAATGCACCCGTGGTACTCTCCTTTGGTCTGTTCTAACATTCTGAATGGCCCCCTGAGGTGTCTGCTGTCAAGATGCACTCGGTAATCGGCTGGACTTTCTGTACTGCACCTTCTCTCTGATTAACTCTCTGGATCTCTCGGTGCAGCTGCTCTCGGAGCTCATTGTTGTTACGCACGCCATCTTCCAACTGCTGCCTGAGGAGTGTCACAGCAGCCAGCTCCAGCTGTAGTGCCTGCAGCCGCTGAGCACTGGAGATAAAACACACATACACACATACACACACACACACACACACACACACACACACACACACACACAGCCATGCACAGTGTTTCATAAGGTGCCTGAGAGCATATAACCAAAATGAGACATAGATAAAAATATCTTAACCACAAAAGAAAAGTTGGAAGTAAATTGAAAACTATACAGTCAGGTTCAAAAGACACTAAAACAAAAAACAAATAAAATATCTCTCAAGTTGTGGAGTTGTGTATGTATCTCCCCATGTCCGTGTGTGTTTGATCTGGGTACTCCAATTTCCTCCCACCTCCAAAAACAGTCTGTAGTCAGATTGGCTGCTCTAAATTGCCTCTATGTGTGAATGAGTGTGCAAAAATGTGTGTATGGTGCCCTGGGACAGGCTGAGACCCAAGCATGACCCTGGCCAGGATAAAGCAGTTATAGAAGATGAATGAATAAATGAATGAATGAGTGATGAATTCTCTGTGATTGATTTTCAGTGTTCAAAATATAGAGGGACTGATTATCGCAGAGCTAATAAAAGTGTGTATTGTGTGCTCTGTATTAGCAGGGATGATTCACCTGTCTTGCTCTTTGACCACATGAACAAGCTTGGTGTAGATCTGCTGCTCCTCCCTGAGGATGTGGTTTAGCTCTGCCTGCTCTGAGCACAGGTCACCCAGAGAGGACATCTCCTGCTGGGATTAAAGGCCAAAGGTTTGTCACTTATTCATCGTTGAAAAGCATGTTCTGTACGGGAAATACCATAACGGGAAGTACTATAACAGGAAATACATAAGATCCATGCAAGCCTTTGTGATGCTACATTTTCTGCTCCATATTTGTGTATGTACCTGCTGCTGTCTATCTCCCCCAATGATGGTTCTCTCTCTCTGAGGAAGGGAGCCGAAGCTGAGCTCCTCTCCATACTGGGAGTGGTGATCAAGGGTTGTAGTCGAATGCCTCACCCCCATCTGGGCCAAATGCTGCTGTAGCTCCTACAGAGGAGCCAAATACTGCTAATGAAACAATACTCGCAAGAAACTAGATGCTCATCTTGACTAGTTTTAACTCTCACATTCACTTTGTGCTGTGAGACAAGTAGTGAATTCAAGCATATTTTTACGTGACAAGACTATATTCCTCGCAATAAAACTAGTCATGTGAATATTTCATGACCAAAAGAGCATTTGGTGTGAATGTGAGTATTTTTATACACACAAAACATGATGTAAAATATGCCTCATACTCACAGTAATAATTTCGTCTTTAGTACTGATTGTGGATTTGAGAGACTCAGTGTTGGCTGTTTGGCCCTCTAGTCGGCCCTCCAGCTCTGACACAGTGGACCGAAGCTCAGAAAGAGACATCTACAACACACACAAAACACACAGAATTGTCAAAATTAGCCAAAAGAAGAAATATTCGTCACACATGGGGTTACAATCCGTATCAGATATTCTCATAGAAGTGCACGGTTCTCTCTCTCTCTCCCCCTCTCTCTCTCTCTCTCACACACACACACACACACACACACACACACACCTTGAGCTGGTTTTCTCTCTTCAGAGCACTGTTGAGAGCATCTGTTTTCTGGGCAAGCTCTTTCTTCAGTATTACAGCAGGTTTCTTATTGACTGTAAGAGAGTTCTCCATGTTCTCCTCACTGTACCGCTGAGACAGCTCAGCTACAAAGACATACTACAATTACAATTCCCAATAGAATATTTACATCAGCATTTTTTAAAATTATTTAAATTGATATATTGCAACAATCGACACCACATAACCCAGGCCTAGCTACTTTGCATCACCTCCTGTCACTGTAAACTGACAACTCACTGAAAATGGCTGCTTTACTGCAAGCACTGATTAACAAAAATAAATGCTACTCAACAGAAAAAGACAACGTGAAATGCACATGCATTAACTTCTCTCCGCAACACACGCACACTTACCCTCTTTCTCTTCCAATCTCTGTTGCAGGATTTTGATGGTATGTCTGAGCTCTACCACCTGAGGGGATGGAGCCTCTCCCACCTTTGTCTCACTCAGACAGTGGTCTCTCTCCTGAGCATGGTCCAAAAGCTTCTGTACACACACAAACACATACAATTTGTTAAGGTGGAAATGCACCGCAGAACATCTCTTGATGCTCACTTTGCTGCACTGTTCCTTGTTCATAAATGTCATTTTTGTTGCCCTGATAACAACGCAAGCAATTTTCCAAATGCTGTCAACGTAAGACACGAACAGGGGTTTAAAAATTGTGAAATTAGGTATTTAAAAGCAGAAGCTAAGCAACCTTCCTTTTTTCAACCCCACACTTTGAAATAAAATGCTAAGAGCAATAATAACATGAATTTGTTGCCTTGTGCATAACCACTATCTAGGAAAATATCTGTGCTATGTATAAATGCTGAAGGATTTGAATTTGATATTAAAAAAAATATGCCTTCAAAGCCAAAAGGACAACATATAACATCCTCCACAGTTATTATTTTTCTAGTCTGCATTAAGAAATGCCCTGCAAATGTAATAGTTCCTGCTGGTTCTCTTAAGCAGCACCATGTCAGTGGAAAGGTTAACTGTCTTTGGCAAGTCCTACTTCCAATCCCTCAACTGTATTTTAATCACAAATGTCATATTATAAAAAAGTGGTGAAAAGTCTTACATTGATGAGGGCATCCTTCTCATTCAGTGCAGCACTGAGGTTCTGAGCGTTGCTGAGTTGCAGCTGGGTGTCTGCGAGCTGTCTGCGCAGATCCTGCAACTCTGCTGTCCGATCAGAGAGAGCCTGTGTATGTCGCTCCGCACTCTCCTACACACACACACACACACACAGACACAGACACAGACACAGACACACACACACACACACAGAGTGATGTAGAAATACAGTCAGACTGTCGAATTGTAATTATTGGAAAACCGCTGAGGTGTAAAGGGAATAAAACACTTTGGGATAATTAGCACATGGTAACAGCTCTCTGTTTTGTGTGAGGAGGCATCACACTACCTCGTTGTTTATTAACTTCCTATAACAGTGTGGCCCATCATGTTTTATTCCTTACTCAGTGTGCACAGGAGATATTATAACTCTAACAGTTTACCTTGAGTAGCTGGTCTTTGCTACTGATGGTGGCAAGCAGGTTCTCCACAGCTGTCTGGTTTTCACACACCAGCCTTTCTCTGTGCTTCACCGCCTCGGCCAACATAGCCTCTGTGATCTTTAACCTCTGACCCATCTGCTCTGCAAGGTCATGTCCCTGAGACTCTGAATGACTAAGAACTGTACTAGCCATGTCCTATATGAGAAATTAGGAGAGTGGAAGGAATGAGAGAAGGTGAACACAGAGAAAACTTTAACCAGGGAGCTACAGCGAGGCTGTATATGTCACCGTATACTGTAGTGTAGTGTCACTGTATACTGCATATAGTGCTTATTTAACACTGTTTGTAGGTGGAGTTACCTCCATGTCTTTAGTTTTGAGCTGCAGTGTGTTTTGGAGCTGCTGGATGATGGAATCTTTCTCTCTCAGAGCTCTCTGCAGGTTCTCTTCACACTCCTGTTTGGAGCGCTGCAGATTTTTCAACGAATTTAGCAGTTGCTGCAGCTCCATGTCTTTCTCCTTCAATAATGCATCAAAGCTCTGAACACAAACACACACACCACTTACTTGGATCTAATTCAGGTGTAATCTGTTTAGGGAAACATACACGGACAAATATTCTGGGCTAGTTTCTGGTCTTTCTGTGTTTTTGAGATAGTTGGGGTCGAAATTTAGCTGAGACCTGGCAACCCTGCACACCAGTGACACATTTACACTCTTGGCCCAAGGACTAATGTTATTACAGTCCAATGCACAGCTTCTGTTTTGTTATATGCTGCTACAATAGCGTCATTATTAAATTTCAGTTATTGTAATTTTAGAATGTTGAGCACTTACATTAACAGTCTCCTCATTGTGCGTGAGCAGGTTATTGAGGCGTTCCAAATCTCTTTCCTTTTCTCTCATGCTCAGCTGCAGCAGATGAATTTCATTCTCCTTCTCCTCTACGGCCACAAACTTTTCATCCAGTGCTTTCTGCTCACATGCACAGCCACAAATAAAATGTAAATAATTATTTAATGTAGCTAAGAGGCTATTACTGAAGTATCATGCCTATATACCAGTGTTTATTTATAAGGATGAAATAGAGGAAATGAGAGTGGCACCTCCAGAGCCTTCTCCTTTTCCCTCAGCTTCTCTCTGAGCTTGGCCAGCATTACATCACTTCCTGCTGAAGCTCGATCCTGCTCCAGATCCTGCACCACGCTCATGTAGTCCTGAAAGAGGGAGAGAAAGAGAGAGAGAGAAAACAAAAGATATAAATACTGCATAGTTATTTATTCGCAAATCTGATTGTCAGAAAGTGTTGATAAATTTCCTGTTACAGCACGGCTCTGACAGTAGCGCTAGCTGTAATTCAAAACACAGGTTTATATTAATGCACTCATTCTAATACGTTATTTTTCATATAGTAATTTTTTCAGAGTGGACCAACATTTCTCCAAAACCATGTGGCAGACTGATAAACTCCTACAGAAAACATTTACTTCAAGTTACTGATGCTAAAGGTGCTTTTACATGCTACTGAATTGTAAGGTACTTATTTTTAACCCCACTGATTTCTGAATGTTGGTTTACTTTTTGGGGAAAAATGACTTCATATTGAAATCTGTGTTTTTTTTTTGTTTTTTTTGGTGAGGTCCATAGTTGAAAGAGGGTGTGCATTACGTGCACATGTTTACCTGTAGCTGTTGCTCTTTCTTTGTGAGGCTAGTTGTTAGATGTTGTATCGTGCTCTGCAGTTTATGTTCAGTTGTGCGGGTTTGCTCTTGCTGTGCTAGACGTTGATGTTCTAGAAGGTTCTCACGTTCTGCCAGCTCTCCACTCAGCTTTTTCAGCTGGTTCTGCAGGTCCTAGTTCACCACACACACACACACACACACACACACACACACACCCACCCACACACACACACACACACACACACACACACACACACACACACCCACACCCACACAGCTTAACTCAGGACATGGCTTAAAGTAACTGAAAACTCCCAAAAAGAAAAATTACAATTCACAGCTGTGACAGTCCTGTGTATATGGTTTTCTGAACTCTCTGTATGCATTTTGTATTAACAAACTGCCAGCCAAAAAATAAAAATTATATATACATTTGTAAGCAAAATTTGGTTCCCGTCACCAAACTAGGTTGTGTTTATTTGTTTTCACATCAACAAAATATGTCATTTTATTTGTTGAGGGGTGCCCAAACTTTTGTATAAAATGATATACTGTGGTTCCAATGATATTTTTTTTTTTTGCAGTGATTTTTTTTTAAATAAAATGTGCCCTAATGTGTTTAACACCTGCACAAAAAAAGAGAAAAAACACGTTGAGTTATAAAAGTAAAACAGTGGAGTAATATTATTATGGAGAACATTATTCTATAATAATAAAAAACTGTACTGACTTAATCAGAAGTAATTAAAATATCATATCATCATGTTGACCAGGCCTAATCTATATCTCAGTGGGTGTGTGGAAATGTGTACTAACATTTATTGTCTTGTCTCCTTTCCTTTTGTGCTGCTGAAGCAGCTCCAGCTCATTCTCCAGCTGCAGTTTGTCTTGCTGCAGCAGCTCCAGTTGTGCGTCTTTGCTGCTGAGTGCACGCTGCAGCCTCTGAAGCTCCAGCAGGGATGACTGGCACTCCGCCTGTAGACGAGACAGCTCGGCATGCTGCGACTGCAACAGAGCCTGTTGTTCCTCACCTCCCTACAACATACACACATGCACTTAAGACTACAGAAATTACAGATGGACGGAGGCCATGTACTTTCCGGTTTCTCGGTAACATGGCAATTTTTTTGGTCTTGAGAAAGACTCTTTATAGCTGTTATAAGTAATAACAGAACTGTCTTCCATTCAATTGGAATTAACTATAAATATAAACAAAAACAAAACAAAACAAAACAAACAAAAAAAAGATCGTCTTTAATAATTTAATAATAGATTGTTAGCCTTGACATTCTGCTGTGGTATCAGAGGAATAAAACACTTCAGGACATGCGGTTACTGGAAAATTAAGCAAGGTATCTAAGGTGATTATAGACACCACATTCTATTTACCTGGTATTTCTGTAGCTGAGCTTTGTGAAGAGCTTCCCTGGCCTTGGTTAAGGCCTGATCTTTCTCCTCTAGATTCCCATACAACTCATCCACCTGAGAGAGAAACAGAAGGAAAAGTAGCAGAAACAGTGTTATAGCCAGTATTAATATTTTTCAAACTTCTTTTCTGGTCTAAACGATGGGAATTGTGACCTGTCGTTCTTTCTCTTTAAGCAGGATGCTCAGGCCCTGAATGGTCTTGTCTCGTTTCAGGGCGTTTTTCTTTTCTGCAGCCAGCTCACTCTCCCTCTCCTCCATCTGTCCAGATAGAGTCTGAGGGGTGAAAAGAAAGGAAAACAGTATGGGACAGAAATATTAAACACCATTAATAACTACTGTTTTAAAAAGCATCTCCAACAAATTTCCCATGAAACATGACAACAGGGTTATGGCTCATTTTAGTCACTTTTCACTGAAAAAGTTTAGGGAATCAACAGGGAGCCTTTGTTTCCTAGGTGACAGGCGCACTGGGAAGGCACATCATTGTGCATCTTCCTGACACAAACATTCGAGTCTGAGGGACACTAGTGAGAGAACGCTGAAAGTCATGCCTCATAACTGTATGTTCACAGCAGAGGGTTTAATTTCGTGTTAAGTTCAGAACAATTTAAAATCCAATTCCTGTGAAAAGGAGACTGGTTAGAAAAAGAAGAACCGATTGTTTTTGAGTGTACCTTGTTCTCTCTGTCCAGCTCCTCCAGTCTGTGTTTTAGTGTTTGACTGCTGCTCTTTGTGGAGTTAAGCTCTTCAGTCAGCTGTCTGGTTCTCTGCTGTAGCATGTTCAGCTCATCCTGCTTCACCACACACACCTATAACACACACACATACACACACACACACAAAAAGATGATCACAATATTACGGGGTCTCCAGTGTAAAACAATTCCCATGGACTGTTACGATAATTTTATAAGAATAAAATACATTACATGATGACTTTTGATTCTTGGACATTATACCTATAGAATTTGTTATGTTAAATTATAGGTATGCAATCATTTCTATTGTATTAGCTGGTTTTAGTAAACTTGCAGCTGACTTTATTAACACTATTTACACTGGTTTTTAAGTTATTGAGATTTAGATTAAATCCATCCAAGGGAAGTCAGTTAGCCTATCTATATCTATGTCGGCTGTATGATGCAGAACCCTACTTTGACGGACACTGATATTATAAATAGGGAGCCACAGATACACATACAACGCACACATACAAAACGTCATGTAGTTTAAAGAGTGTACCTCTGGTTTAAGAGCTAGGTATTCATCATTAAACTCCTCCTCCAGCTCTCTCACAACTTGCTCTGCCCTCACCAGTCTGGCCTTACCCATGGTGGCATGCCCAAACACACCACTTATCTGGACAGGAATCCTCGTGCCCACAGTGCATGGCAGTGGGCGTGGCCTAATGCCCCGCAGCAACTGCAGTAAATCACCCAAAGTCAACAGCGAGTCTCTGAGTGGCTGTGTCTGCCTGAGACGTGGGGGTGTAGTGCTGGCCTGAGCAGGGCTGAGAGAAACGGTACATGACGTTAAAGCGCACTTCCTGAGGATGAGATCTGAATACTTATGGCTTGGCGTAGAAAATCCAGTTCCCATGCTACTTTCTGCTTTAAACCTGGCCGCACTAGAATTCTGAGCTAATAGGCTCCGCCCAAAACCGAGTGAGACACTGCGCCTCAACTGAGTCTGATTAATTCTCTGATGTTGGCCATCGCTCTCCTTTGACTTGTTGATCTTTGACCCAGGATGTGTGGTCCTTGTATCTCCTCCCATGAGGCATCGCTGTAATTTATTCTGCTGCCTTTTCGGCCACTCCAGGTGCTTTGCCTCATTTCGCCACTGTTTCGACTCACTTTTCTTACACGTTTGCTTTTGGGGGTTTTCAGCGCCGTTGTCCCATGCTGACTGGCTCTGAAACTCCTGGTTTGTTCCGGTATTTTTCGTTTTGCACTGATCCTGTTCTTGTGAGTTATTCCGCCAGTATTTCTGCGTTATGAGCACACTCAGTCTAGATCTCTCACGCTGTAGCCGTTGCAATTGTGCAGTGTGTGTATTCTGCACGTCTTCGATGGCAATGTCGCACCGCACCACACACTCCAGCAGGAACATGCACTTCCCACAAAGGAGTTCACTGCTCCCGTCTTGATGAAGATTGCACCCCAAAACACGGGCCAGAACCACGGCAGGCCGCAAACGTCCAAATTTACCAAACAGCCACCGGCACTGCGCACCTGGCACACGGTCACCACAAATGCGACACGGTTCCCACATGACCACACACGCAACTGAGACAAATCACTGCAACAAAAACCAGATGGTGTAGCCTAAACTACTTCACACAGCTCAAACTTGGCTTGTAGAAGATCCAGTAGGATAATGTACTCATTCTTGTTTAATTTCTCTTGCTGTTTTGCTCTTTCACTGTTTCATCTCTGCTATCTGTTCAGTTCTGAGCCAAATGCAGTGCACTAAAGCTGTACAGCAGAATAAAGCCTCTAATCCAACCACACATACACACAAACAAAATCCAATGAGGGCACAACAGCTACCGACACACTCATGAGTGAACACACACACACACACACAAACTAATCCAATCCCTGCCTTCCAACCCAAGTGTCCAGGGGAGGAGAGCTTTATCTTGAACACAAACATCAATACTCTCAGTTGTAGAAAATAAACATTAAATGTATTTGTCAAACGTGGCTCTCCTATAGTACAAGTGAGAAATTCTGAAAGAATGTCTTAGAGAAAGCCTGGACAGCTTACAAAAAAATCAGTAGCACAAAATGCACAACATGCTTTAACATACAGATAATAACACATATCAATCACAAAATAATAGAACAGCCAGGTTTCAAATAAAGTTAAAATATATTTAGCGAGGTTCAGTCATAAGCTTTATTACAGTGTTCACGTCAGCACGTGTTTGATAAAATAATGTCATGTTGTCTTGTAAAGATTCTTTGTTCTCAATTAATATTCACATACAGTAGGGTCCAAAAGCTTAAGACCACATTTAAAATCTGGTATTTTTTTTTCCATATAAAACCGGAAATAAACAGAAACCTTTAGAATTCTGTGCTATTACTAGGTCACTATTTATATTTAAGCAAATTGTACAAAAGGTCAGTTTTTTTTTTGTTCAGACAACACGCCAATGAATTTGAATTAACATGGATCATCTGGCTTAACACAAACTTGTGAATTCTACTTTTCCCCTCAAGTAATTGATGATGGTATCATTTGTAATGAAAGTTTTGTATTAAATGAGAAAAAAAAAGCCCCAGATTTTTGGACCCCACTGTATATGCGGTTTGTGTAGCCATATATCTCTCAAACAGGGGGGAGAGAGAAAAAAAAAAAACACATTGGTGAATGCTGAGTCTCTGTGTCTAATTCTCTCTTTCAAATCAGCAGCAAATCTGATTGCTGTGGGAGATTAGAGTCCTCACCGCAAGAGATTTGACAACCACACACACACACACACACACACACACACACACACACACACACACACACACACACACACACACACACCCATTCAGCCAAACACTGTGTCTGCCCAAACAGGAACACAAAATAAAGACATTTATAATAGCCTGCATACTGAAAGAAAATACGAAATGGACATCCTACCGCTTGCTTTACTGAACTATCTGTCTGTTGATACAGAATTCTAAATAAACCAACACTACCAGCTCCTTCACCAATGCACTTCACTGATGGTTACCAAAATGAACCAAATGCTCAAAGTATGGCACTTTAAACCCTACACACTGATTGCAAAGTCTAATAACATGGCTGCTACTGTAAAATTCCAATACTACTACATACAGTTTCCCTAAATAGTTATATCACCAAGGTCCTACAATAATCTTGTATTTATAAATAGAATAACTATGTCAAACATTAGCTGAGAGATTTTTTTTTTTTGAGCATCCTCTTTTGAAGCAAATCTCTAATTTAAAGTGACTGCACACACAACATTTCTCTCACCTTGTTTTCCTTCTCTGCTTTTTCTCTCTCACGATCTAACTCTTCTTTTAGAGCCTGCAGAAACAAAGAGCAAATCATTAGCACAGTTTTGTGTGTGTGTGTGTGTACAGGTGTAGAAGAATGCATTCTTTTTTCTTATATTTCTGCAGTGTATATAAAAAAGGTAATGCATATTAACTTAATTTAAAGTGTAAACACAAATAAAGTCCTCACAGTGATGAATAACTGACCTGTACTTCTGCATCCTTTTGCCCGATCAGGGTGTTGAGCTGGACCATCTGCTCTGCGATAGGCTGGTCCTGGTCCTTCTCCCGAAGCTGTCCAATCAGAGCATCCTGGTTTTTGATGGATTCCTGGAGGCGCTCAATCACACTACAGAGGATGGAAGCAGCATGGTTTTAACCAGACTGCTGCCAAAAGATTTGCATAACAGCACTACATTCAGTAAACTATAACAGGAAATTTAGCTGTGACCTAATCCTCTTCAAACTTTCATAAGATATTTTTCTTGTGATATTGTTAATATTGAAAAAAAGCTTCCTTTTAGAGCATGTATTATAAAAAAAAAAAAAAAAAAAAAGCAAAACAGTGCTGTATTGCACTAGCTTTGTTAGTAGAGTTGAAAGCTGATTAAAGTTGTAATGGTGCTGGTCTCTCAATGATTTTTCACTTGAGACAGCAAAATGGGCAGAGCAGCAACCCCGAGAAACCGGCTTAATCATATCCAGAATGTGTTTTAGGCGTTCTGAGACAGTTAAACCACCTTTTACGACATAATGTGTGCTATTTTTTTCTGTTTATATGCTGGCCTGCTAGTATGTGAATGTGAATATGAATAAGCTCTGAATGTAGTAACTAAATAGCAGAATTCTGACCTGTAAAGTGGAGAGAGGAGAAGATCAGATAGCCGCCTGCAGTGTGGAATGCTTTTTTATCAATATTTACATTTCTGTTTATCAAATAAATAACCTTAAGTCAGAGTGGTAGACTGCAAACTGTAAAAACAGGTCTCGCATAAGTGCTTAGTCTCCCAATTCTACTCACCTTAAAAATAATAATAAAAATAATAATAAGAAGAAGAAGCACGTGCAAACAAAACAATCACTGCCAGCAACCTAAACAATAAACAACAGTTTCCTTCTAACTTTCTACAGAAACTTCACTATTTGAAATCAAAGCTCATCTAACTAGTTCTAGGCTTCTCTGCGAAGAGAAGAAAGAATAAAAAATTTGGCTATTTTGCCCACGCTTAATCGTGTTGATCTTTAATTGTATCATTAGTTTTGAAAACATACCGCCTACCTACCCACATGCCTTTTGTGTTTGTATACCCGCATGCAAAATTTAATGTTGGTCAAGTCGCTACTTGTAAAACCCGAAGATGTGCGGGTTTGTGATTTCGCTCACCGGTCTTTCTCCTGCAGAGCCTGCTGGAGTTTGTGGTCTTGCCCAGGGGCGGAGCCAGCATCACGCAATGGTCCTGACTGACTGACAGCTTCAAGTTCTTTCTCCAAACCTAGACTCCTCAGCTTCTCTTGCTCAGCAATGGAAGCCATCTTCTCCACTTCTTCCTCTGCACAGCGCAGAGACTAGAAAGAAAGAAAGAAAGAAAGACAATGGTCATCTTAAATCGGTTGACATAACCAGTAGTAAACTAGAAAACTGTTGCCTTGCATTTCTTTTAAATATTGCATTATAAAAAAAAGACAGGAGTAGAGCTAACATGGCTCCTCGTTTGTGTGTGTGTGTGTGTGTGTGTGTGTGTGTGTGTGTGTGTGTGTGTGTGTGTGTGTGTATATACCTCCTCCAGTTCTCTGATCCTGGCATTGAATGCTTCTCTGAATGCATCCATCTCTCTCTTAGCACGCTCCCTCAGGCCTTCCCCGGAATCTCTGTTAGCTAAACTCTCTAACGCTTTCCTACACACAGAGACACACACACTACTTAAAACAGATGTGCATGTATATCTTAGGCATGTTCATATCAAGTCACCAGTTTACATAGATTTCACTGATGTAGCATTGTTAATGAATTTCTGAGTGGACAGCTGCTTTGATTGACAGGACTGGGGAGTGAGACTTACGATGCAGACACAAGCAGTTCCTGTTTCTCAGCAAGGTCTCTCTTCATAGATTCCACCTCCACCTTTAACTCAATGTTCTACACACAGACACACACACACACAAGGATTATTAGAGCATTTATTTATTTATTTATTTGGTCGCAGTCTGGTAGACAGAACAACAATGACTATTGTATTTTGTGTGTGTGTGTGTGTGTGTGTGTGCAGAAGTGTGTGTCTGCGTGTGCCTGTCACCGTTTTGTAAATTTCTTCAGTAGAATCGTCACATTTTTGCTGCACACGCTCCTCCAGGAAGTAGATCCTCAGCTTCAGGTTAAAGTTCTCTTTTTTCAGGGCTGTAATTTGCTACAAGACAGAAAAACATGTTCTGTCACACAGGCACAACAACCATTTCTTTTCATTTATTATGCTTAATGTATTTAACATTATTCCTCATCAACATTTCTTGTTCTTGTTTCATTTTTCTGACCTTTTTCAGGACTACACTAACCGCACATAAATAAACTGACTAATGACTAATGAAAGGTACAATTAGAGTACACAGAAAAAGGGGATGATTTGACAACTACCAGCCCCTGTGTGTGTGTGTGTGTGTGTGTGTGTGTGTGTGTGTGTGTGTGTGTGTGTCTACACAACAGTATGCCAACATCTGGGGCAGAGGGGGGTTGGGAAACCAAAAGAAAAGAGGATCAGAAACAGAATAATACAACAGATTCGGACAGATGAATAAAATGAAGGTAAAGGAGGAACAAAGAAACGAAAAAAATAAGAGAAAATGAACGTTCAATGACTTATGTTTTTATATTTGTAATACTTCAAGCTCTGTAACCCAGACTTTATAGATATAGATATACGGGAAAGATAAACTGAGAGAGATATAGTGAGAATGAAAATAGAACAGACACATACAGCTCTGATCTAATCTGACCAGACTTCACAGCGCCAAAAAAAAAAAAAAAAAAAAAAAAAAAAAAAAAAAAAAAAAAAAAAAAAAAAAAAAAAAAAAAAAAAAAAAAAAAAAAAAAAAAAAAAAAAAAAAAAAAAAAAAAAAAAAAAAAAAAAAAAAAAAAAAGCCCTTTCCTCCCCATTTCTCTTTCAACAGTACCTTAAATGGACAAGCACAGTCTTTACTGCTCCATCATTCCATCATTAATCCAGAGAAACACATGAAACGTTCTGGAAACCTCTAGCTTTTGTAGGTTTTAGTGAAAGTAAGCTAACAGACACCAAATGCTAGTACTGCTAACATGCATTAGTAGTTAATAACAAGCATCTCTTACTGTTTTTTACTCCAGCAGTCTCAGTGAAGTCAAATGTGTGTTTGATTAAACCTAACTGCAGCTGTAAGGTGCCAAATCCAAAATCTCTCTCTCAGCAGAAAAACAGTGGCTCAGCAGTCTGCATATATTTGAATATTATTCGAGTAATGCCTCGGACAATCTGAATAGTACTTTTTGCCTGAAATGCCCAATTCGGGTTTATGTGCCTGCAGGATCCGTATCAGAGTTTGTATATCCAAGGCAGCTTGGAGAAGTCAACTCTTACCATACTCTAATAAACAAAGAATTGTTCATGAGTTGTTCATCTCCAAGAGGCTCTTATTGGAGTCACTCCCCTTCTGTGTCTGAATCTCTGGGTGCAATGGACATATAATATACTGCCTATGTTCTATAATGCGATTATGTTAAACCCTATGTAGGGAGCACATAAAGTGAATAAGAAGCCGTTTTTAAAGTATGGCCCGTAAATAATTCACAATTCATTTCTGAACAATTATTCAATATTGGGATATGGTCTAAAGCATGATAAAGGATAGGCATTTTTCATTATATATATAAATTCAGTTTCACCACATCATTATGTAAGGAAAGGAGTTCATTGTGTCCGGGAATTACCACCGCCCTTATATTTGGGTCTTTTCTCTCCTGTAACTGTCCTGAATTAATCTAGATCAGGATTGGCAATTAGCTGATGGGTTGAATCAGGTGAGTTGGGAGCAGGGAAAACAAAAATGTGCAGTGTGGCAATAAGCCAGGGTCAGGTTTGAAAAACAGTGACGGACAGGGGAGGTAAATGTAGCTGGCATCACAAAAGGAAAGAAAGAAAAAAACAAAAACAGTCACTATGCCTAAAAGGAAGAAATTGTGCTAACTTATGGCTTTACTTAGAGCGGGGTGTTAGACACATTAGCATTAACATTAGTGCTGTAAGTACTGCTTACATTCTCGTAGTCCTTCATTGTCATGGCTTTGGTCGGAGACATCTTCTGCCCCGGGAACATGGGAGCTGAAGAACAGAGAAGACGGAGATACCGGGTGATGAAAAAGAGAACTGGTATACAAGCTACTGTACACTACTTCATGTCCCGTTTCCACATGGCACTCTCTCTCCCACACAGCTGGATCATATGGAAATAACTGTGTGTGTGTTTTTGTGTGTTACCAGTCATGTTGTCCATGGTGACGTCTGCACTGTTCAGAGAGTCTGGCAGTCGGGATATACTGCAGCTGCAGAAACAAGCACACACCATCATGGGGGGTTTAAACACACACACACACGCACACACACACACACACACATAGGGGGGGTTATCACATACACACACAGGGGAGTTTTAACACACACATAAGTACCCACACATACACACACCAGCTCTGAAAAACAAAGACTCACTCATCAAATCAAATACACAATGAACCATTCAATACTGCAGTTCCATGAGCCTTTCAGAATCCACAGAGACCACAGGACACACGCGCAAACACACACACACACACACACACACACACACACACACACACACACACACACACAGACCCTTCTAAATGTAGAGGGGCTCTTTCATGGTGCTTTTATTAACTGGTCCATGTATGTGAGAGTGCGTGCACTCCAGTGATGGATGTTATTCAAGGAGTGCTCCTAAGGCAATCTAGCGAACAAGCCAATATGATTCCACAAAAACCATCTACCACATTTACCATTTTAGATTAGGGTTTTTTTTAAAATACTTCTAGTGACTAAAAGGTTCATCTCTAATGTGTTTGTTCATAACCCTTTCCACAAGCAGCTCTTACTGCACATCATAAGAATAACATAGCTAGACTCCTGACTTTCCCCAAACAGACTGTATGGATTGCGACCTTAGCAACACAACAGCCGTTATTCATAAAAGTTGTGTAGAAACAAGCAGTGATTTGAGTGCGAATGATAAATCCGCTTCAGCTGCGTGAAAACAAGCTCCTGCCCACTAGTCCCTTACTTACATGTCATATGCATACGGTATGTCCCAATTTACTCTCATATACATACATCTAATTTACAAGAAACACTCCCTACTGCATGCAAGTTGTGACCGTAATCTAATAAAAGGAAAGCATTCAGCAGGTTATCAAAACATAAGGTGAAAGAATGAACAGAAAGGAGGAGAAGTTGAGAAAGAGGTGCCTTTGTCTGAGGTCTCTACAAATAAAAGACAACTGGAAGTGAGCTCTCACCTGCAGGAAGTTATATTAACTCTTTTCACGGCCAGGTTTTTATTCAGTTTAGAGCATTTTACTAACATTTAACCAAAGTAGCTTCAAGTAAAGCTTTATGTACTTGTACAGGTGAGCTGTGTTTCCACAATAAGCATATAAGCAAATGCTTATTTCATATAAACAAGACACTGAATGAAATTATTAAAGATGGCACTGCTCTGATACCCAGGAACCACATCGGGCTGGAAATAAATAAATAAATAAATAAATAAATGAATGAATGAATGAGTGAATGAATGAATGAATGAATGAATGTGGATCGGATGTCAGAGACAAAAGGAAGAAATTTGAACCAATCCTGTAACAAATTTGGGGGAGGAAAGCCCCGAAGCACAGGGACAACATCCAAACTCAACGCACACAGGGCAGAGGCGGGATTCAAACCCAAAACCCTGGAGTTTTGTGCAAGTTGTGTTTTAGCTACACTGTATAGCCAAAAGTATGTGGACGCCCCTCCTAATTATTGGGTTCAGGTGTTTCAGCCACACCCATTGCTAACAGGCTCATGACTGGAGAGGTATAAAGAGCGCAGCCACTGGACTCCGGAGCAGTGGAAAGGTTCTCTGGAGTGATGAATCACGCTTCACTGACTTTACCTGGCTGTCTGATGGACGAATCTGGATTTGGCAGACACCAGGAGAACACTACCTCCTGGAATGGATGCCCAAATTAATACCCTTAATAACTCCAAATTAACACCCATGGTTTTGGTACGGGACGTCCAACCAGCCCATATAGGTGAGACGGCAAGGCGTCCATGTAATATTGGCCATATAGTATACGTAATTTTTAAGTGCTTCAGTTTAAAAAGACTAATTTTTTTAGTAGTTTTTAAAGTCAGTAGATTGTTACCCGGCTGATACTCAAGGTTTCAGTATCGGAAAAGAAAAAGCGCTATTATGCGATCTCTAGAAAATATAAAAGCACTGATAAGCAGACTATCAAATAGGCTTGTGTGATATTGATTTTCCCCCACTTGCAATTTTTCATTTACAAAAAATTGTGATAAATGATTTATTCATCCAGACCTGATAGCCTTAAAAAAAAAGACATGAAAATGAGCATCTCGGGTTTCAGGAGAGTTTCAGGGAGACAGCTGTGCAGTCAGGTACTGTTTGTTGGTAGCAATAAAAATCAATAAAAAATGAAAAATCAGCTTGATGGTGAATATTTAAATGACTCTGCAGTAATATGCAATAAACAGAAAAAAACCCCCATAACTGTATATTTTTTATATGATCTTTTTACAAATCAGTTGTCTAATGTCTACATGGCCAGCATTTTCAGTGTTCTGCTCTCAAAGTGTTTGAACGCAGGGAAAGGCAGAGAGTACATATCCAAAAACAACAACAACAACAACAACAACTAACAAACAAAAATGTGTATTTAAACACCAGTGATGTTATTTGTAAAGTGTTAAATCTAACACTTTGTTGTAGGCCTGTTTAATCTTTTTCTCTCTTTCAAAGAAACATATTTTTGACCACTTTGGTTTAAATTTTACAGTGGCCTACCTAATAAATATAAATAAAATGATGATAATAATGATAAACCAGTTAATATCAGGGAGTTCAAAACATCTATGCAAATCATTCCAGATTCAAATGTCTAGGAATTCATGATTCAGCTCCTGTTTATTAGGAAGAAGCAGACTGCTCTTTCAGTATATTTCTGAGTGATAACTCGTACTAGTGTACTCCAATGTTATTTCTGTGAAAACTGGGAAACGGCATGACTAACGTCCTCCAAAACCCAAGGCAAAGGCTGTCCGCACACTGGATGAAAACCAGACCACAAATGCCTATCAAAACATATTTTGATTATTTCAGGCTTGCATAGTGAAAAAGTACAAAGGACAGTGAATTAAAAGCAAGGTGCTCCAAAGCAAGGGACACTTTACATTACACTCCTGTGCTGACTTCATGATATTGCCTAAGCTGTGGTTTGAGGTCAGGAATAATTTGACTTGTAATCAATCATTCATTTGTGGCCAGCTAAAGTGAGAAACAGTGGAAGTGTGATATTGCAGATTTACAGTAAACATGCTTATTAACTGCCTGACTGGAAGGTATTGATTCATTTTCTATAACAGAATAATAAAGTAGTTTATCAAAATAGTTGTTGCTGCAGCCATATTATTATTATTATTATTATTATTATTAATAGTAGTAGTAGTAGTAGTAGTAGTATTAAGATGAGGATGGCGCAGTATGACCCTTTTAGTATTCCATACAAAAAAGACTGAATTCTGGCCCTCTGATGTTTCACATCATTTATCACCAAAAGTTTGAAGAGTCTGCACGGTTACTAAGAAGACATCAGTATCGGATCAGAGTTGGCCAAATTCCGATATCAGGATTTTGTTGGAAAATCAAAATGTGAGGCTTTTTTTTTTGCACACTGACTTTCTCTCTTCTTCCTGTTGGTGAATGAATGTTCAACACTCATCCCTCAGTAAGAGTTTGGTTCCTTTATTTCTGAGAGTGTACACAATTAAAATATAGGAAATGACCCTAGCAGATACAGTGATGCTTTTGGTTGTGTGTGTGTGTGTGTGTGTGTGTGTGCGTGTGTGCAGAACCCTTTCTTGTCGCTTCCTCGCAGCAACTCTAAACACTCTACTTCCTCTTCTCTGAAGAAATACAAGACCTTGTACACGATCACATAATGGCACCAAATGGGCAAAAATCAAATCCTCATTCGACAACACATGAAATAAACACACAATCATTTAACACACGGCGCTTAGCCACCTGCGCATGCGCGTTAATAATAATAATAACAACGGTCACAACTTATTTACTTATTCATCAGCGCCATAAGGACAGCGGAGGCTAAGCTCATTCTCACCTTACTATCTGTTCTTTCAGGTCATTTACACCAGAAGGAAAAGCCGTGTTTAAGCACAAACACATCTTCCTCAAAACCTGAGCTCACTCACACACCGCTTTTCCACTCTAAAGTCGCATACTAGCATACTAAAGAGTAGAAATAGTGCGCCAAGTCAGAGAAAGCATACTACAGTGCTAATGCGTACGAGAGCAGTAAGTTTGTACAGCAAGTTCAAATGATATATATAAATGTGGCGCAGTATTTTTAAAAGCTATTTACCATGGTAGCCATGACAACCCATGGGAACAACCCAGTTGGTGGTGTATTATTTAAAATACTACACACCTAGTTAGTACACAGTTTGGAACACAGCCCATATGTATTAACCAAATATTACTACTGTTAATGTTACAACTAGTATTAAACTTTACCTACCTACTGGATTACTTTCATAGTGAGAAGAGAGACAGAGTCCGTTACAAGACCCAGAAGGACAACTTTTCCGCTCCGCCTAACGGTAATTTCCTCTTTTCTGGGAAACTCGAGCTAGCAATGCTACCTCGCTAACTGCGTGTTATTTGTTATGACAGCGCGAGACGCGGTCACACGCGCGGGAACTAAAATAACTGTCACTGCGCAGTAAAGTCACTTAGCCTATGCAAGCGGAAGTCACAGCGGATATGACGTGTATCATCATCTAGCGCGTAGAAATGGATTGATATGATCAGACAATGATAACGGGCTTGATTAATTGACCAAGGCAGAAATCGCAATCAGCAGCACAGTCTGCGGCATCAGAATCTGCTTGACTACTGAACTTAATCGAGATTTATTTATAAACTCACACAGACGGATTTTATGGATTAGAGAATCAAAATAAACTTTAGCCTACTGATACTCAAGATAAGTTTCAACTATATGAACAGTCACGTCGTTATGTACAGAACAACTGCAAGTGTAAGCACTATGGTTGTTCGATTCCACATATTTTGGAGTCGACTCTGATTCAGAGTGTAAATGCTACAATTCCACACATTTTGGAGTCGACTCCGATCCAGAGTGTAAACAATATAGTTGTTCGATTCCACATATTTTGGAGTCGACTCTGATTCAGAGTGTAAATGCTACAATTCCACACATTTTGGAGTCGACTCCGATCCAGAGTGTAAACAATATAGTTGTTCGATTCCACATATTTTGGAGTCGACTCTGATTCAGAGTGTAAACACTATGATTCCACATATTTTAGAGTCGACTCTGATTCAGAGTGTAAACGCTACGATTCCACACATTTTGGAGTCGACTCCGATTCAGAATTCAGCTGTAGGGAATTTATTGAGTCGATTCAAGGAGTTGAACTCATACAATAATTCTCTCATTCCGAAAACAAACACAGGAGAGAGAAGGACACAAAATAAGTGCTATAGAATTTACTTACATACTACACTGTTATGAGTGATAATATGAATGAGAAGGAGTTATGTGCAGCATTCTGAAAAAAACCAATGAGTTAACGGTAGCCTCTCTGTTAAGTAAATGTAGGAGCAATAGCAGTGTGAATAGCTTCAGCTGGGAAGCCTTAAGATCCTTTTTCAAAGTAAAACACTACTGATTACTGATGGACTGTGCTGTGCAGAGTGTCATCCAACACTTTGCCATTGTATGTCATCTGTCCAAACGAGTCATTTCACTGTGTGGAATCGACTCCAAATCATTTCTGCAGAAAAAGTGTTGAATTTATGATGATTATTATGTTCTATCTATCTGTTAATGTGCTTGATATTGCTATTTATAAATAAAACAGTTCGGTCAGCTGGGTGCTGAAGCTAGTTTTGGGAGCTGTGTGTCGGCTTTAGCCAGAGCAGGCTAACTGACCCAGTAAAAGGCAATTCTAAGCCAAAGATGATAAAATAGCAACCGAATGACACCAGTGACAGTTTGCAGGTCTTGTCTGTGTCTATATGAGTTTAAAAAAAAGTGTGACAAAAGTCAATTGCAGAACTGTTTGCTTAACTTAGCTACCAGAACACATCAAAACAATGTGTTACACTCTGTCACAGTCAAGTCGTTATTTTTCAAATGAACTGAGCTAACCTACCTCCCATTGATGTCAAAAGGCAGCGTCTGATCCTCCCCTACCACCGAATCCATTTTTTGTCTTAATTATAATCCTATTATCCGCAAGTTCAGAGTAAAAAACTGAACATTATGTGTACTTTTTTTTTTATTATAAAAACGAGCAGCAAGTGAAAATTTCAAAGCTAACTCGGTACCGCCATTTTAGAACCAGTGACGTCACTACCCGCCAGCGAGAGCACGGACCCGAGGAGGTGGGCCACGTGCTACACTGCTCTTCAGTGATTGGACCAAACGAAACTTATTCTAGTTCCTTTTACTGTCATTGGTTCTTTCATCTGTGGAGTCTGTCAATCATTTACAGCGCTTTTGAGGTGTTTGTTTAGTAATGAATTAAACTAATTCATAACTAACTGCAAGGCTTTTCTTGTAACATTTTCTTTATGATATAAACCTTTAAAAAACATGTCGTTTTCCAGTCAAAAATGCTGACACATATGCCGACAAATTGTTCTGTTGCCAACTCAGTGCGATCAAATTCCAGAGTTTTTTTTTTTTTTTTGTCAGCAGTTTGTGTAGTGTGTATTTGCATACATTAGGTTACTCACTCACTTTCAGTAACTGCTTTATCCTGATCAGGGTCGTGGTGGATCCTGGGAATACTGGGCATGAGCATGGAAAATACCCTGGATGAGAGGCGAGTACCACACACAGGTATACCGTTTACAATCCACGTACCAGCATGTTTTCGGGAGGTGGGAGGAAACCAGAAAACCCATACATACATGGAGAGAACTTGCATAGAAGCACCACACAGAGAGTAACCTGAGCTCAAGATCAGCCCAGGCTCACATCACAGCTTCTGGGTGATAGAGCAGGTCAGGTTGACTAACCGCCAGCCCAGTGTTTCCTAACTCTTTTTTAGGGAACGTAGTTAATGATAATTTGCATATCAAAATATTTTACAGTACTGTAAAGAAATGCTGTTGAGCAAAGATGCCTTCAAAAATAATGAAATTAAATGTTTCTACATTAAAAAAAATACTATAAAGAGCAGTAAACAGTAATAAATGAAATGAAGTCAATATCTGGTGTGATGATCCTTCGCTTTAAAAAAAAAAAAGTAGTCTCAGGTACTGTTTGTGCAGTTTTATAAGGATATTAGCTGTAAGTGTTACTGAGCATCTTGCAGAAGCAGGCACGGTTCTTCTGGTGACTTTGACTGTCACGCTTGTGTCTTATTTTTGCAGCAAAACCCAGCAGCCTTCATTATATATTTTTTTGTCTGAAAAGTGTCTCTTATGTAATCTGCTGCTTCCTTTACTGACATACAAACATTTTTCTGGAACATTTAATTTTGTGCTGGAAAACTAATTAGAAATCTGAAAATGTTTTTGTACTGAATCAATAATGTAGAAGTCATAAAATAAAAATCTATGACAAGGTTTGTACGGAAAAAAAAATAGGGTGCCTAAGACTTTTGCACAGTACTGTACATAAAGAAGGATGATTTCTGGACACCTAAAATTTAACATGCAAATGGTCATGATGATTCAAAGAATATGCAATTGAACCTGTGGCTTTGAGCATGCATTAGTTACTGTCCCCTGGAAAAAAGTTGGCAACATTACTGATCCATGCCATGGGCTCCAGATAATGACCACCGAATATTGCACACAAATTCAAACCTTCAAGGCTGCATGGGACCATTACTGGAAGAGCGATGAGACCGAGTCTGTGTGCTGTTTATTCTTTATTCATTAGTCCATTTTTTTTTCTTGTAAAAAATAACTTGGAGTATATGTATAACATCATTAAAAATAATTGTCTATGCCATAGCCTGAGAGCAAGTGTATTATGTGGCTGAGAAAACCCATTTGGAAAACTGTGTTACAGTCCAAGAGTGCATGTTTGTGCTTACATGAGCCTCTTGTCAGTCATTTTATAGACACTCCCCAAAGCTTCGTCACTCCTCCCCATCTCAGTCTGAAATCAGTTAGCACCCAGCACAGCCAGATAATTCTCCTGTGAGCTCAAAATCATGCTGTTCTTTAAAAAAAAAACAGTTAAACCAGAATAAACATTGGCAGCTATTTTCCATAATGTAAGTCATGTAAGTAATGTGTGTAGTTTATTACTGGTGAAGGGGATGAACCTGGACGCAGATTAAGTGATGTTTCTTCTGGACAGGTAGGTAAATGTGATCTGTATAAAGCTTTGAATTTTTTGAATGGCCTTCTTTGGATAACAAATCAAATACATATATTTATTTCATTTCAAAGGAAAACAGGACAGCAACAGGCACTCTTGACCATTCTCATAACTCAATACAAGCACGAATTTCCATGTGTTTCTATCTTGACTTTCAATCAGCTGAATGGCATATCGTGTAGCTTAGAATACTAAGGATGCTAACAATGTTAAAAGACAATGCTTAAAAGCTCAAAACATCATTACAAGAAAAACAACTCAACCTTTTTAAACATTACAAGCATGAGAAAATGTGACAAATCCTGCCTAATGCTTTTTGTGTATTTGGAGCAGTTCATTTTGTTGGAAACCCTGTCGCTTTACTCCCACCTACTGGTGTGGCATTATTACACGCTGGCATGAGCACTAACCACAGGGAAAGTTCCAGTCTTAAAATTATTTTCGAATTTATTCAGTCTGTCTTTTTTAGGAGAAAAATAAATACACTGTATTGTTTGAAGCATGCATGGCAAAACATGCAAATACATACATGAATGTCATTGTATATTTTCTTTAAACTTAGGCTGTAACATTGTTGGTCTGAAGAAATTTACTGTAGATTTCTTTTTAAATAATGGCCCTGTGAACTTGGGATTTCATATGAAAATAAGTGTATTATAATAATGAGAAAATGGTGTGAGATTTAGGCAGAAAGTGCAATTTGCCTGCATCCAATAGTCTCAAATGCCATGTTCACAGGCCCATTATAAAAAAATTCCTACAGTTAAATTTCTTCATACTGAGTATTTCTACAATACATTACACTATATATATATATATTCATATGACATTGTCAGATTGTTGGGACATTTTGGGAATTAGAATATAATGGTGTAGGAAATTGTATGTGATGTTAGTGCTCCAAAGGGCACCATCTACAGGCACGAGCTTGTAAGACCCATAGCTTTGTAAGGTACAAAGAAAATCAGAACAAGAAACCAACTTCAGCCTCATCACTTATTGTTATCTGTTTAAACTACTACTCAACTGCATGGAATGAAGTCACTTGTATGGTAAAGAAATATGTGCGAATGCTTCTACAAACAATTCAGTAGCTACTCATTTTTATGTCAGCTTTTTAATGCAGCTACAATATAGTTTCCCGGCTCCATTCGTTCTGCCATGTCAGATGACACTCCATCCTTAATGGGATGGGCGTGGCTAACTTTCAAAGTACCTCCCACTCCAAAATAAGTTGACTGATAGAGATTTAGGGTGAACGCTTTCTTTTAAGACCCACCCCTGTAAAAAATGTGCCGAAAGTCAGAAGCAAAAACAGATGGCAGAAGCAAAAAAAAAAAAATCGTGATCATGAAAATTATGAAAAAAAAAAAATGAATCAGAAAAATCCACAAATAATTTTAGAAAAACTTATAGGAAAATGAGAGGGTTATTCAGAAGTAATACCTTTGCCAAAAGTCGAATTGATTCTCATTACTTACATTTGCAATATATTTTTTACATTTTAATAATTTTTAATATTTTAATATTTTGCTTGTTTTATTTTATTTGAAACTTTTGGCACAAATTCAACTCCATCGTGTCTCACTTACCCAAATCAATAGCACTTTCCACTGTCCCTGGAAATACAGGAATTTAAAGCCAATGTGAACCAAGCATGAAAGTAAATTTAAAAGTATTTTGTAAGGGTCTGGGGTTCAATCTGGAGTTTCTGTCTGTGTGAAGTGTTGTGTGTCAAGAATGCTTCCCATTTGAGTTTCATCTACATCACCGCAACAGACGACTGGAAGGATGAAAAAAAAAGAACAGTATTTATACAAATCCGACTTTGCTTGAATAATTTATTAATTTTTCAGGGCTCCTCTTTAAAATAAATATGTGAAAAAAATAATAAAAGAAAAAGTATGCAAAGGTTTTTACAGTCTATACATTTATGTTAACGAAGAACTTTGCTCAGACACACACACACACACACACACACACACACACACACACACACACACATTCAGCATAGCCAGAGTGTTTCCATGACAATCATGTTGTTCAGTGAAGAATTGCAGAAGTACATCAATACTGTCAGTGGCCTCTGAAAAGAGCAGACAACACTGAATGGAGGAGGGTGAAGTGAAGTGGAGTACAAATCAGACAGCGAACACAAATACATTCCTGTCCCATGATAAAAGCTTTTAAATTGTGATTAAAATAATCCACAAAGGCGAGTACAGACTTCACTTCAGCATCCAACCACACTAACTACTCCAAAACGCACGCACACACACACACACACACACATACACACGCACACATTTTCATGTGCTTTTGCAATTTTGCACATAGCGCTGGTCATAGTGCATTGCTATAGTGAGCATTATTGGAGAAAAAAATCAGCAGCATAGAGGTAACAGAAAACCCAACAGACACACACACTTTTCTGTGTGTTAAGTCAAGAGAGTGTGTGAAATAATACTACAGTAGAAGCGAACCCATCTCTTTTTCCGAACTGAAAAAGTGCCACATGCAGAAATACCTGCCGTAAAAAAAAAAAACACTGAAAATAAAAGACATCCATCATACTAAGACCTAACACTCTCTGTCGGACACGTGCCCCACCCCTTCAGTGCCAGGTGTGCTCATATTTTGAGGGTCATGTGACCAGTGAGGGTGGAGTTAAATGTTCCATATGCAAATCAAGGCAGCGCGGTGATATCATGGTTCCGCGGCTCTATTTAATAAATCTTGGCTTGGCTCTCGGTGACGCTCACCTGCGCAGAGACGCCCATCACGCACCCAGTCCATCACCTGCAGTCAGTATGACAGCAATGAGTGGAGCAGTAGCTAATAGGACACAGCTAATAAGGAAGCACGATTCCAGAGCTAATAGGAATGCAAGAAATGACCGCGTCACTTCCTCTTGGAGTTGCTAGGCCACCTGAGCTGCAATACTTTGTTATGGATGGTGATGCAGCCCTTGGGCCATTCGGAATGGAGCTACACTGGCCCAGGAGCGTATAGGAGATGACCAGTAAGGAAGCTTAATTCAGGAGCCAACAGGAATGAGAGAAAAGAGTGTTTTTCATTTCCTCTTGGAGGAGCAGTGTCGTTTGAGCTGCCACAGGTGGTTGTGGATGGTGATGGCGTCCACACTGGCGGAGACCGTCTTGGCCGGGATGATGGTAAACTGCTTGCGGTCTGAGCTGTATTTGAAGAGCGTGTCAATCATTTTGCGAGTTATGGCGCGTGGGCCGGTACCCGACAGCTTTGTCAGCTCCTCAGTGTCAGGCATGAATGCATAAAGTGCCCGGAACTGGCAGCCGCCATCACGGAACAGGATCATCAAGTGATTGGCCTCACAGCGCTCGATTTCCTAAGGTTAACAACAAGCAACATTATTATAGGCATATATTAGTGTTATTTCAAACTGATCCCTAATATTCTGCATCTGTAGCATACATGTAATCACCACAGACAAGAATTTATAATGGAAGGGCAGCTGTTAGGTCCAACAGTACATTTTCATGGATTCTGTAGTCAAAGGTAAATTAAGCTCTAAATCTGTGCCTGTCTCATCCTGACTCTTATTGTTAATGTTTGGATTTGAATGAATATAAATTAGTTGCATATTTTAAACATTTACTGAGGAAATTCCACAACTGCCCTTAGACTTCTAGAAGTAATTTTGAGTTAATTTTTTTTTTACACACAATCGTGTAATCACACATATGCTACAGATGTAAATAAATATGATTTTCCATTTTTTATTGTAGTCATTTAATCATTTCCATTTCTCACCCGCTACCCAGGTACCCGCTCAACAACAGTGCATGCAGCTTGTCTGATAACTGGGAAGCTATCGGTACAACATCATTTTACATCACTGTTAATGCTTGTTTTTGAATTTCCCCCAATTTCCTATCTAATTCAGTCTTGGTCAATTCCCACCAACCAGTCTGGTCTCCCCATCATACGACAGCTACCAGCCAGGGAGGGTGAAGGCTATCACATGCTTCCTCTGAGACATGTGAGGCCAACTGCATCAGCATCCCAGGGCAGCGTAATGCACTCAGAAGGAAGCGCTATTCACTCTCTTCCACATGAATGTGCTCACAGATGCCCACAATTGCCTAGTAATGCTGTGGTATTGTCGGGATTTGAACTTGCAATCTCTGGACAATAGGGGGGACACTGTTCTGTTGCGCCACTTGGTTGAGCCCCTTATTCTGCTTTTTTTATAGCTTAAACAGACAGTTGGGATATTTATTTAGCGTGTGTGTATGTGTGTGTGTGTGTGTATATGTGTGTGCGTGCGTGTGTGTGCACTACTCCTGTGAGCTAGATGAATCACCTCTAACACCGCATTCTTCTGGGCTTCGTTGACCTTGCCAGCCAGACAGCAGTGGGCAATGGCATTCTGGATGATCAGCTTATTGGACTTAGCGCTGGGCTCCTTAAACAACCTCAGGCCTAAAACAAGCACACAGCAAGTTTGTTAATTAGAATGTGTGTGTGTGTGTGTGTGTGTGTGTGTGTGTGTGTGTGTGTGTGTGTGTGTGTGTGGGCACTTTTTTTTATCTTGGTGGAGACAAAATGTCCCCTCCCAGCAAGAATAGGCATATTTGACAGGGGCCATTTGGCTGGTCCCAACAAAGAAAACTTTTTTTTACATAAACATAAAAGCTTACATAAAAGCTTTTATTTAAAATACTTAAAGAGCCAAAATGTTTCAGGTGTAGCATAGCATTAATTAGCTGTGTATGTGTGTGTGTGTGTGTGTTGTACTCCACCGCTGTACTCTGCTGCAGAGGTGATGGAGGAAGCTGTCGAACCGTTGTCCCAGTCTCTCTCCATGTTCCTGCTAGCATTACGGCTTAACATAGGAAACGACTCCACTGAATCACCTCCACCTCTGTCTCACACACACACACACACACACACACACACACACACACACACACACACACACACACACACACACACTTCAGGTATGTTCTTCTGCCACACCACAATAACAAATTATTACATATCTTTACTCTACACATGAATGTTCTTATCCTATTTCTTTCTATTTCTCACAGTACTCAGAGATGACAAGCATCCTTCTCACATACACACATACACATTCACCAACCTCTGAGAGCCGCCTCCAGACGTAACGCTGTCTGCTTCGGTAACAGCAGATGCCAAAGAAAGAGAGGAGCCAGATGGAGCAGCACATAAACTTACAGCTAGAAAGACACAGCGAGAGAGAGAGAGAAGGAGAGAGAGATCGAGAGATAAAATGATGAAAATGTTATCAAAAACTTGTTAATCACACTTTACAACTGATCAAACACATATTTTTCTATTTTGTAAATTGTGTATCATAGACAGCGTAGAAGCCAAACTGTCATACGGGTGGTGGTTCCGGATTGGCCGCGATGGAGTGATTTGGGGCGGGGCCTCCTGCGGTGGGGACGGGGCTTGGCCACTCCCTGTTCTTCCATCAGTTCCTGTTGTTTTCTGCGCAGATATTCCTGTTTGATGAGCTCCTTACGTGCCTTTTCCTCCTCCTTACGCATGCGCTCCTCCTCTGCCTTACGCCTGACATATAAACATACACACACACACACACACACACAGCATTAAAATTAGACCTGATACCTACTAAATCTAAACCAGAGTGTGGTCTACGGTGGGCAGTGGTGGTACTGTAGGGGAATTCATGATCATTTTTTAACAGTCAATTACACTAGTTACCAAGAAAATGTTTCAGCCATGATTCAGTAACTATGTTTTTAAGTATATTTTCAATCTAAACTTGCTATTGTTACAACTAGTATTTAAAAAAATCCTGTAACATTTATTTACTTCTTTAGGATCATATCATCAATGTTATGTGTCTATTCTTTGCGTTCCCATTTAGCAAACACTCAAATACTAATTGGATTTGAATGGAAGTTGTCTTGATTTCTTTCACATACAGAAGACACAAACACTAATGTACCTGGCCTCATCGCGTTTGAGCTCGGATTCTGCCTCCAGCTGCTGCTTGCGAAGACGTGCTTCCTCAGCCTTCTTCTGTTGCTTCAGCAAAAATGCAGCACGCTTCTTAGCAAGCTCATCCGCGGCTTTCTGATCGTCCTGCACGCACACACACACACTTATATACACTGACTGTCCACTTTATTAGGAACACCTGTACACCTGCACATTTTTCAGCCAATCATGTGGCAACATCACAATGCAAAAAGTCATGCAGATACAGGTCAAGAGCGTCAGTTAATGTTCACATCAAATATCAGAATGAAGATAAAGTATGATCTCTGTGACTTTGACTATGCCATGGATGTTGGTACCAGAAGGACTGGTTTGAGTATTTCATAAACTGCTGATCTCCTGGGAATTTCACAAACATCAGTCTCTACAGTTTACACAGAATGGTGTGAAAAACAAAAAAATATTCAGTGAGTGACACTTCTGTAGGTGGAAATACCTTGTTGATAAGAGAGGTCAGAGGAAAGGCTCACCCAAACTGGAGAGCTTAAGATTAGAAAAAAAAACTGGTCTTTTTCCAGTCTTCAGCTGTCCATGATAGACTCTTTGTTATTGGCTGACAGGAGTGGAACCTGATGTGGTCTTCAACCGCAAGGTTTTGTGCATGTGTTGTGCATTCTGAGATGCTTTTCTGCTCACCACGTTTGTAAAGAGTGCTTAATTGAGTTACTAGAGACATCCTGTCAGCTCAGACACATCTGGTCATTCTCCTCTGATCTCTCTCATCAACAAGGTGTTTCAAGGTGACCCTCTACTCGCAAGATGTTTTTTGTTTTTCGCACCACACTATATAAACTCTAGAGACTGTTGTGTGTGAAATTCCCAGGAGATCAGCAGTTCAACTATATCAAGATATTCAAATGCACTTAAAACACTTTATAAACACTTTATATAGGAATGCCTCTATAAAAAAATACGATGGTAGTTGTTTACTTTTGTGGGGAAAAAGAATAAACACAACCTGCACCACTGGCAAATAAATCTTTGTACCACTTTATACTGTTCAGTATATATAGCTGAGCTACAGCAAGGATAAAATATTAGCTAATTTACAATCCAACATCAGCCTTTTGTTAGCCATTTTGGGTATTTGACTGTGGCCTATAAAAAACCTCAGTGGTTTCTCAAGGGTTCTTTCAGTAGTTAAGTTTTCTTAAGCAACATAAGCAGTCACTTAGGACCCTGCAGTTATTTGCTTCATCATAGCTATGTTCCAAATCCATACAAAATACTACTAAATGAACAAACTTCTTGGTTTTTTCATTTTAAAATAGAAGTACACGTTCCTTTTTTTCACCCAGGGATGCAAACATTTGCACTCAACTGTACTGTGTGAAAGCATTTGTGTTTGATCAGCACAGCAAACGAACAGAGAAACTTGAACACACTCGCACTCGATGTTGTTAAAAAACAATTTACATCAGCCATTATCACACCTTATTTTATCAGTTTTGACTTTTCTCACCACATTCAAACATGAAAACTTGAAACATGAAACTTGTTAGCTTTTCAATTTCATGTAAAAAACAAGAGGAAACCCTATTACTGTTACCTTGAAGAAAAAGCCCAGTCCTGATTTTTGCTCTCCAGAGTCAGGTGCGTCAGCCAGGTCAGACAGGGCCACCTCGATAAGTTGGGCTTTCTTGTCTTCACACTGATCCACAATGGCTTCCTTTCCAGAACCACTTTGCTCTTCCACTGCTGGAGATTCTAGTTTGGCCAAGTCTGGACCCTCGGACTTTTGGTTCCCAGAATCATGGAGACGGAATGTGGTATTTCGTGCCACGCCTCTGCCAGGGGTGCGTCCAATTACCTTGGCCACATCCTCTTCATCGTTCTCTGCTCGGGGCGTCCTGCAGTCCGGAGGTGTTCTGGAATCAGTAGTAGGTGTCCGGGCACTGACTTTTGAACTTGCACGAGTGCTATTCTCCTTGCTAAGCTTGAGTTCTGAAGGTTTGGTTCGAGTGCTACGAGATGAACTTAACTTGGGAGGTCGTCGTGTCGCAGTAGAGATCTCTAAGAACTGCACAGAGGGTCGGGGCTTAGCCTCAGGAGATTGAGATTTCAACATGCATTCCTGTTGTGGAGACTTCATGGTTTGTTTCATAAGCAGCTCCTGCTGGACAGACAGCTGCATCATCTGCTGCTGGATTACACCAATTGCGTCGTTCAAGAGCTCAATTGAGCGGCTGCAATCACTCAGATCTAAGTCTTCACCCACTTCCTCCTCATCCGCCCTTCCACCCATGTGATTATCTCCCTCTAATCCAGCAGTAGCTGCAGGTGAAACTGAATCTTCCCATAGTTTTCTTGACTCTTTATCCAGGTTTTCCTCAGTTTCCTTGCTCTTGGCCTTCAACACCTCCATGCATGTGTCATCCTTTATCAGTTCTTTCTCTTTCATTGCCACTAATTTTTGTCTGGCAGGATGTGGAAGCGTATCGCTGCGCCCCTTCTTAACCACATTAAGGAAAGCTGCTTTGCCCAGCTGAAGCCTCTGCCGTGCCGCC
The DNA here is from genome assembly GCA_022985145.1 of Pangasius djambal. Taxonomy (NCBI): domain Eukaryota; kingdom Metazoa; phylum Chordata; class Actinopteri; order Siluriformes; family Pangasiidae; genus Pangasius; species Pangasius djambal. Next base: position 17,135,478 of record CM040989.1, on the reverse strand, counting down.
AGCACCTCCATCTTCTTCTTTTGAGCCTCAATGGCACGTCGCTTATCCTCTAGCTGCAGTCGCAGGTGGACAAAGTCTGAGGCCATGCCTCCTTTTACATCAGGACTCAAGGTGCCACTCTCTGAGCCATCAGGAGTGGTAGCATGTGAGCTGCTAGCACTGCTGTAACCATCGTGCACGGTATTGCGGTGCAGTCTTCGCTCTGCAAAGCTGGTCATACAGCTAGAGGCGCTGCTAGCCTGCGAAAATGAGCTTGGACATGGGCTACAACGTCCAACATCTTTGTCTCCGTGCTCACACATTCGCACATCCTCGCACAACTTTGCTGACTCATCTTCTTCTTGTCGGGGACCTGGGCACTTTACCTTTTCACCTTGATACATTATAGTGGTTTCAAGCTCTTTCTCTTCAATATCATCTTCCTCTTCTTCATCCTCAATCTCTGACTCTGAGGCTCCACCCACCCACTCATGTTTTCCATGTCTCGGAAGCTCACAGTTTCCATGTAGGAAGAAACCACAAGATTGCACAGAGTTTATGTTGTCTGGTTCCACAGTGTCAATGGTCATGAAACTTTGGTTTATTATTGTGTGGTCAATAGGTGAGTGTCCCCCCCTTAGTCTCGGAATTTTCCCCTCACCACTTTCTTCTCGTTTACTGACCACTGTGATTTTCTCCTTATTAGGTCGTAAAACAGCCGGCTGCAGTGGCTCCAGGAAGAAGCTCTCTGGCTGGGGCTCTCTGAACCCAGCCGTCCCCCTGGGTCCTATAATGGCCACAAGCTCCTCCTCCTTGTCCTCACTGTCATTGTTGTGTTCTGCGTCTGGGGAAGGCTGGCCATTGACATGGTGACGAGGAGTTACAGAGATGACATTGGAAGCTAAACTGTCTTTGCTTATGGAGCGTGCTAAGCTGATGTTGTCACTACCCACACGCTCCCATTCCATTTCCAACTGAGAAATTGGTCTACAGAAAGAAAGAGAGAGAGAGACGCAGAAAGACATAGAAGTGTTGGACTGTATTCAGAGTTGAAACATAAGTCGGCAAATTGAGTTCAAATGTTACATCAGTATTCTTTACTTGAATTTCTGGCCTTTGACCTCTTACCTTTGTCTTCTCTCCATCCAGGCCAGCCGGGATACAGGACTGTGTCCATCCATGCGTGAGAGAGAACTAGACCTGTTCCTGAACTCTAAACACATACACACACAAGTGTGAGATACACTGGTCCAATAATTATTAGTCTTATTATTATCTTACTCATTATTAGTCTGAGATTATGTGGAGTATCTGCCACATAAATCTATGCGTATGAGCTGTTACTATCATTCATGTTACAGCCTGAACTGCTGTCTAAGCCTGACCAATCCAATTTGAGAATTCAATTGCACCGTGGTATAAGAAGTTATAACAGCTTGGTTATTATTTGCTAAATGATATGAAGAGGGAATGACTATTTGCTGTTGGTATAACATAAGTGATAACAGGAACTAACGCATCTTGCTGGACTTAAAGATTGTAATCATTGGTAAAGTGCTGTGGTATAAGCAGAATAACACACATTTTTCACATGACACCCTCTACATGAGCCTACTACATACAGTCAGGTCCGGAAGTATTTGGACAATGACAGAGTTTTTGTGATTTTGCCTTTATACACCACCACAAAGGATTTGAAATAAAACATACAAGATGTAATCAAAGTGTAGACTTTCAGCTTAATTTTAAGAGGTTCCACAAAAATATGGCATTTACCATTTAGGAATTACAGCTGATTGTTTTATGAATGTATATTTTTGCAAGACTTTACCTAATTGGTTTAAATAAGAAAATGAATAGTTACCTGTAGTGTCCTCCCCCTGGATGGGATTCTGTTGTCTCTGTTTCAGTGAAAGGAGCGAGTAGGAGGCACTTGCTTTGGTACTACAAGAATTTTAATAAACACACACACTATAACATATATACATTGCATACAAACAATAGTAAATGCTTCAGAAAAAATATCTGCGACAGACCTATGCTAAATTATAATTAGAACAGAGCCCAGGCATACTAACAAATCAGGAACTTCTTTACAACTCGTTTTGTGAAACTGAGGGTTTACCCAGGGACACAGGAAGGCATTTACACTGGGAGTGCTTGAATTTTAAGCAGCATACAATCCCTTAAAAAGGCCTAAATCTGGAGCTGAATTACAGAAAAGGTGAATTAGATGTGAATTACGTGAGGTGAAAAGAAAATGGTTTGACATGAAAAACGGATAAAAAAAAAATCATGGACACCAAGCACATCACCAGGGAGACCACTTTTTTATTCAAAGTAAAGTGTCTTGGTGACTCTCGGCCAGAAATTTCTCGCACACCACTGCACCCTTGCTGACACTTTGTTGGAAAAGCAGGAGGGTGTTACAGGAAGTCACGAAGCACACTAGAGTATATGGCACATTACAGCTTAAGACATACTAGATTGGTCACTTATTGGCCACTTATTGAAGTTGAATGGTGAAGTTTTCAGTTGGGAGACTTTTAACATTTATGGAAGGAGTGTCAGTGTCTATTACAAGCATCTCTAGGGCATACTAAAGTCAGTAGGTTTCCTGACATGGGAATTAGTTCCTGTTATCACTTACATTATAGTAGCTATATACAGTTGTTCCCTCACTAGCCTCTATCATTTTTTTCTAAAATAATTCTTCCCTTAGCACTGGCTATATACATAAATCCTTTAAACTAGCAGTTATCAAACCTCAATCCCTGTCAATTGTCCAACTATAGGCCAATATTAAACCTCCCCTTTATCTCCAAGATCCTAGAAAAGGTTGTAGCACAGCAGTTATGCTCAACCCTACATAGGAATAACATTCATGAAATCTATCAGTCAGGATTTAGGCCTCATCATAGCACAGAAACAGCGCTGGTTAAAGTGGTAAATGACCTACTACTGGCCTCTGATCAGGGTTGTGTCTCCTTGCTTGTGTTGCTTGACCTTAGTACAGCTTTTGACACCACTGATCATATTATTCTCCTTGATAGAGTAGAAAATGTTGTTGGTGTTAAGGGAATGCCCGACGTGAATAGCCTAAAGATCAGTATGAGAGTACTGTGGATGGTACCACATAGAAATCATAAGGATGGCTGTTTATGTTCTTCCTTGGATAGCCTCAGGACTACTATCCATCATCGAACAATTAATAACTTCAGTTCAATACAATCGACTTTAGGTCAAAATTATAATGAATTCAGAAATGACTCTGATGTTCATATTCATAACTTGCTCATAAGCAAATAAGTCTCTGTTAACACAATTAATCTTTTTTGACTATATAGTATGCAGTTATAGAAGAGAAATTATTTATAATCGCACTGTCTGGTGTCACCCATACGAGGATGGGTTCCCTTTTGATTCTGGTTCCTCTCAAGGTTTCTTCTTCGTGTTGTCAGGGAGTTTTTCCTTGCCACCATCACCTCTGGCTTGCTCATTAGGGATAAATTGATATATTTCTGTAAAGCTGCTTTGTGATCATGTCCATTCTTAAAAGTACTATGCAAATAAATTTGAATTGAATTGAATAATATTTTAGCAGCTGCATTTGCAAGTAAACAGATTCCTAAAAGTCAGGGGGTGCTGCAGCACCCTCAGGACCTCTACTTCCCATGTCCTTGAGTTCACACTAATAAACTCAATTATCAACTCAATAATCAATTATTGACACACACATAACAAGGCACAGAGTACAGAAAACAAAGCAAATATATACAACACATACAGTGGGTCTGAGACCACTAGTGAAAATGCTTCTGTTTGGCATTCTTTTTCAATTTAACGCAAAGGTTTTCATTATAAATGATATTTTTATAACAAGGTCAAAATCACAAATTTAAATAGTGACCTAGAAATTAAATTCTTTTGCTTTGGAATTTTCGAATTTATTATATTTTCAGATTTAAATTGAAAAAAAAAAATCCCACATTTTCAATATGGTCTCAGACTTTTGGACCCCACTGGACATAACCACATGCAGAGAAACACAAGCTAGACAAGAGACACACTTACACAGATGCAGATTCCTCCAGGGGGCGGTAATACCTGATACAGGTGTCATTAACAGGGCCTGTTGCCAAGGAGTCCACTGAAGGGGAGGAGCTTAAGAAGCTACGCTTTGTGAAGTTTGAAACGGGTATGTGGGGATGGGAGCTCTTTGGCTGTGCCAAACCTCTCACTGCAAAGTGGAATAATCAGATGTCAATCCACCAGCCAAACAGTTCTGTAGACCTGCCAAAATCGAGCTCTGTAGAATTCTTTTACTGGCAAAAATCAAGTGTATGAGATTTCTTTGCCTTTCATGCTGATTTACTTTCAGCCCACCCAAAAATAATCTTAACGTTAGTAACAAAAAATATATGAAAGCAAGTCATAAAAATGTTTGGGAGCATGCATAGGTTTTGTATGCAAAGACAACTAATTCATACAAAACCAAGGTCAATCTGAGTGTTCAAATAAAAAAATTGAAAGAGAGTAAAAGAGATTATCTAAATAAATCATGCTTTCATGATATGTGAATGTTAATTAGAGATTTCATGTTTTTGTTATAACGGGAAATATACAAAATATATTGTGTGCAAAAAGAGCATTCTGACATTTTGATATGGAAAAATGCATACAAAAAATGCATACAACAGAACAATGAAGACAAAATGTATTTTGTACAGGAATTCATACAACAAAATGCATACAACAGAACAATGAAGACAAAATGTATTTTGTACAGGAATTCATCACAGATGTGTTTCTCACCTTCTTTGAAGTCTTGTAGATCTTTGGGTTTCACAAAATCTGGCCTCATCACCTCAAACCACCAAAACAGCTCTGCTATGTAAACCATCACATTGTGCTGCAGGGAACAAAATCGAAAGAGTTGTACTTGTGTATCTGGTAAAAATCATGCGAGCTGCTCTTGCTAAAATTGTAACTGGCTACGTAATGTGCCGCTTAAGCTGTAATTCTAAGTTTAGGTCTCATACAGTCAGAATGTTCTTACATTTAAGAAATATGTAGTAAAATATATGAGATAAAGTGAGATGGTAAAATACAAGGTAAAATGAATGTGAGATAAAAGTAGAGAGGATCAAGTAGAAGTATAAGTATAGAATTGTGAGGTAAAAGTAGGGAACGTAAAAGCTAAAAGTAGTGAATTTCAGGTAAGAGAAGAGAATGCGAGTGGTAAAGTAGTGAATGTAAAAGGAAACTTAGGGAAAGTGAGGTAAAAGTAGTGAATGGGAGAAGTGAAAGTAGTGAATATGAGGTGAAAGTAGTAAACGTGAAGTACAGCAGTGTATATGAGGTAAAAGTAGGTAATGTGAGGTATAAGTAGAGAATTGTGAGGTAAAAGTAGTGAACGTGAAAGCTAAAAGTAGTGAATTTGAGGTAAGAGTAGAGAATGCGAGTGGTAAAGTAGTGAATGTGAAAGGAAACTTAGGAAAAGTAGGTAATGTGAGGTAAAATTAAAGACTGTGAGGTAAAACTAGGTAATGTGAGCTAAAAGTAGTGAATGTGAAATAAAATTAGTGAATGTGGGATAAAATTAGTGAATGTGAGGTATAACAGAGATTGTCAGGTACAAGTAAAGAATAATATGTAGAAGTAGAAAATGTGAGGTAAAAGTAGAGAATGTCAAGTAAAAGTAAGGAATTGTGAAGTAAAGTAATAAATGTGAGGCACAAGTAGTGAATGTGAGGTAAAAGTAATGAATGTAAGTGTTAAAGGTTGTGAACGTAAAAGGCAAAAGCAGAGAATGTGAGGTAAGAAAAGTGAATGTGAGGTAAATGTAATGAATGTTAGGTGAAAGTATGGAACGTGGGATACAAACTATTCATTTCAAAAATCCAAAAAAAGTTTAAAAAGTAATGTTACTAGAGATAAAAGTAATGTAAGGTAAAAGCATTGAATACGAGATGTGAACACGAATGTTAGAGGTAAAAGTTAATTTGAGAGTTATGCAGTATCTTTCTAAAGTAAGTAACACTACGGAAGTGTGTGTGTTCCTACCTTTAACACTGCTGGAGCATATAGCAAGTCTTCAGTTCGCAGATACAAACAGCGGTTCAGATACTCATTGGAAAACTCACTTAGGAGCTGAATATTATACACACTGTCAGAGAGTGACAAAACTTCCTTCAAGCAGATATCTGAGGACAAAAGAAAGAAACCGTTAAAACTAATTATCGGTTTTGTCTGGCCAACAGTTTTTTTTAAAAAAATGTGTCTATTTGACACATATAAGCCAAGGTTCCGTTGATTTGCTCATCTTTCTAGATGTTCCGCGATCATGGGGCGGCACGCTCACTGTCCCATTTACATTTAAGAGTTATTATTGCACCTAGTGGTCAAAAATAGGAACTGCAACAAGTGCTAATAGAGGCCCACAGGGGCATGAATCACAGTGCTCTGTGAACATTTTCAGTGGAAAGACGAGCAGCAAACAGAATAGTTAATTACAGGTTTGCCAGGGTTACGTTTTTTAATTGTGCCATTTCAAAAATACTCTATGGCTGCCCAGATCTTTTTTCTTAATTTTTTTAATTAATTAAAAAAATTTTTTTACTGGAATTAAATCTAATAACTTTCCACCAACAAAAGCTAAGTGTAAGCACAGACAGTGTCTTTATGATGTACAGAACCGTTTCTATTTTAAAATATATTGCAAAGATTGGGAGAGGATAACAGGAATTATGGACTGAATAATGTCTGTACATCTGCAATGCATGAGCGCCGTAGTGACCTTGTTTCCCATTCAAAGGCTGACAAAAAGAAGAAAAATGTGTCTCCCTTTTCCAGTCTCCTCTGCCTTAATTTGGACTAGCTTCAGGTCTTTTGTGTGGTTTTTGAGATGTAATTGGACTGGAAGTTATGCTGAAACCTGGCAATCCTGGTTAATGATATTAGCTCTTCTCTGATACATATATACACACATCTCGCTGGCAACAGCCAACACTTGCTGTATGAAACACAGTTGAACAAAGTTGTGTATAAAAACGCTCAAAATGAGCTGCTAGACTCTATGCTGGAACTCTATGTGTTGTCACCTCTCAATTGCCTATTACATTCTTATTCTGAATTTGATAAATTCATTTGATAATAGCTTATAGCATAAGTCAAGTGTGAAAGCCTTAATATCGGCCTGCCCCACCAAAGTCTATGGCCATGAATCGGTTCATGATGTCTGTGTGTTTGTGTGTGTGTTTATACCCTCTAGTCTCATGTATTCAGGGCAGTAGTAATGGATGATGGTCAGCAAGGCAGCACCATCACACAGGTCTTTCATCAGATCCTCCACCACTGGCAGGTGAGGGAGAATACGACTGGACACGTGGTCTCTACGGTAACGTACCTAAGTATGTGGCGACAGACAGGGATCAGAGTACACGCACACACACTTACTCACCTTACAGAGCATTAAATATTAAGGATATACATCCCTCTTACTAGAGTAGACCGTCATGTCTTAACATATAATGCACATGTAATCCCACAATAGTTAGTGTTCTAACAAGTTTTTTTAACTTAAAAAGTCCTTTCGGTCCTGCATTATTTCTATACTTTGTTCTCATTTTAATGTGGTATTCTTATGACAGTGCAAATTCAAATAATAAGCCTTAATGCTTCATATATGATTAAAAAAAACTAAATACATAAAGCTACACACACAGACACACACACCACTCTTTCAGTACAACACACTCTCCACATATCTCACCACTTCTGTACTTTAAAAATGAACGATTGTTTATTCCAGATCTGTAGTACATTCTACTTAGTTGGGTAATTATCTTGAGCAACAATCAGGCTGCACTGGGCTGATTTTTTGCAAATATTATGCATTTGAATTGCAAATTGTAAGTTATGTACTATATATGCAGTACTCTCCAGAATTATTGGTACACTCCATGGGCTTCCATGTAAAGTCATTCTATAAATTAAAGTGCATGCACTAAGCCTAACACTTCCTTTAAATATGTGAGTAAGCCTTCATTTTTTTTCACATATGTGAGCAACACAAGTCATTTTAAATGCTTGATTACTCAGTCATGTGTGTTTAACCTGTTTAGATACCTGTGTGATTGCTACTCTTTCTCTCTTCACTAATACTTCAATGCAATCCTTCCCCACAGTGCAATCCAGCACATATTCCCAACACAACAGCAAGGCGTGAGTAAATAAATAAATGAACCAAAGGATGAGTAAATGGACGAATACTGTACCACACGAGCAAACTCCACAGGCTCCAACATGCAATGGGCCAACGCATTCATAAAGTCAGGCTGACAAAGAGAGGTAAAAGAGATGAGGACACAGGCACATGCAGACAAAGAAAAAGAAAGAAAGAGACAAGAAAGAGAGAGAACAGAATGAGGAAAATGAGAGAGACCAGACAGAAAGAGAGACAGAGCGATAAATGCATGTGGTTGAAAGGGAGATTTGTTATGGCAACATGGATCATGACTACACAATTACAGATCTGACAACATACCAACCTCCCTGCCCTGCCCCACACACACACACACACACACCCCCACACAAACAGACACACATACTCCCCATGTGTAATGCAGGAGGCAGACAGGAGGCGTCATAGCACTTACAGGCACGAGCTTCCAGTACCATTTGGAGGGAGACTATCCAACAGGAAGGGGCAGGGCAAAGAAGACAAACAGGAAGAGTAGCAAAAAGGTCAACGGTGAGAGGTTAAACATCAAGCAGGTGGACAGGAATAGAATAGAACAGAACAGAATAGAATGATCAGATTTGTTATGCACCGCTTTAATCTGATCAGAGAGCAGGGTAAAAAAACAAACAGTCACATACTCAGTGAACGAGCCAATCCAGGGCAGGAGCGTGCTATTTTGTCATTCTGGGCATTAGTCACAGGTAGACACAGGTCACATGACAGTATATGAGTCCAGATTGAAAGCCATCTACTTCTTAACATCGCTAACTGGTGATGCATGGCTGGTTCATGTCAACAGCAGGCTACCACAGGCTCATTAGGGGTGGGGGCAAGGCTAGAGGTGGCTTGAATGAAGACTGACACATTTCTCAACCAAGTGGGTATATAGGCCTCAGCATACTTCATATGGAGATGATATTCGGTTGGCTTCCACAAACAACAGACATAATCGAAGCGCAAACGCACATCGTGTGGTACGAACTCACTACGTTGTGCACGTAGCAGCTGAGTGAACTTCAAGGACAAACATGCTACATGGTCAAGCCTGTGATTGGTCATTACAAACGAGCCGTGCCCAAGCTGATTCATTCCAAGATGGCTGACTTTCAGGAGGCACCCTTCAGAGCAGGCACAAAGACTCCCCCTGCATCTCAATTCGCCTACTTATACTATGCACTAATAGTATTTACTCTTTTTGTGAAGACAAAGAACATACTTTTACAGCAAAAGAGTATGAATGTACTGGTACATACTAACACGTCATGTAACGGAAGAGAACGTTGCTGCTCCGAAGAGATCACTGTCACCGTAAACAAACTCCTCATTGCATTTCAGCTTTTCTTCATTCATTATTCCTTATATACCTTATATTATGTCATTTATCATTCCCTTGATTTATTTTTCCACATTTTATTTACACCTATCAAAAATGCGTCCTTGAATTCAGAGAAGCAAACCGTCACAAAACTCCTCCCTCGCGCAAGGACTTGTGGGCAATATTATCTGAAAAAGTCTCCAAAGTTCCACACTTCGAAAATCTATGGAAAATAGTAGACCATCCGGGTACCTTTGGAATACTCATTTCAACATACTACAATTTGGGACACACTAATTCTAATCTCGGATACTATTTAGGACAGATAGTAGGCGGACTAAGATACAGGGACAGACACCTTCACGAGTCTTTGTAAAGACATTACGAAGACACACCATCTTAGACCATTTTTTCTTTGTAAATATGGAACAAAATAAGCAGTTCTTCCTCTTCCTTGTGTTCTCTCATTTGTTTATGTACTTCGTCTTTTTTAATTAGGTAAATTGCCAAGAAATTTTACTAACGCCACCTGCAGTACTGCAGCACTCATACACGATGGCTAATACAAAACCATAGAGAGTATGCAAGCCTGAAAGCTCACGAAGGTGGTTCTCTGTTTATATAACCCTCACAGATGTCATCACCGCATTGAGTATGCTGAGGCCTTAAGTGTGCTCCAAAAAAAATTACATACCATGCGATCAAGTTCCTAATAGATAGTTGAATAGTTTTTGTATGTTTAGTAACAAATGCATTGTTTGTCTATGTGGATGCACCAACCCTGAACCAGTTGAGGGGGACACTGCAGGATGCCTATGATTAGGTGAATGCTGCAGTCATGACCTGTGACTGGTCAACTATACCTTTTGATGACATGGTGAGTCCATCAGTTGTTGTTTCAGTTTGAACTCCTTCTCACAGATTTCCCTGGTTCTTGAGATAACCTTCAAAACACACACACACACACCAAGTTTAGAACTCAAGAGTCATATTGAGGAGTATGGTGCAGATTCCATGCCAGGGAGATTCCAGGCCAGGCATATTCAATTGCACAAATTGCACAATTGCGGGGAGAAAATTTAAAATACAACACATAAACAGTATTCATTTGTAATATGAAGAATATATAAGAAAATGTGTCACACAAAATCAGCGGGGGATTGCTTTTAAGAATTAAACATTGACTCTGCTTTAGACGTTAATGTACTGTAATTCCCAGTTCATTTCACCTTCATCCGTGCATTGCTATCGTGTCACACTGAAATGCAATCACTGTCCATTCACAGCGCTACGCCAGTCTCGGGGGCATGATCGTAATCAGAGAAGGGCCTGAAAGTGTCATTTTTCCAGGAGATGTTGCCATGCAGGAACAACATTCTGCATTTATGCATTCCTGCTGCATTGATTGTTGAACCCTTAATAATCAAGATTTACTTCAAATTACTATCAAAATGAGTGCGAATTTGTGAATGGAGGGCAGAGTCCAGGAGAAGAAGTGAGTAATTCCATGAATGAGCATACAGATGTGTGTGTAATGTGGATCTTTTTATGTGTGTGTGTGCTACAGTGAAGAGGAGAGAGAGTGTGTCTATGCTGGGCTGCAGTAGAGCAGAACTGTGTGTGTTTTGGTGTTTTTTACATTGTGTGAATGAGCGACTCGCTGAAAAGTGCTCCCAAAATAAACCTAAAATAAAATGAACACGTTCCCACGTCATTTCCCTTCCAGGGTGTCACAGTCATTAAGAAATGGCAGTTAAGGGGAAGTTAAGCTGCCAGAAAGGCAAAGCAAAAACCCCATATGACAGCAAGGGTCTGCAGCAAGGTTTAGCTGACACAGAAGAGGCGGTGCACCATTCCACTATGCAGTGTTGCTTGCACAAACATGATCTGCATGGAAGAGTCATCAGAAGGAAAACTAACCTGAGACCTCATCACAAAAGTCAAAATCTGAAGTATCCAAAACAACATGTAGATACGCCAGAAGCATTTTGGAGTGGAGTGATGCAGTGGGAGCAGCATTTGATGAAAAGAACACCTTGCCAATTATTAAGCATGGGGGTGGGTCTATTATGGTTTGGGTACGGTGGCACAGAAAACGTTGCACGGGTAGATGGAAGAATGGATTCCAGTCAATATCAGCACATTCTGGAAGCAAATGTGACACAATCAGTCAAGAAACTGAAGCTGAAAAGAGGCTGGCTTCTATACCAGGACAATGATCCAAAAACATATCTCTAGTTCCTGGTGGATTCTGAGATTTCAAGAAATGCAAGCTGAAGCTTTTGCAATCCCTATTTTTGGTACCCTAACTTCAACATCATTGAAAATCTCTGGGTAGATCTTAAATACGCTGTGAATGTAAGATTTCCCAAGAATATCTCAGAACTAGAAACATTCTGCAAGAAATAGTGAGTGAAAATTCCTTAAACAAGAATGGAACGTAGCTGGATACAAAAAGAGCTCGCAAGCTGTGATATCTGCCAAAGGGGGTGTTACTAAGTACTGACTTAGTAGAGACCACAATTACCTTTTTTTTGTTCCTAATTTTTGTGTGCATCAAATATAAAATAACTGTGCATTAACATTTGCTGAAAATGTAATTTTTAAAATAGCTTGCTCGAGAGTTTATGTTTACTTCTTTTCAATTAAAAGATTCAACAAAATATGTAATTTGGCCAATTTTGCCCAAATCTTTGCGTACAACTGTATGTTCAGCAATGTTGTATCTTCAAACATTAAAAAGGAGGCATTTGTTTATACCTCTAATGTGGATGTCAATGCCCATAGAGGAGAAAAATAACTTTTGCATTCACAAAAAACAATCAATAAATAATCAAGCTGCAAGCTGTCTGGCTCACATATATACATGCACTCACAAACACACACACAAACACACACATGTGCCTAGGATTACTGACCTTGTTGATCCAGAAGAGCATGGCCTCCTCCATATCGAAGGGCCGCTGCAGCTCTTTGGTGGGGGAAAAGGTGGAGAAGCGTTTAAGACATGACACCACCTGCTCTACATTCATCATCTCCATCGTACATGCCAGCATCAGAGCATCAATCAGAGGGATATGGGAGCTCTGTATACACACACACACACACACAGACAAGAACAATTAACAGGGTGCCTTCAGGTATTCTCAAGTTTAACTGAATGCTTTGTAAGATTTTGTTCTGTAATTTAAAATGTAATTTAAAACCTAATTTGAAGTGCTGAAATAACAAACACTACAAATTAACTCACACGTGGCAAAAGTGTCATTTTATGTTTATCCTACAACAAGAAAAATCAATGCATGTTAAAAAGGTTTTACAGCATAGTACACAATACGTTTTATAGTCACTGGCTGAAGGACTTTTGACCAGTACTTTTGAGTATTTCCTTATCCATCCAATAACTTTTTGGATGAGTTTAGCACAAGTGCAGTTAGCTAATACAAGCCTCAGTTTAATGCAGGCTCATTCTGTGAGTGTGTGTCTGTGTGTGTGTGTGTGTGTGTATGTGAGCCCTTGTATGTTTGATGTCAATTTTTTTCAAAACATCAAAAAAAAAAAAAAAGCAAACAAAAATAGCCTAAAATCTAAAACTATTAAAATGTACAATGAATGTGTTTTCTTTCTATTTATAGGTTTATGGGTTTTCATTCACATGGGTGAGTCTCTAGGTCTTAGTGTTAACCAACCATATGTTACCCAAAACATTTCCTACATGGTAAATGCCATATTTTTGTGGAACCTCTTAAAATAAAGCTGAAAGTCTACACTTCGATCACATCTTGATTGTTTTATTTCAAATCCATTGTGGTGGTGTATAAAAGCAAAATCACAAAAACTCTGTCATTGTCATTACAATTTTACTTGATAAATAAATGAGGCCCAGTATTAGTAGAAGTAAACATTTTGGCTATTGTGCAGCTCTAATTGCACAAAGCAACACACACACACACACATAGCAGGCTGTGAGCAGATGGTCATCGTGTGTCCAGCCAGTTCTCCCATACTAACTCACACACACCAATCATTATGCACAGATCCATTTGGCAAAAGGTCAAGGGTCAGAATCCAAACACCCTCACCATCCTGATGGGGGCGGAGATGAGGTCGTGGTGTGTAACAGGCGTGCCGTCAGGCTCCAGGACATGGATGGACTGACGGGCAAGCACCTGCAAGACCGAGTGGTGTGTGTGGCGTGCGGTCGACTGCTCGCCCAGCGAGAGGAAGGCGCACACGCGCGAGTAGAGCTCAGCCGAGAGCAGCAGCTCCAGCATGGGAGGCTTAATGTGCTCAACACCATACTGATCCACATAGAATGGGTCTCTCAAATCATCCGGGACATGATCTGGAGAGAGAGAGAGAGAGAGAGAGAGACAGAGAGATTCAGAAAAGACAGAAAAAAGACAGATAGAAAGAAATGAAGAGAAGGAAAGACAAAAAATGGGAGACAAAGAGTAGGATATAAATACAAAGAAGACAGAATAGACGCAGGGAAAGGGAAAGAAGGAAACAGAACATTGCAAGTCATCTTATTAGTCATCCTGTATACAAAAGAATATTTCAAATACACAAAGTGGCCAATTGCCAAGACCTAGAAGCAGAATGCCGTATGTAACATGAACGTCAGGTTTATGTTAATGCGCTCGTTCTAATCTGTTATCATTTCTGTAGTAACAGCTCATTCACAGGGACTTGTGAGAAAGTCTTCTAAGACTAATAATAAACACAGTCAATCTGTTTTACTGTACTAAGGGAGTTCGTTGACTGACATTTTGTACATATTCTCCTCATAAGTATGAGCATCAAAAGGCTTTTCTAAAATCAGCTCAACATTAACAGTGTCTGCTAGATGAAGAAGGAAATGACAGCTAGCTAGCTAGACTTATAAACAACAAATTTCTGAAATGAATGCAAACAATCAAACAGAACTTTACACTTACAGTTTATTTACAATATTTACAAAGTGCAAAGATAATATAACAAGATATACTAGTGTGTAAAACTGTTTTGGATTATGCTACTCAACTAACGAGTGATTCTGACTGGCGCTGCTATGCTTGAGATGTCAGTCATGTTCATAACTGTTTCTGTGATTGGCAGCTTATTATGAGGTTCTGCCCCTTTGATAGAGCTACCAATCATCGTAAGGAGAAGCCATGTGTCCAGAGGTGGGACAAACGTAGAGCGCACTATCCAATAAAGGTTGAGATGCGCTCCACACTCCATTCACTACCAGAGATGCACGGCTTTCAGGTGGAGCTCAAAATGGTGTGTTAAAAACCTGTTGTCCAAAGAACGTTAATCTTTCATCCCATTAAAACACACTGTACTTTGAGTCCCAGAGAGACACAGGCTTCTCTGAGTGTGTATCAGGATTCTGTCAGGGGCTTCAAAGGAGATTTTCACGCAGGTTGCGCTGTCCGCAGAAAACAGTTTGAGTTAAATGAACGAACAATGCGATATTGCAGTGAGACATCTGATCATTTGATTTGCTAAAATATTGAATTCCACCATGAATAATATAGACACTTTGGTAAACATTTCATTGCAACATTTTAATGAAATTTTAGTCTTAAAGCAATAACCTCTGCTTGAAGATGTAGCCAGAAAAAAGATTAGCCTGAGATTGAACAGCACTGCATTACCCATAATGCTCTGCCACGGCAACAGCAACTCATGTTCCTGCAATGTTCTGAAAACATCTCTTTAATGTCTTTTACAATGAGCCTTACACAACAGTCCCAGCATTTGCAGTTATAACAAAAAGAATGTTATGAAAAGTGTGTTAACACTCATACAGCTAAAAATGTTGCAGCGATGTTACAGGAATGTTTTTAAATGTAACAACGTTCTCTCGACACCCAGAAAACCTGACAGACTGAAGCTCAATGCTGAAAACTGTCTAAAATAGTTAGGATTTACTAAAAACCATTTAACAAAACTGATAACTGGTATAACTGAGACATATCCCTCTTTTAGGAAACAAGGATTGGGTCAGTAGTAGTACAGTAGTCATTCTCATAAAACCATAATCTGACATGATTTATTGTAGTTGGCTATATCATCCACCCACAACAGAGAGATGGGCAGGAAGTGAGAGTTCCAAACAGGTGATTTAGAGATTAGCACTTAGCAAATAAGATCATGCTAGCCCGTCCACTCCAGACAACGCACCTTAAACCCTGTTTAGGTATAGTATTTTTACTAAGCGCCATGCTAACTATAACCAGCAGCTAATCAAGTGCCTAAGTAGATTAAGCACTTGACAGATGACAGACTCGCATTAGCGCCAATCTAGTCTCGCTTTCCAGATGATTCTTACAGCATCGAGTAATGATGAGTACATTGTCTGTATTATTGGTCATTCTTGTTATTATGTGGATGAAAATGTTGAGGCGCTCTCTCTCCGGGCTAACTATAAAAGCAAAAAAACTCAACAAACAGTCTGTGCAGGCGAATAAGGCAGAACACAAGTGCATGAACTCAGCGTGGGTTTTATTGAGGGCAATCCAGGAATAATACTCAGAGGTCAAAGCGGGGGTCAGAGCACAGGCAGACAAGGTAATCATAGGAATATCCATAATCATAAATGGTAACACAGGCAAGGGTCTAAAGATGGAATATAAACTAGAAAAACAATGTTGAGTAACACAAAACTCGACAAGGCTTTGCAACAAGACAGAGAAACACTGGGCTATACGTAGACAAACGGATTAAAAACAGAAACACAGAACAGATGAACACAATAGGGCAACAAACCAATGACAGGACGGGGCAGAGACAGGACTAGATCTAAAACATGAGCACACGGCTTTGTAAACAAAACACATGATGTGAAAGCAGCCAACTAGCAGCCTTTTTTCAAACACCAATAACACATTTGTTCATGGCAACATCCTGATCCTCAAAAGTGGACACAGTGTAATAAAGATCAATAGTCACTGGATCTGTTTGGAAACAGTGCAGCCCTGATGTCCAGCCAAATGTATCTGATAGAGCTGTGAGGGATTGTAAACCCCTTTCACAATTTCTCCAAGCTGAGCCACTACTGCTGTCTAAATTCTAGTTCAACATCCCCGAAGACTTTCTGTCCTAAAGAGCTAGATATAAGGCTTTAAGGCAGGTGAGACTTAATGTGATTGTAATGCAGCTACTTGTATTATTATGAGACAGTCTTGTATTATGTTAAGCTGTGATGGTGTTAGTTAGTGCATCTCATCTTCAACGTATGACAATCGCTTCAGCTAACATCAAATGTGTATTTGTGTTCCTAAAAGCCTTCATTCTTCACTTCACTTCACATTCTTGGCTTATGTTTTCACCACTAGCCTTTCACATTTATAGCCAAGAGTCCAAGAGAGCAAAAAAAAAAAACAAGACACATTTCTGTAAAATGTCCTCATGAATTCTCCAGTGCCATCTGTTTATCTAGGGAGGAACACCACTATTTTCCCTCAGAGGAAGAAGCAGCATGTCACAAATATTAGTCCAACTAACAACTATCAATTCCAACTAACACAAATGACCTGTCATGGCAGGTAACTTGATTTGAAGTGTATCCCCCAACACTTTGTGAATAGCACCGGTGATATTCTGCATGTCAAAATGAAGAGGACACCGACAGAGAATTTTCTGTGAATTTCCGAACACCAGGGAGGTTAAAGGTCAACCAATCTGATTAGAGTGTGAGGAGGATTAATCAGAGGAAAGCTGTCTGTTAACCAGAACCGAATGAGGGGGAGGGGATTATGTGTGTGTGTGTGAATGTGTGTTGGGGATCTGATGTACAAGTTCTGCCCAGTCAAATACACACCCTCTCTATAACAAGAACCACACAATATATCATTTGTTAGGATAAATCCCAAAAGGTTGCAATATTTAGTAATATATGATATTAGTAACAAATATATATTCAATTATCATATATTGTGCATAACTGCTATGGACCACCGTTCCTAGAATAGGCTCCGGACATCTTACCGTGAGTAGGATAAAGTAGTTACTCGAGATTTATGAATAAATTAAGGAATTGTTGTGTATAATCTAAAATTTATACCCCAAAAAAAAATCTATGCGAAAAAAGGTAAGATCTTCAGTCACACATGGCAGTGCCTCTATGCCTGCATATGTGTAACTCTGAGTGCACCACCTCTCTTTAATAAATAATGTTAAATGGTCAAAAATGGGTCAGTGGCCTGTGTACACACACAAAACACACAGCCACAGACACAAGCACACACTTAACACTTAAGACTAAGCCATTCCTTTATCCAAACAAAAGCAAATAGCTAAGACAGCAAATAATTCATGAAAATAAACTCACAGTTTTGGGGTGGATGATGTGGAAAAAATGTTAGACCATCACTTCCATTACTGGAAGGATTTCCACTAGATTTTGGAGTGTGGCTGTGGGGATTTGCCCATTCAGCCACAAGAGCATTGCTGAGGTCAGACACTGATGTTGGGCGGGGAGGTCTGGGGCCGCAGTCGGCAATCCGATTCATCCCAAAGGTGTTCGGTGGGGTTGAGGTCAGGGCTCTGTGCAGGCCACAAGAGTGAGTTCTTCCACTCCAGCATTGGTACATCATATCTTCATGGCTTCGCTTTGTGCACAGGGGCACTGTCATGCTGGAATATGTTTGGGCCTCTGAGTTTCAGTCAAGGGAAATTGTAATGTTACAGCATACCACCTATACAACTGCGTGCTTCCAAATTTGCGGCAACAGTTTGGGGAAGACCACATATGGATGTGATGTACGGGCGTCCACAAAACACTGGCCGTATAGTGTTTTTGACATCACTGAGACACGTGCACACGCACACACACACTGTTTTGTACACAAGGATTAGTGATGTCACACGGATGCTGTTATTTCTGTAGCATGATTAGACTGGAGTCACTCTACTCCAAGCAAACAGTGCTTATAGGGACACAGAGGGATAACCACACAAACCATATGGTCTCTATAATCAGCTGGATTATTCTTTAAATAGACTTTCTCAAAACTCTGTTTTCACATGGATACTTTGGTATCCATCAATAATGCACCATTTATTTGAGAGCAATTTATTTGTTGATGGACAAAAGCTACCAGTGATGCCTAAAAATGATCCTCTGTCGTTCTTTGGAAAGTTCGCCAGAGTTGAATTTTTGATGGAACATATTCCGACATAACCAGCCAATATGTGATGGTTTGGATCATTCATGGAAATGTTAAGGAAGAAAGAGAAGAAATTAATCGTTAGCTGACATCCAGAAATGTAAAATCCAACCTGTATACACGGCTCAGCACACCAAGACAAATTCACTTCAAGGAGCCTGGTAGTAGCTATAGAGAGCTAAGATGAAATGTTAAAGGTGTCTTTATAAAAATGGTTCCATTTCAAAGGTACTTACAGAATAAATAGGGGAACATTTCACTCTAAAGATGCAAGAAATGCTCAAAAGGTTTATCAAAACCTTATCAAATTCCAAGTTAAGATTTCCTAGCACATAATTGCAGCAGGAGCACAGAAGGCAAGAGACCACTCCAACACACTTGATGGTACTACATATAAAAAAGCTTCTTATATGCATCAAATGATGTTTTATAAATAACCCGCTTGCCTTATTTGCAGGCCGGCGTTTCATCATTTGAATTTCTTCTTCGTGTAGTCTCATTAACTGATTGAATTGTTGCATGGTTCAGAGGAACAGGAAATATTCACTATTTGTTTCTCACTGTTGATCTTTCTGCAGAAACAGACGTGATTGGTCAGAATTCCTTCGGGAGTGGGCGGTAGCAGATAAAAACAGCACTGCCCCGGCTTTACCACTCAATTATAGCAAAGCGAGATTAGAGACCGCTCAAGTTGTGACAGGATGTTGGCTTAAAAGCTTACTAAGATCAAAATTAGGACTTATTCAAAATATATGATATGCAGAAATAGAGTGAAGCTACCTGGCTACAATATGAATTTGGGGCAAAATATGATCAATATAGCTAGCTATCGAGTTTTTACCCGTTTTTCTTATATGCTTAGTGGGCTAAATTTGTTTTATGTGAGGTCAAGAAAAGAGGACAGGCTATATAATACCAATATAAGCTAGTTATCAAGCCAACTATTTTTACCTAAGCCACAGATAATGAGAGCGTAAACAGCATCAAAATTATTACTGCTTTATTCATTTGTGCATATTTGGTCATTTTATTACTTTAGACCGATATTGTCTGAATGATACACACACTCACATACACACAATATAGACTGGTAGTCAGGCCTGACGCCAAGTACAATCCTCACACAACTGACCACTGCTGACTTACAATCTGGGAACAAGCTCTATGTCTTTCCTGCTCTTTCCTTTCACGCTCTTGCACTCTCCACACACACACACACACACACACACACACACACACCCCTAGAGTAAAAGGGAAGAGAGCACAAAAATCTGGTTACCTTCACCATAAGCTTTGGCAAAGAGCCAGCGTAGGTTGGCGTCGATTTTTGCCCGGGCCGAGTCGTAAAGTTCTGGTGAAACGATTTTATTCTCGAGGCCTCCATCCCCTCCATCTGCATCCATCCTTCAAAAGACAGAACAAACTCAGCACACACACACCTCTGGTCAGGAGTTGAAACAAAGGTAACACTGACCTGACAACCTTGTGTTAGTAGCCATTTAACAAATTCTATCCTGCCATATGTTATATATTAGTGACATGTATGTAATATATATTTATAAAATACATATAATAAAATAGGGCATCCTCCAGAATTATTATTAGACATATCTGCAAAAATATTACACACACACACACATTTACACATTATGAGTATGAATATTAAACAATTTGTCTTTGTTCTAACAAAAAAAATCATTCACATTAGTTTTTAAAATAAGAGTATTTAAAAAAAAACAAACTCAAAGATATATTGTATTTGCCAAAATTATTGACACCCATAAGGAACTAGAGCTGCAACAATTTTTACGATATTATTGATAACGTCTATAATAAAGAAACAATTGGCAATGAATCTTGTTATTTATTTAGATCGCTTGACAATTATGTTGCCCATCAGCATCATTTATTTGCAGTCGAGGAAATACAGATGGCTGATGTTTCAGCACAGGGTCATGTAGAACAACCTACCTTTCCTGAGAGCATCTCACAAAATAATGTGCTTCAGGGGCTCTTGTGAAGATAGATAGTATCATGGATTCTGCTAAGTGGCAGGAAATTTCAGCGCAAAACCTGGTTGCCTCTGCCTCGAGGTTCAGACTTGGTCATAGATAGAGCTTTCAACAAGATGAGGATCCAGAAGTAATTCCAAATCAACACAAAAATGTGTATAGAAACACAAAATTAATATTTTGCATTGACCACCTCTGCCTTTAAATTTGATCCCTACTGCAGTCTGAATTGAAGAGCTAAGTCCACATGCGCAAACCTAAGAATATAAAGAAGTTAAATACTTATATTAATAATATAAGTATTAATATTACAGATATTAAGTGCACGTAATATTAGCTGCAAGAGTGAGGATAGTTTTGAAACCAGTGGTTTGTATTTAAAAAATACTAAATATTGTTTGGGGAAAAAAATGCTTAAATAAATCTACAATGTTCCTGTATGTTTGAGCTCAAATATCACTTATTGTACCTAGCCTCAGTGTTTTCCACCAAGTAGTTTGTACATGAATAACTAACTGGATGATGGTACACAGAACAGCTGCATTAGCATGTTACATCTGTCTGTCATTTTAATGCGGTTTAAGAGCAGTTCAGGAAAAGCAAAGTTTGAATTATTTTTGCTAACCTCACATGCTGTGAATCAGCCAAAACATGTTTTGGGTCTGTGGCTATGTAGCTAACATGCAATTAAAGCTTATGACCTACAATTAGCATCAAACAAACTACAGTGGATTCTTGCCACAACAAAACAATAAACAATACCATTGGGAAAATATGATAATGCTAAATTTATTTAGGCCAAAAAAAAAAAATCACTTTCCATACGTTACAAATGTAGCAGCAACCAATATTCACTTTTATTTATTTAAAACTTAACAGACGCATTCTGCTATTGTATACAGTTACGAACAGTTTTACACAGACACACAATGTTGGAGTGCAAATGTCACATTACAAAATACGTTTTTATTGAACTATGCGCTGGCTAATAACATAATATAAACGTATACGAATGAATATATAAAAACATATTTGTTCATACAGTATATTATGTTTATAGGCTGATAAGAGTTATATTACAGATTGACTGCAAGGATTTGCATCCAAGTATTAAAATTACGGTTATATTTACAATTATGTCAATTTGTCCAAATAACTCTGAGCCCCTGAAAATGGAGGTACTTTGTTAAAAATGGCTGTAATTCCTAAATGATAAATACCATATTTTTGTGGAACCTCTTAAAATAAAGCTGAAAGTCTTCACTTCGATCACATCTTGATTGTTTTATTTCAAATCCATTGTGGTGGTGTATAAAGGCAAAATCACAAAAACTCTGTCATTGTCCAAATACTTCCAGACCTAACTGTATATATATATACACATATATTTGATACTTTATTGTATTATAACACATTTAACTGCTTTAATACTGCTAGTTAAACTGAGAATGTTCACAGAAGCAGTCACAGGTCTTCTGGAGACTTTGATTGTTGCACTTGCTTCGGATTTTTGCAGCAAAACCCAGCAGCCTTCATTATGTTTTTTGTTTGAAAAGTGGTCTCTTACGTAATCTGCTGCTTCCTTTACTGACGTACAAACATTTTTCTGTAACATTTAGTGCTGGAAAACTAATGTTTGGACATCTAAAATGGTTTTGTACTGACTTGATAACGTAGAAGTCATAAAATAAAAATAAATCTATAACAAAGTTTGTACTAAAAAAAAAACAGAGTGCCTAAAATTTTTTGCACAGTACTGTGTATATACATCCATCCACCCATCCATTTTCTGTACCGCTTATCCTACACAGGGTTGCGGGGAGCCTGGAGCCTATCCCTCGGGGCTCGGGGCACAAGGCAGGGGACACCCTGGATGGGGTTGCCAACCCATCGCAGGGCAAAATCACACACCATAGACAATTTAGAGATGCCAATCAACATACAATGCATGTCTTTGGACTGGGGAGGAAACTGGAGTACATGGAGAACATGGAAAACCCCATGAACACAGGGCGGAGGTGGGAAT
>CM040989.1:17044687-17112640 GCA_022985145.1 Pangasius djambal | reverse complement strand
ATATATATATATATATATATATATATATATATATATATATATATATATATATATAGCTATGTTGTATAACAATAAACCCAAAATATATAAAGTAAAATATATTTTATATTGTATTTGTTTATATAGTTATATTTAAACATTATTACATTGTTACATGTTTTAGTCTTTATCGTATTACAGTATACTGAAGGGGCTTATTGCTAGCTAAGATGGCTACATTATGACAATACTAGCACTAATTCTGGAATAATTTTGGATAGCTATATACTGACAAGAGGTTTAGCCAAAGAATATATATATATATATATGATATTTAATATAAGAATGAAGAATATTTTGTAGCTGCATCCTGCCTGAATAAATAGATAACTGGATAACTGGATGAATAAATGGACTGACTGGAGGGATGGATAAATAATAATAACTGGAAGCCCGCAGTAAGAAATAAACAAGGTGGTAATAAAAGCAGGCAGAAGTCGGATTACCTCCAGATGTGAAGAATCCACAGCTGAGGATTTGAAGAAGCAGTGTGTTGTGAGGCTTCAGCACTCCCTGTTACACTGTAATAACTGTGAAAGAGGCTTTTCCCTGTCCGCCTAGCAACACACTCCCAGTCCAGCACTGCGGCCTCTTACATGACACTCCGACACAAAGCAAAGCAAACTAACAATACAACCTTTTCCAGGATAAAAGCTACAATATCACTGAAGCTGCATAGCATCCAGCAGCTCGTCCACCATGGTCGCTACGGATGAATTGAGCAGTGCTGTGGCTTTACAAAGCACCTCGCCATTGGATTGAGCAGGTTTCTTTAGTATGGAAGGCCAACAGGGTCACACGCGTTCGAGCTCTTAATTACTCACCCGCTGCACATGCCCTGGATTTGTTTCTATGGAAAGCCAATGAGGTCATCAAGCATGTGCTTAAAAAATACACTTAATGTTGTAGGACATCCGCAAAACAAGTTAATTTCTCTTATCACGTATCACTTGTCGTTCTCTCACTTGTCGTTCTCTCACCTGTCTCGCTTTTCCCCCCCTCCCTAAAGGTTAAAATCCTGAGGAAATCAAAATTGTGTGTTTTGTGGCTTTTAGTATGAATATGTCAGCCTTAGAATTCTCCAAAACAATGACGAAATTCACATTTAGAAGATATACGCATTCAATATTTACACTCTCTCTCTCTACCACCAATATGGATCAACAATTTTGATGACATCATTCTCATCAGATTTTCTGTCCAATCAAGAATCTGAAGTGTTCCGGACCCCAACATTATAAAAATCAGCATTATTGAGTGAGAGAAATCATATCAGCAAGCATGGGTCGTAAATGTGTCTTTGGCTCTTCAAACGTGATCGTTTTAATTCAGTTTTTAACTGTAAGTAGGTTAAGAAGAAATGGCTTGAATTCATTCACTTTGAAGAAAGAGGTATTTGTGCCAGCTCATTCCTTTGCCAATTTTGGGATGTTCGCCGCGGGGCTGTGAGGTAAGCTAAACGCTACTGGCTATTTAAAAAGGGGGAGAAACCACTCGATATGTCCTAGCTTGACTTTCCTGTTTCAGTGGAAATTACATCAACACATTGAATAATGCTGCACGTTTCAAGGCACTTCACTGGGACTTTAATAAGCAGGAAAATGCAGTTTTTTTTTTTTGTTTTTTTTTAACGAGAAACCAGAAAATGCAAAATCCTCCATACTGAAGATTCTTTTGTGGTCGAAGTTTAGATACTGGAGACTCCTTCCATACAGAAAATTAATTAACACTTTCCGACCAATCAGATTCAAGAATTCAATTCACCAGAATTGAAAAATCCAGTACACTGTGTTGTCAATTTAATCAATACGCTTCTATATAAAAGATATAATGAACAATTTTTGTTTTCTCCATTCTCTCTTCATTGCTTTTTTAACCTGGCTGTATTCTGTTTAAAATAATTCGATATCACTACACTAGTAGTTAGATTGCAAGCAATACATAACTGATTTTGACCAAGACATTGAAATTTCTGCTATATACTGAAGAGAAACACGTTTTTACATAATATCACGTTTTTACATATTCTACCACACAGATATTTTCCATGAGCCTGCCTATGGAGATTTTTTAAGAACTAGAAACAAGTATCTTTCTGTTTATACCTGGGCAAGAAGAGGAGCATAAAAATGCTGTGTATCCCTGAGGAGCACATAGGAAAATGATTTATAGACTGAACAAAGGATGTGATTTTGTGCTTTTGTCATGCTACCTGGAACTGCTGTAGCTGTGAGCCATGATCCAAACAGATTTATGTGTAAATTGTCCATACAAGTGTTTACATAAGAAATTTGTATTCATGAGAATCCTGTAAATTTGCGAAAACTTTCATATTCTACTTGTGGTCCTGAGTGTGTATAAATTTACACATAAGAAGTACTAATTTAACCCTCAACTTGATCAACTTCGGATTATATAATTTGCATAGGTTACTGTACTTTTAGATATGGAATATACTGTTGAGTTTAAATTGCTTAATTGTATTACATTTACAGCGTTTAGCATACGCCCTTATTCAGAGCGACTTACAGAAACGCTTTGTAGCATCTATAAAAAAACATCCTCATTCTACTTCACCAGGTCAGGGACTAAGAATACCACTGAGAAAATCTTACAAAAACTAGTTGTTTTATAGTATTGGCATGAATTAAAGAACATGAAAAATAAAGAAAGTGAGCCAACACAAACCCATAAATAATGACAAAAGAAACAGTGCCGTATAAATGGAGGATGGGCCGGTCTGTCTGTGTATAGCTGTAAGCCGTAAACAAATGCCTCAGCTGACAGACGATTTGGTGCTTATTATATATATTATACTATGTTATTAAATACTTTTATAGGCATATAGGCATGCTAATCAATATTTCTGGCTTTATAATAATGATAACAATGGCATTATAATAATAATGGCTTTAAGCCTTTACCCTGATGAGTAAAAAAAACAAACAAACAAACAAAAAACTTCCACTTATGTTTTTCAGCCTTTACCCTGATCGTTCATTACGAGTCAAAATAACATCCACTTCTGTCTTTCATTCTTTACTCTGATTGGTCATTTCATGCTCCTAGTTATCTGTGCACTTGAACTTCTATGCAGTTTTGTAGGAGTCACTACATGCAAATGAGCTGTGTCAGGAATATGCTTTTTAATTTTACTTTGGTTTGGCTTATGCAAACATGTACACACAACTTTACTAAAAGATTGATAAATGTCACATGACACATATCGCCCTTCTAATAAAGCACACCAGGTTGCAATTACACATATTTCATACGTAACTTGGATTCACTACAGATATTTGGGAAGTCTTTCTTACAGTGAGGTTACAAAGCCATCTATAATTGTACATACAGCTTGTTTTAAATTCATTTTGTTTGTCTTATGGAGTATGATGGTTTATAGTTTATTAATTCCTACCATAACAGACTAACCAGGGACACGAGCTGCAAATTATCTATAGCTGGAAGCCCTATACCAGGGGTGTCCAAGCTATGGCCTGCGGGGCATTTGTGGCTTGCTGCCGTTTTTTAAATGCCTCGTGAGGGCCATTATTTTAGGAATAAAATTGAAGTTTGCCCTCTATTAAGAGACTCAGGCCACTATTAAAAAATGAGGCCAGTTTCAACACTGGGTGTCACTATCATGTAAGAAATGAATACAAAACCCTCCTTTTAGCCCCCTACTCTAAACGTTAATAATGTAAATTTGACACACCCACATTAATCTTACTAAGCTTTAGCCAAGATATGGTACCAAAGTAATGAAAAATAGAAAACAAATGCAGAAGATTTGTTTACAGGTCTAGATATCTAGCTATCACTACCTTCTTCAATGGAACTGAGCTAGTTAGTGAGCTAGTTAGTAGTACTCATGGCAAACACTACTAATTTTGTAGGTCTTTTGATGTTTTTACATACAAGGAAAGACTGTGAATGAAACAGGAGGCCAGAAACAGAATACACATAGACACATACTTCAATAACAGACACCTTTGCTACCCTTTAAAAAACACCAGCTGCCACTGCATAAAGCTACTGTAGCTATTGAGGTCGTCGTAGCATTAAATTTATGCTGGTGTCTGTCTCCCTCTAGTGGTGGTCTGGAAGAATAACTTGTCGAGAATGTAAAATTTCAAGTGTTAATATCTGGTCTTTATTGCTCCTTATTATTGTTGCTACACTGTGTACATTACATCAGTTGCATCATAAATAGCCTTTTATTTTATGCCTTGATTTGTTTACGAGTTAGTGTTAGCCTAATCCAGTTTGTTGATTGCTAGAAATAAAATTGACTGAATTGAATACTAAAATATCTAGAAATAACAATAATAATTGTGAAAACTTAAAAATAATTGAAAGTAGTGTCAGAGCATTGTAAAATGTTTTATTGTTTCAAGAAAAATATTTTACATATCATTGGACAAAATTATTTCTTCTCACAGTCTACAAATGCATATATCATTATTCTGTCAGTAGTAAAACATTTGACCAGTGTTTATAAAACTTAACATGTCAGACACCCACCGGCTGCTTTACACAACCACGAATGAGGTCATCACAGTGCAACACATACACAACTGTGCACATTCTTTGTCTTACACAGACGCACACACCTTTCTACATATCTAGTACATATTCTAGGGTATCTAGCCTCTGACAACCAGCCTGAAAGTTGCATACTCAGCTCCAGTGTGAAATTACAAAACGATAAAAATTCTAACTTTTACAATTTTACATAACAGTTTTGTGATGGTTGTGAAAGGCAGACACGCATCTACTTAAAGGAATAAATAAAATCACTTTGCTACATACACAGAAATTCCACCTGACCTCAGCTCAGGTGCTGCGAAAAGTCAACACGGCAGTGACTACACAACATGACAAACTGTACACACTGTTCTGCACAGCAAACTGCGCGCTCAAAAAGGAAAATGTCCATTCTGTCCATTCCAAGACTTTTCAAATAGAGAACTTTAATGTTTGTCATTCACAGACATTATTCAGCTTTGTAACATTACTGAGTCATTACAAAATATCATAATCCAGTCTTTAAGAGTGTGTGTGTGTGTGTGTGTGTGTGTGTGTGTGTGTGTGTGTGTGTGTGTGTGTGAGTGAGAGAGAGAGAGTTGGAGAGAAGAATGCATCATATGACCAGAACATCTGTTAAACATTCAAAAATCTGCGTCTCTCTCACTTTAAGACTCTTTCTGCAGATGTTTACAGACATCTAAAGCTTGGTTTTAAAAGATTACATCAAGTTTACTTAATACTGAATCTCAAAAGAATATCTATAAAAAAAAAAGGTCAACGCATTTAAGACGAACATGAAATTTTATATTTGCTCAGCAGACAGTAGTTCAGTTTTTTTTTTCTTTTCTGAGCAGCTTGTCGATAAAATACAAATAAAATGCATAAATAAAAAAGATCTTTCATATAATGTAGTCCAAAAGCACATAAATAAATAAAAAATAAGCAGTTTAGGGAATAAAGTATAATTAGTATAAAATAGTCAAAAAGGTTTTGGCAGTAGAGTCAGTTATCGCTGTCCTCCTTCGCGGTCATTATCACTTGAATGCTTCGGGGATGTGGTTCATATGAATGCTGGTGGGTGGGCTCGAGATTCCCTCTGACCAGTCAGATAAGTTGGAATGTGGAGAGCAGCTAGACCATTGGTCAGGAGAGCCAGGGGATGGAGTCAGGAAGGGGTGATCAGGAACGTGTGGCTGGTGATTTGGCGTGTTGTCCATAGGGACAGAGTAACTGTGCTGAGAAGGAGGAGTCAGAAACTGCGTGCTGGACATAGGCTGGGGCAGGCGCTGCGTCTCCTGTGGCAGCACGGTTTGGATTGAGTTGGACTGAAGTTCTGTCCCGCTTATGTCGCCCAGGAAGTGGTGAGAGAGGCCATGATTGGCGGTGGAGTTTGAGTTTTGGTGCTGCAGATGGTTTTGATGCATGTGGTTAGACAGCAGGTGAGCTGGTGTGCCCAGGTGGCTGCTTTGCATTGTGGGATAGCCCATCACCTGTGGCAAGTTAGCGCCGTGGTGCATCGTTGGCATTATAGCTGAGAATGCCCCGTGTTGCTGCTGCGCCCTTGCCAGCCAATCACATGGCCCTGTCTGGGCTCCACCTCCATTATTAGCCACTCCGAGGTGAGACAAGCGTGGAGGAGCCGAATCAAACGGCTTTGCCATTCCCAGGTGAGCCCCGCCCATTTGGGAATCAGCCAACCCTTGCAAATGATGGGTGATAGGTGGGGACTGCTGGAAGGGTGATATCATCGGGGGTGAGGAGACATCGGATTCCATTGGAGAGAGGATGTTTGTGTCCCCGTTCTTTTTCTTTTTCATCTTCATCTCCTTTCCTCCCTCCTTTCCTCCAGGTTTGCGGGGTTTCTTTGCATTATTCATGTTATTTGTGCCACCCGGGCTAGTTCTGATGCCCAGGAAAGACTCGGGCGAGCAGATTGGGGGTGAGTGAGTGAGAGTGGGAGGGGTCTGAACCAGGTTATATTCTTCCAGCAGGCGCACAATATCATGGTGCATACGCTCATTGGCAATGTCACGTGGCAGCTGATCCAGGTGGTCCGTAATGTCACGGTTGGCCAGGTGGTCGAGGAGGAGCTTTGCTGTCTCATAGCTGCCCTCACGTGCTGCCAAGAAGAGGGGCGTTTCCTCCTGCAAATGTATACAATATCTCAATGTTAAACTTTTACACATTTAGAAACCTGGATGATGCACAGTAAATGATGAGAATAAGCACTAGGTATGTATGATAACGAATAAGATGATAGTCATAATTATTTTGCGTGTATTATTCATACAATTTAGGAACAAAACAGTTTTGCAGCATTTTGTCATTTTATCATTGAAAATCAATTGTGTATTACAAGCACGCATCCCTTTCACATGTAAAAATCTTTGAATCAAAATAAGATTACAAATGATTTGTGCAGCTCTAACATAAAACCTATCACTGCACACACATACACACCTTGTTGTTCTGCAGATCCTTGTTGGCTCCGTTCTTCAGAAGCACTACAGCAGCCTCAACATTGTTGACAGCAGCAGCCCAATGGAGAGCAGACTTTCCTATATAGAGAGGCAGGGAGAGACAAAGGAGTCAATGTAATGGAATTTCTATTAAAGAAAAATTCATATTTGTGAATATTTATATTTGCAGAGTTAGTATTCCTGGTTGCAATTTGGGTTTCTGACAATTTAATATTCGCTGTTTATTGTAGATTGCTTCCTGAGATGTGAGATTGCTGCTCATGTGTTCTTGCTGTACTAACTAAGCAAATCGCATAAGAATAAGAAGAATTGCCTTGCTTTGGTAAATAAGGATTGTGCGTAAAAATGAATGTGTACCAGAGTCATCAATGGCATTGGCATCGGCATGGCAGTTGATGAGCTCCTCAACCATGCCCTCCACTGCTAGGCGTGTGGCCAGGATGAGTGGCGTCGTGCCATCGTTCATGCGCGCGTCCAGATCTGTAGCCCGATTCCGGATTAGGATCTGTAAGAAAGGTTCAGATGATTTAAAAACCGCGCAACCACCCATTAACCTTGACAAGAAAACTGGGCTAAAATTGTGTAATGTTTATTTGGCATATGTAATGTAATGTAATGTTATGTAATGTAGTGCGAATATAGATCTTTTCACTCCATAGTTCACTCCCAATTCTTACCTCAGGTACTATTTCAACTTTCAGGTTTCTTATAATTTCCAAGTTTATAGATATGGTTTGCTGAATTGCAGAATTACACACAGGCTAATCCACTTAGCATTACACCTAATTCTTAAATTATTATTGCGGCAACATATAAGGTCTGAAGGCTTGATTCATTTTGAGTCAGGTAAAACTCGTGTGTGTATGCCGGCAACCACCGTGTCGGTAAATTGTGTGTACCTGGAAGACTCCTTGTGCATCGGCAGCCACAGCAGCATGTAGTGGTGTGCGTCCTGCATGGTCCTGTGCATTGGCATCTGCCCCAGACTCTAGAAGGCGCTTGGCGGCATCAGATCGGGCGTAACGGGCAGCCAGGTGCAGTGCCGTCTCACCTGCACGCTCGGTACGCTGGTGTGGATCGGCGCCATGCCAGAGGAAGTTGGCAATGACGCCTTCCTCCCCCTCCTCCTCCTCACCAGCCTCACCACTGCATGAGGCGATCATCAGAGGTGTCAGGCCATCTGAGGAATAGAACAAGAAAGATACTGGGTTCAAAATGTGTCCTCACTCACTACTTCCTGCTTTGTTTTTATTCTTTCTGAACATGTAGCTACTCAAAGGAAGTTTTGATTTGTTTGTCATTAAACCATAATCAGCATTTGCATCTAGCGCTTCACCCCTGGTCCTGGTAGGATCAAGATTCCTGGTAAACACTATTACAGGGTTTACTCATCATTCAGCCGGAGAATACTCAATCCAGGCTTTCAAGCATGGAATTCGGGGAAATTTTTATTTATCATGTTTATTTATGAGCCCAGATGCTGTGATGGGATTGTGATGTGAGGCAAGGGTCACTCACCAGGGCCAAGTACGTTCACATCTACACAGTCAGTATCTGTATCTGCCCGCGGTGGTGTAGGAGCTATCGAGGTCAAGCGCAAGTCGGCTGCGTCGAGATGCTGCTGAGTCCACTGACGTGGATCTGGCTGGATACCTATATCTGGTGTGGTGTGGTCATCAAACTGCATATATACAAAAATATTATTATTATTATTATTATTATGATTATTATTATTATTATTATTAGTTGTGCAAATACATGGTATCACTTATAAATACCTCCTCAGACTGTACACACACATGATATTGTCATGATATTGGCATGGACTGATACTCAATCTGTGCCCCTAATAACAATAATAATAATAATAATAATAATAATGAGATATACTTAGTAATAAATAAAAGAGCAATGGCAATGAGAGAAAATATGGATTTTGAACTGTAATTTGCAGGAGATTTCACAGGCACTATGCAAGTTAATTCCATAGCTTGAAATCTAAATCTAGGGACCATAAGTGAGCCAGAGACCTTCTCAAACAAGTAGGTGCACATGATAGTAGGGCTAACCAGTGCAATTTAAACAGAGCAGGTGCGATCTGACACGACGAATTATCTGGTTACATCCAACTCATTAACAAACCTAAATTCTTAGAGAAAAAGGATCCACGGGGTTTCTTTGGATGTTTAAATGGTTATTGCTTTGCAAAGAGACTGGATGAAACCTTTTGTGAACGTGAAACCTTCTGTTATAGGGTTTCTACAAATAACCTTGTGGTGTTCCCCTTAAGGAACAAGCTGAAAACCCTTTTAGGGTACAAGGGTTTTTTTCTAAGAGTGTACACACAGACACTCTCTCTTACCCTGAAGCGTTTGCAGTGGTCTTCCTCTGCCCACTCACTCAGCTGCTCGTCCATCAGAGTGCTATCAGAGTTCTTCAGAGGCCTTTGAAAAGCACAAATTAATAATTAATAATAATAAATCAGAAATGCAGACAGCTGCCAGAAGCCTACTGCTGAAATCCTTTAGTAGTAGTAAACAATCAGTAATACACGTAGTCTTTAAATGCTGCTGGAGAAATATGAATCAAACAGCACAATTTATCCAGAACTCTCACACATACACGTTCTTGCTACCTGTTTTACGCACGCATACGCTAGCGCACTCTCGCACACACGCACTCTCATTCTCGCACACGCACTCTCACACACTCACTTAAGTCCAACTGAGTCCTCTCCCACGGGTTCTCTGCGTTTCTTTTTGGGTTCGGTCACTTTAAAGCCCTCAGGGAACCAGAGCTGGCCATGCTCTCGCTTCCGCTTGCGTGACAGCACAACTCCGACTGCAGCCAGGACCAACACAGCCAGGACCAGGAGAGCCAGAAACATGGGGTACATCTCCCCACGGCCAGGGGCCTCGTTCTCACCTACAAACGAAATTAACAAGAGAGAGAAAGGCCTGTATAAATACTGCTTTTGTATGAGTCAATATTGTTCTTTTAATGCATCCTTGTGTGAGCACTCACTTGTAACAGCCTCTATAATGTAGGGAACATTGAGATTGCCGCTGGAGGCCAGCGCTCCCAGGAATGCAGCCACATCTGTAGCACTCTGAAAACACTCTTCTGACTGCTGGTAACATTGCCGGTTATCGATCTCCAGATATACAATGGAGCTGCAATGCACACACACACACACACACACACACACACACACACACACACACACACACACAGGGTAGGGTTAACATACACATTACATGTTTTAATGTTGCTCTGTATCATTATTTGCTGTACTGGTGTGTCATGCATATAGAGCTGTATTGTAATCTCACTGTATAGTCACGTTATCAATATCTATCAATCAATCTATTCACTAGTCGTGGTTCATTCTGTTCGTCAGTAACACTATTACTCACCCTTTAATCTCCATGCTGTCCAGCTCTCGTCGATGGCGGGGCTTGAGCAACGCTGACAGGCTCCTAGCAGTGCGCTGCAGTAGGTGACCAGGATTTGTGCTCCACTCCTGGGCGGTACGTGTGTGTTTGCTCAGCTCATGTTCAGTGCCGTAGTATGGGTAGACCAGAGGCTCGCCTGTGGTGGCATGGCGCTTGAGGGCGACATTGGTGCGCAACAGGGCACTGAGCTGGCGCAGGAAGGAGGAAGACCTGTTGAGCAGCTCACTGGGTGGCAAGTGCACCACAAGCACCAGGATGCCAGATGCCAGACGCTGTGGTACATCCTCAGCACAGTCCAACCCATCCCAGCCACACTCTGCACTGTTGCAGCCCTGATCGCAGTGGCCATCTGAGTAGTGGTCCTTACAGTACTGATCATACAAGGGACTAGAGAGAGAGAGAGAGAGAGAGAAAGAGAATTAGTTACAAACTTTTCAAAACATTTTTATTCTATTTTTCTACATTTCTTAGCTAAATCCTATTCATATTTATTGTATGCTGTTTACATAACTACTTGGATTATCTTATAACTGCTGAAATCAGATAATCTGACATACATAATTATATGAAATTATATGGAAGTGGTAATCAGTAAGGAGTACCTACTGCTTTCAGTAAGAATATTTTTGGACTTTTTTTTAAAATAGAGTTTAAGTGAGATGATAAAAATATTTAAGCTGAAGTTTGGTACTGAGTTTGGTATTGTGTGTGAGACTTACTTGCACTGGCCCTCGAGCTGGTGGCAGTCAAAGCCATCGTAGAGACAGCCAGCACTGTGACATTGCATGTCGCACTTGCCATCGTTGAAGTACCTCCAACACTGCAGGGCAGCACTGCACTCGTGCCAGGGGTCATCGAAATTGAGCGAACAGTCGCCGCCGTCCCAGCCGCATGCGTGACTGTTACATGCTGCATCACACACACCGTCACCGCCTCGCTGCTCACACTGTGGCACCTCACAACCTGGCTCTGCCTCTTCTGACTCAGCTGGAGGAGGGGTGATATCCAGACCCCGGCCCCCGTTGAACGAATAGTCTAGGATGTGGCAGAAGAGGCCGTTGAAGTGTGATGGACACAGGCAGTGGAAGAATGGGGCCTCTGCTGATGCCTGGCACGTGCCACCATTGTAGCACGGGTTGGAAGCACATGGAGAATCAAGGCGTGTCTGGCACTCGGGTCCACTGTAACCTGGTGGGCAAATGCAGCGTGGACCCGCAACACAGGTAGCACCGTGGCGGCAGCGCAGGGGGCCACATGAGCTTGAGTCGTACTCACAAGATGAGCCTGAAAAACCCTACAGCAGAGGAGAAATAACTTGGCTGTGAGTGGTGTGCTGTGTGTGTAAATACATACAAATAGTGTCAGATTTTGCTGTCTGGAAAGAAGTACTTACATTTGCACATATAACTTTAGGTAAATGTGTCAGATATAGGTTGTGCGTACTTACAGGTGGGCATTTGCAGATGTATCCATGTTTGGTGTTGCTCGCGACTGCACAGGTTCCACCATTTTTGCAGGGTTTATCCTTACAGCCGTCAAACACGGTGTCACAGCGCTGGCCTATACACACACACACACACACACACACACACACACACACATAAGTGATTAAAGCTGATCCCACATTCAATTTTATAAATATTAATAACCTTTGAAATGACTGACACAAATGCTCAAATCCCCATCAGTGTTTCATAATTAACTTGCTATTCTGTTCTGTAACAAAATATTAGATACAGTTTAATACGTGTTAATAGACGTACACCATTTAAGTAGGCCTCTGGGAGTGTGTGTATGAATAAGTGATGTCCGTGTGTGCATACCTGTATACCCTGTGCGGCATTCACAGCGGTAGCTGTTAACCAGCTGGACGCAGTTGTAGGATCCGTTCGGGTCGCAGGGGTCAGACAAGCACTCGTTCACGTCCCCCTCGCATCGCTCACCCACATAGCCTGGCGGGCAAACACACCCATAGCCACCCACCCGGTCCACACAGCGCCCACCATTAAAACAGCGTGGCTCGCCAGTCTCAGGATCCACATCCGGGGAACAGTCATCCACATCGATTTCACAGTGAACACCTACAGAGTGACAGAGGAGGAAAATATTTATTATTATTTATATAAATAGGATTCACAGAGGGATGCACTGGGTTTTTTTTTTAATTTATTTATAGAGATTTTATTCTGTAGAGTTTGTCTTGTATCCATTACAAAAAGCCTCGTCTTTTTACTGTTTTGTTGGTACTTGGCTTACAAGATTGGCTTACAATTAATACATGGCTCCATGGAGTGTGAATGTTTTACAACCTATTCCATGAATCCAAAATCAGAAAGCTCAATCAGGCTAATGGTCTAAAAGATGATAAATTTAGATGCTTTTGTTCATGCTTTAATATTGCATGGGTTGATTGTTCTGCCAGTTGCTAGGGGTTGATGTGAAATGTTTTATCTGCAGAATATGAAAACAGCATGCACTGAACACGTGTTTATCTTAACCATTCTGGCAAATGGGCTGATTTCTAGCTAATTTACACTAGGAGTGTAAACACTAGGAGACTGTATGTATACCCACCTTGAGTTCCTCGAGGGCAGGAGCACTTGTAGGTATTGACGAGGTCGATGCAAGTGCCTCCATTCTGACAAGGCTGAGACGCACACTCGTTTATCTCCTTGCTGCAGTTTACCCCATGGTACCCCGCAACACACTTCCAGAGAAAGAGAAAGAAGGGAAAATACATATGCAAATTTATTTCCAGCACCAGTCAGGAAACAGCAATGAGTGCTTTCTGATACGTAATGGTTTCAGACTCAACACCTGAAGCATAGTTTAACAGTAATATGTGGGATGTATATTAAATCCCACATTGTGGTATTGGTAGAATTTCCGTTTCCAATACTTCAGCTTGTTTATCAGACACCACATTCTCACAGTCTGCCGCTGAGTCACTCATATATGAATCATTCTGTAAACGTAACTGTGTATTTGATGAACAATTCTGTCCTCAGCGCAAATGACCAACAGCTCTTTCTGTAATGTACAGGGCAGTACGTGTGTGATTTCATACCTCACAAGTGTATCCGCCCAGGTAATCGGTACAGGTTGCACCATTGTGACATGGGTTTGGCACACACTCGTCCACCTGCTCCTGGCAGTAACTGCCCATGTAGCCTGCCTGGCACCTGCACAGGTGCGTGCTGCCAGCATCTACACACTGGCCTCCATTACGGCACAGAGCTGCCACGGATACACCTGGAGAGAAAAGATGAATGGGCAGACACAAAGAGAGAGAATAGTGAAGAATGTGAGTGTGCACAATCACAGTACTGTGAGAGAACACAGATGCTTATAGACCACACACACACTCTCTCTCTCTCTATCTCTCTCTCTCTGTATTACCTTGCTGCTGAGCGGCGACCTCACAGCTGACGCTGGGCACATCGCAGTAGATGCCAGTCCAGCCGCTGGCACACTGACACGTAAAGGAAGAACCCTGTTGCCAACATGAGCCTCCATTTTTACAGGGAGATGAATCACACCAGCGCACCAGGCTCTGGAAAACCAGACACAAAGATAAACATGTTTAGTACACATACATTCATACCAATCCCCTTTTTTGTCTCTTTTTTTTTTCCCCATCTGAACTTTTGCAATACAAATGCTTAATTGTTTGTGATGCTAATAATGCACCTTGAATTGATTCGAAAATCAAATACACACATTCAATAAATAATTTAGGGCCTAGGGAAACACTGTTTATAGAAAATGCTCATTTGTAATATTGCTTCATGGAAAAATACTTCAGTTACATTGTAAATATTAGACAATTCAGCAATGATACTGCTTTTGATTGGTTATTGGGCTGCTTTTGTCATGCAACCCTAATTACTGTTAGTCCCCCTATAAGAACATGTATATAAACAAAGGTGCAAAAATAAAATGCACATATGAGCTGAATTTCATTTTTAATACTCATTCAATCTTCTACATTCATGCAACTATGTATTCATAAACAGTTGAAGCTAATAAGAAATAAGAAGCTGGAGTGCATGTGTGCCTACCTGGCAGTTGGTGCCCGTGTAGCCATGTGGGCAGGTGCATTTGTAGGTGCCGTAGCCGTCTTGGCATGTGCCTCCGTTAAGGCATGGGCCCGAGTCACATTCATTTACGTCATGTTGGCAGTAGCTGCCCGTGAACCCGGGCAGACAGACGCATGAGAATGAGTTAATCCCATCCACACATGTACCACCGTTGAAGCAGGAGCTGCACACACAAAAGGGGTTAAATTGTGCTGTCTATAAAATGTGTTTTATTTAATCAATAAAGTTTTAGCACAAGTGAGGAGAAATGAATGAATATAGGATTGCTTATTTATATTTACATCTATAGTATATTTGTGTGTTGAGGGGTTGTGTGTGTGTGTGTGAGCACGCTACCTCTCAGTGCAGTCAGGTGTGTTGATCTCACAGTTGATGCCGCTGAATCCAGCTGGGCAGCTGCAGGTATAGCTGTTCACGCAGTCTGTGCAGTTCCCCCCATTGCGGCAGGGGGCACTCACACACTCATCGATGTCCTCAGTGCAACGCTCACCACGGAATCCAGCCACACACACACATGTGAAGCCATTCACACGGTCCACACACACCCCACCGTTGCTGCAGGGGTCTGACACAGAGGGACAGGGAGATTAACAATCAGACAAGATTTTGTCTTCAGTTTGAGTGCACATGATGTGTTTGTGTACTCAGGGTGCACTGTGGTGTATGTGTGTTTGGCGTATTTGTGTATCTTACTAGGAGTGCAGTCGTCAATGTCAGTCTCACACAGATCCCCTGTGAATCCTGGGTTACATCGGCATTGGAAGCCACCCAATGAGTTCACGCATACTCCGCCGTTACGGCACGGGGACTTCACACACTCGTTGATGTCCACTTCACATGTCTGACCTACAGAGAAGGATATAGATGATGACATCATTAAAACACTTGATAAAGATGGTTTTTTGACCCACACATACACACACACACACACACGCACGCATGTTTACCTTGCCAGCCAGTTGGGCAAGCACAGGAGAAGCTCTGGTAGTCCTCAGACTCGCGACACACACCTCTGTTCTTACATGGGCGTGCAGAGCAGGGTGCTAACACACTCTCACACAGCTCACCTAGACCACACATAGAAATCATTTTAATATACTTAACACACTATGAAGCAGACAAATTCACATGCACTTACTCTCTCACACATACACATTGTTAAGCAACCCTATTATTTCCTTGACACTTTCCAGGCACACAATATAGTGGTCAGCAATTTCCTGCAATTCTGGGTTTCCCCCTTAACAGGAAACAGGAAGTAGAAATGCAGGAAATGTACCAAAAGTTCCCACTCTGATAAAAGGCGCAAAGGATGTTCAGGCAAACACAAACACTGCCGTGTGAAGCAGACTGAAGGATGCCTGTGCATTTGTATTTGTGTGTGTGTGTGTGTGTGTGTGTGTGTGTGAAGGAGCATGTGTGCGTTTTGTACCTGTATATGGGAGCATGCAGTTGCACTTATATCCAGCTACATCATCAATACAGGTGCCCTGGTTCAGGCAGGGGTTGGATGCACACTCGTTGATGTTAGTCTGGCAATTAGGACCTGCAACACACGTTAAAGATTACAAACATACATCTACATAGAGAAACACAAAAAAACAGGTGTCCAGACATAGACAGATAAACACTCACCTGTGAATCCTGCTTTGCAGCTGCAGATGTAGCCATTGGTCATGTCTCGGCATGTTCCACCATTTACACACGGGTTGGACAAACACTCGTTCACATTCAGGTCACAATTGCGGCCTGTCCAGCCCGGCTCACACACGCATGCATAGCTGTAGGCACAAAAAGACTGAGTATGAGCAAGAGTGTGTAACTAATTAAGGCATGCTATGTGTATCAAAGTATGTTTCTAAACCAAATGTTCCCCAACTTCTAATGAATTCCAAAAAAGAAAATGAGACTCATTCTGTGTTTCCATTAATCACTCAAAATCAAAAGAGAGTGCCAGCCAAACACACACCGTCACTGAGAGACTGGACTTGTAAATAATCATTCAATAAATCTGTTTTCACCATCCATTTAGCATATTTTTTATCCATGCACAAACTTTTCTACCTCACTTTTTGCAATAATTCAATGTTTGTTTGTTTTTTACATAACAACGGGTCCTAATATCATAAATATATAGTAATATAGTATTGTAATTGAGTCTAAATGCTGAATACAAAACAGTATCTGACATAAAATTGTAATTTTTTTTTTAAACAATTATATACTTTTTTGGAGTGTTTGTCAGACAGAGAGACATACGCATTGGCCTGGTGCTGACAGTTGCCGTGGATGCAGGGGTTGCTGGCACACTCATCACGCTGTGAAAGGCACATGGAGTCATGGAAGCCTTCAGGGCAGAGGCAAGTGAAGGAGTTCACGCTGTCCACACAGGTGCCACCGTTATGGCATGGGTTTGGCATGCAGTCATCTATGTTAATGTTACATGTCGCTCCTGAAATAGAGACAAGGGCAAGCAGAGGAATTAAAATTAAATAGAAAAATAAATTTTTATTTATTTATTTATTTATTTATTTTTTTTTTTACAGGACCCTGATATCTCTTCCTCCCAAACTCTCTGTTAATATTATATGTACCTTGTGAAATGCCTTATAAATAAACTGGGGCATAGCCAGGCAGCTCTTCCCCTCTGTGAAGCCAAGCTAATTTAAAAAAACAGAAGCCTGAAATATATAGCCAGAACCATTGCATGGCAATTGTGTAAAACATTTATCTTCTAATGCATTTTTAAGAATTTTTTTTTTTACACAAGTGTCATCTTTAAATAAGACCTATTATATGACTCATGAGGTGAGTCATATAGTCAACTTTCAATACTTTCTACAACAAGTTTCAGTATAAAAGCCTTTGTGAGTATGTGTGTGTGTGTGTGTGTGTATACTCTGAGGATGTTGAACAGCTGGGGAAGGACGGACCATGTGAATGACAAGCCTTGTGAATGACAAAGAGAGAACCTCCCCCTCCCTTCCTTTCTCTCTTCTTTCTCTCACACACACTCTTCGATGGGGGAGGTGGTGTCCCATAGAGGGATGTTTATAAACACAAAGGAGGCAGCCATATTTCACACATGACCGAGTAACAATTACCACCCCACCCCCTAATTACCCCCCACCCCCCACACACCACCTCTACGGACAGACAGTGTCACCTAACCGCCTGCTTCTTCTATAACAATGGCCCTTTATCCCCCCACCTTTCCTATCTCTACCACACACACACACACACACTCAAACACATTATGCTGTTCGTCTTTCAAAAAGTTTTTCAAGTGTGTGTGCGTGTGTGTGTTTGGGGGGGGGGGTGGGGGGTGGGGGTTGGGGGTGATGGCTGAGACACAGCATCCAGGGACAGGTGAGAGCTTAAGAGGACATCAGTGAAAAGCACACAGGTGTGTGTCTGTGTCCCAGTTAGAAAAGGGCGTCTCTGTCCCCAAATGTTATCCGACACCAAAGCCAGGCACCTCGCTCACCACCTGTCGCACACTCACATGCGCGCACACACATGCACACAAAGATTCCTACCTGTGTATCCAGGCTCACACAGGCACTCATATCCGTTGATCTTGTCGATGCATTTGCCAAAGTCACATGGGTTACTTTTGCAGTCATCCACATTGATCTCACAGTTCCGACCTGCACATGCAACATGATTTAGAGGGTATACTGACTAATTTGTGTGTCTGTGTTATGTGTTTGTGTGTATGAGATACCTGTGGTTCCTTTAGGGCAGCTGCAGGTGTACGAGTTCTCCCGGTCTAGGCAGGTACCCCCATTACGGCATGGTTGACTCAAACACTCATTGATGTTGATCTCACACAGGCGGCCAGCATATCCGGGGCGACACGCGCATGTGAATGAAGCCACACTGTCCTTACACACTCCGTAGTGGCATGGGTTTGAGGCACACTCGTTTATATCTATCTCACACATAGAGCCTGTAAAACCTGCAGAAAGAAGAGAAAGAAAAAAGATGAATCAGGTGCATAGTTTGATTTACGTGTGATTTGTTTATTAATGCGTGTGTGTATTTGTGTACACCCACCTTCTTTGCACTCGCAGGTGTATTTGTTTGGCCCGTCAGTGCACTTGGCTCCATTCTGGCACGGCGTGCTTGCACACTCGTCTACATCCACCTGGCACAGGCTCCCAGAGAATCCTGAGAAATAAAATGTGTTACAACTCTCCTCATACTTCCGCAATTTTTCTATGCACAAATATATGTTTTTCTCCTCCTATCAAGCCTCCATGTTCCCTCTCCTCTGTCCTCTACCAATGATCTCATGTAAAACTCAATGCACAAAAAGGAAGCTGTCCAGTCCTACAGACAATCATGTACAAAACCTGACTGGCTGAAAAATGGTCCAAAGACCATTTTATTTAGATGAGCAAATCAGCTCAGAAACAGTTACCTTTAGGACACTCGCAATGGAAAGAGTTGATCTTGTCGATGCATTTGCCATTATTGAAACATGGCTGGGAGGCGCAGTCATCTGTATTGATCTGGCAAAACACGCCTTCATACCCTATATACATAAAGTTTTCAAAAAGACAAAATGATAAACAGATATCTTATGAAACAGAAACCTTACACACCAAGCACTTGCATTTTGGTACAATCCTCACCTGGCATACAAATGCAGTGAAAACCACCAATCCGATCAAGGCAGGTGGCATCGTTCTGGCATGGGTTAGACTTGCACTCGTTCACGTCCATTTCGCAGCGTGGCCCTTCATAACCTTGGAGGCACTTGCACTGGAATGAGCCCTTGGTGTTCAGACACCGGCCGCCATGCTCACATGGATTGGCCCCTGAAAGAAAAAAAAAAAACACACCGATCATAAATACCAGCCAATCACAGAACAGCTTCTCTCTGCATTTCAATTCAATCTTCTCTCTGCATTCAACATCACACAAATCTCATGAGCAGTTATCAGTTGCCTGTGTCACAATGCATGACACTGTGGTATTAATCAGTTCCAATTTTCCATGTTTCCATCAAAAATACTTTAATCATATATTGGTAATTTAATTATTGGTAAAAATTTTGTTAAGGTTAATCAAATATATCAGAGCAGGGTAAACACTACACTCAAATTCTGATGCATTAAAATCCAGCTCATACCACTCTATCCAATCAGGGCTCGCCCCTGTGCCCTGTCCCTCCCTAACAAACTGTGCTGTGATTGGCTATTACCAAGGGAGCACTCATCAATGTCCTGGTTGCAGGCAGAGCCGGTGTAGCCAGGAGGGCAGGTGCAGATGGCCATGCCATTGACGGGGTTGGTGTCGCAGTTGGAGCCTTTCTGACATGGGTTACTGATGCACGCATCATCCAGATGACACAGCAGGCCTGCAAATAAACAAGTAAATAAACAACAAAATGAAAAGTTAATAGGACTGTGCATAGGATTTGCAGCTGCAGTCTCAGCACATAATCACACACACACACGCGCGCGCTCACCAGTGCGTCCGTGTGGGCACTCGCAGTAGAATGATGCGACACGGTCGTGGCATGTGGCTCCGTGATAGCAGGCTGCACTGGCGCAGTCATCAATGTTCTCGCTGCAGTCATCGCCTGTCCAGCCGTTCACGCACACGCAGTGGAAACCGCCCACTGTATTGTGACATGTGCCACCATTCTGGCAGGCATTTGGGGACAGCTCACACTCGTCCACGTCTTCTGTGCAGTACTGACCTGTGTGCAAGCGTTGAGATTAAAGGTCACGCATCAGAGCAATAGTCTGAGTGGTGGTGATTTCATACAGATGTATTTATACTATTATTGACACAGTTGTAGATCTGGTATTAATTGCGTGTAGCATTATTCGCATTATATTTACAATTG
Source organism: Pangasius djambal (assembly GCA_022985145.1). Lineage (NCBI taxonomy): Eukaryota > Metazoa > Chordata > Actinopteri > Siluriformes > Pangasiidae > Pangasius > Pangasius djambal. The sequence goes on along the minus strand of CM040989.1, from coordinate 17,092,173 downwards.
TGCATTATAGTATACTTGTAGATGTGCAGTGTTCATCATAGTAGATGCGGTGCAGCAGTGTGTAGGATTATGCAACACTTTTTTAGTATTTTAGTAAGTAAGTGGTGCTGTGGAGTGTTATATAATGACCTGTACATGTACAATGTTGTTGCAGTGGCACTTGTGGCAGGTTGGTACAATTTTTTGGCCTTTTTAGTACCAGAACATTTGGCACTAAAAAACTAGTACCACTGACCAGTGCAATACCAAGTTCTAGTGGTGGACTCTGCAGTAGCCCAAGGTGCAGTATTGTCTGCAGTGTTCTGTATGCATATAGAACAAAAGGTTTCATCTATTACCCTTTTTTCTGTCTTTCTGGAGGAAACTGTAATGGTTCTATAAAGCACCATAAAACAACCCTACAATGTGAGCCGATTTACAAAAGATTTCAAGTAGAACCTTCTTAGGAGTTGTGCTGTGTATAGTACTGTGCAGTATTGTGTAGTGTGTTATACCTGTCCAGTGTTTGTCACAGTGGCAGTTGTATGTGTTCACGCCATCTATACACCTGCCTCCATTCTCACACGCATGCTGAACACAGTCATCAATGTTATGCTCACAATCCTGCCCAGTGAAGCCTGAAGACAAAAACAGTGAGTGAATGAATAAACCGAGTGAAAGATGGGCTGTGGGAACCTGTGTGTGAAAAATTCCCCCCCGACTTGTACACAACAAAAGTTGTGTGTGTGTGTGTGCTGGAAAGTACATTTAACTACAGCAATCAAGATGAGCTATTGAGGTTAATCATAAACCTAGAGACCAAAAGAGTTGCGCTGCACATCAGAGCAACACACTGCTTGTTACACTATAACCGCCCACACACACACACAAGTACAATTATGTACACATCCAGACACACTCATTCAGTCACCCATCTGCACCATATCACTCAGACACACACACACACACACTCTTCCTTTACCTGGCAGGCAGGCACAGGTGTAGCCAGTATCACTGGTCTGTGTGCATGTGCCCCCATTAGCACAGGGAGAAGGCTGGCAGGGCTGGAAGGGGCGCTCACAGTGTGTGCCAGCGTACTCGAGTGGGCAGCGGCAGCGGTATGAGCCCACCTCGTTTATACACACTCCGTTGTTCTGGCAGGGTGAGGGAGTCATGGCACACTCGTTTACGTCCAGGCGGCACGTGGGCCCGTGGAAGCTGGGCGGGCACGTGCAGATAAAGTGAGAGTCGAATGCTGAGCACCGGCCACCGTTGGCACAGGGGTTTGACGCACAGGGGTCCGCCTGTTGGCATGTCTTACCTGCACAACACAAACACAAGCATTCAACACACTGAATTACAAGCATTATTACACAGTGCATCTGAATACCATATCTAATAAGAATTTTAAATTCAGGAATTTGACTAATATATATACACACACACACACACACACACACACGTATGTATGTACATACCTGTCCAGCCGGGCGGGCAGCGGCAGCTGTAGGTGCTGAGTGTAAGGAGTGAACAGGATCCTCCATTGCGGCACGGTGAACTCATGCAGGCGTGATTGACAGGTGTCAGGCACAGCGGCCCACTGAAACCCAGCGTACAGTCGCATGTAAACTCCACGTCATTGCCCTGCGTGCGTGGGCGACACACACCGCCATTCCGGCATGGTGATGGACTGCACGGGTTTGGGAACTGGCACTGGGAACCCGCATAGTCCACAGGACAGCTGAGAGATAAGCAGAATAAAACACAGACACACAAAATCCATCAAAGATTTTTCCAAATAACAGCAGAAATAAAAAGTGGAAATAATGTTTTGGCTTGTTAGCTCAGAGTTCAGGAGTTCCCAAAGAACTTTTTAATATGGCAAAAACCATGGAACTTCAGTTTGCATGTGGTGCTATTTATTTGTAGTTTTTCATAGTAATTAACCAATTTAAAAAAAACCTTAATAGCTACATCTTACTTATTAAATCATTACCCTCAGTTATCAGCTAGCTCATGCTCAGCATTAATTTCATGTCTAGCAAGAATGTTCTCAGGGCTGTGTGTGTGTGTGTGTGTGTGTGTGTGTGTGTGCAGCAGGTGTGCGCATTGATGAGTGCAGTTGTGAGGCAGGCCCCTCCCTCTGCTCTCTGCCTCTCCCCTGAACCCTGTTGCTATGGCAAGTGGCGTGAGGTCACCAGGGCTGATCCCCAGAGAGAGCACACTCCTCCTGTCATCCCTCCATCCACCCACCAATCCAACTTTCTCCCACCACTCCATCTTTTTTTCCACCTCCGTATATATGTGCATCTTTGTTAACTGCTTTAAGTTCCATCACTCTCACCTTATTTCTCTCTACTTCTGTCCATTAAATGTTTTCCATATTCTCTCTTTCTCTCATTCTCTCTCTCATCAATGATCAGCATTAATAAACATCTCCATCAGTTGCTATACCAATAAGGATACGAACACCTTCCTCAAAATGTGTGTGTTTACTCTCTGCATTGATTTGGATAAACACTCTTTGTCTCTGTGGCACTGCAGCAGCAGGCGTCTGTAGCTTGCCGTGGCAACATGTGTGTGTGTGTGTGTGTGTCTGAACAGATGCAGTGGTGACCTATGACCACATTTGTGACTCCAGGCTACAGCCTTCGCAGGGGGCTGGTCTGCCATCTGCTACTGATTGCCCTCAATGTGTGTGTGTTTGTGTCTGAGTCTGTGCGTGTGCATGTTCACACCTCCCGCTTCCTGCCTCAGTGTGTGAAACTAAACAAGAAACTTTCATTTTCTCTAATCTAGTTTAGTCCTTTGCACTTTGTGCTAAAGCAGATTACACAGCACATTAATTCATTCAAGATTTCTTCGCTACTGGCAGCACATACACTCAGACAACTAACACCCCAAACACACACATTTACATACAGCAACTTAAACTTCTAAGCTATAAACAACCCTAGAGAGATTGAGATTTGCTTATGAAGTGATCAGATGTCTTAGGGATGTTTTACGAAAATGATTACTGCCATTCAAGACAGAAAAATCACCAGAACTTCTTTCATTTCCTGTAACTCATCTATTAAATTACCTCCCATACTGTCAAATAATCAAACACCAGATGCACTAAAGAACAAGAAATAATACAAAAGGGGTGAAGGGGGAAGCTCATTTCGCCACTGAGGAACCAGGATGCTGAAGCAGTGAATTTGGATGCTACATTTATGCATGGTAATATTGCTTCACTGTGTCCTTCCAGAACATTTAAACAATGCTTGATGGAGGACGTGATCCGCATTTTCTTTGGCCAGCTTAATTAGAAATTTTCTCATCCCACACACATACACACACACAAACAACAATGCTGACATGATCATGCACCAACTGGAATGGCACATGTAAATATATACCTTACACTAAAATACAATTTAAAGCCTGCAGGTTTGAATGCTCCAAAGCGAAACATTACTGGCGTGCTGATAATGTCCTGGGTTTTGGATTGTGAACCACTGACACTGTAGCCAACATGTTACACCAGCAGGGGACGCAAGGACTGTGCACTGAAATGAGCATGGCTGCTGTCCTTCAGCACTCTCTAAAGAAAAGATGCCAGCTTAAGGGCTTTTGTTCAGTTTTCAAAACACACACATGCTACATTCAGTGGGAAATGCAGGACCATGAATCCATGCAGGAAAGAAGTCGCGATTGAGAAATATTTTTAGGAAAAAAGAATCCGAAAATATCTTTGCGTTTCCTGTTTTGCTGTGAACACATTCAACCGGATATTCAATCTGTGCGTCTATTTTCATCCTATTGTACTGAAGTTTACTACGCTGCATCAGCACAAGGACCTGTCCACATTTCAGCATTCATTTATTCCTTTGTTAGGCAGAGCGAGAGCGAGAGAGAGAGAGAGAGAGAGAGAGAGAGAGAGAGAGAGAGAGAGAGAGAGAGAAAGAAAAAGGTCGAGGAGGAAAGGAAGAACTCATGTGGGATGTGGCCAAAAGGCTCTCACACTTGTTTGCTTTCAAATCTTTCCCCCCTCCCCTTCCCCCAAGCTGACCCCCTCCACACACACACACACAAACACACACACGGTCTGAATGGTGTCCTGTTCTGGGGCAGATGGCTGTGGTGGTAATGAGATTGGATGAAACTAAGCATTGCAACAGAGTGAGTGAGTGAGTGAGTGTGAGAGACAGAGAGAGAGAGAGAGAGAGAGAGAGAGAGAAACAAAACTATGAACATTACAGAAGTATGTGAGGGTGCAAAGAGTAGACAGAAAATAGAAAAAGTGTGTTAGAAATGTGTGAATAAAGCTGTTGGTCCTGTGTGTGTGTGTACTGAGAATATCAACATGACTGTATGTTTGTGTGTCTGTTCACAAAGAGATAAACATTTTAAGATCCCATGAAATGCATGTGAGTGTCTGCTCACTCTGTGTGTGTGTGTGTGTGTGTGTGTGTGTGTGTGTGTGTGTGTGTGTGTGTCTGGGTTTAGGACAATAGGGAGAGAAGGCCAGCTGTCGGATTGAATTGGCTGAATGGGCTTCAGGAGTAACGGACCACTGAGCCTCTGGGAGAATGTCTATGGGCGCGTGCACGCTCGCTCACACACACACGTGCGCGCGCGCACACACACTCAGCGTGGAGCCTCATTCAAATTGAAAATTCACCACAGCTGCAACGTGTCTTGGTTTGCTTCATCTCTTGCTACATCACTCTCTTTCACTCTCCTTAGTGGATTTCTTGATCTGTTTTTAATTTATGGTTATTAATTGCTGTGACTCACCTGCAGCCTGGTTTTCCACTGGCTGTGAGCTCACACGTTCCTCCGTTCTGACATGGCTCCAAACACCTGAGACCTACGCACGTTCACCAAAGAAAAAAGAAAAAAAAACAACTTAGGAACATTTTACAGAAGCACACACAAACAGAACAATCATAATGTACTGTAAAGAGTAAAAGCGCTTTTTTTTTATATAAAAGTCCTTCATAGCAGATCAGGCTATTGTTTCAGCTCCTGAAAGACTCTTTGATAGATGACTCTGTACTCATCTACAACAGCCCTGTCTTTTAATTTCAGTCACTGAACTTTCAGAGGCCACACACACCTTCATTTGTAAGCACTTAACTAGCATTCTGAGCTTCAGAACCACACTATAAAGGAGTGTTTCACTCAAAAATGCTTGCGTCACTAATAATGAATGAAAGTCGGTGGGGCCCGTTTGTATCATGCAAATGAGACTGTTAACTGGTTCTCACTTGTTTTAGTTCATTGTTTGCTGTGCTAGTGTTTTTTCTGTGTGAAGCACTGTTACATACAGTATACGTTGTGTACACCCCAAACTGCAGAATGATATATAAATAGAGAGTACAAATGAATTTAGCAGGAAGTCACTAGGAAGAAGTGTTAGTGCTAGAACTGCAGAGTACCAGTGATTATTTTACAATAGACTACTTTGCATTTGTGTGATTTGTGAAGCTTAAATTGGCCACTCTTGTTCAGGAAGCATCTGAATGTCCATGCTTGTCTGATAAATCCATCACTTTGTATGGTTTTGGAGGTACTGTGCTTTTACTTTGGTCTTAAATCGTTTGTTTTTGTGCATTTTACAAAACCGAATTTGGGTAAGAACTGCAGTTACATCTCCAATACTAAAGCCTGAATCTCCTTGACACAGCAACAAACATCCGAACACAACCGAAATTCCAACATAACTCCCCTCGATCTCCTCAAACTTGTGATTCATTCTATTCAATACGTCATGACTCCTTGGTACCTCCATACTGAACACATCACTGCACTACATATGATGTACAATCTCATTACCTCGTTTATTATTAGGGACCTGAATACTAAGCAGATCCCTGTTGGACATATAGTATATTACACTGGGTGTACACATAGGGCTGACCAAAGAACACAATAAGAGAGACATTGTGATTTGTTAGAGTGCTCATTTGCATATTGTGGGCCTATGAAATATCAGTACTGCAAAGGTAAATTTTGTGGAAAAACAATATATTCTGCTGCCTTTACTATGCAGTATCTTTTTATACGGAGGTTCTGTACAGCTAAGTTAAGACAAATGGTGCATTTATACATTAATAACTTCTACATCCTACATGTAGTAATACAGTGTGTCCAATAGGAGAGACTGTTTGGGATTCATCCTTATTATTTATCACTGATGCTGAAGTGCAGAAATGATGCCATTCATTATTTCATACTCTATCAAGATATCAGGGATAATCTGGCCTCCTGATTGCTTCTGATATCACAACACTTTAAAGTCACAAACGTGTTCGCCATTGGTCAAGTCAAAGAAGTGTGCTTTTTTTCCCCTCCCTGGCTCTCGCGGTGTCGCTATTGCGCGTGCGCAGTAAATTTGGGGGGCACGCGCCCCGTGGGAAGAAAGCGCGACAGCTGCAGGGAGAGAGTCGCGCGCACAAAAGTGCAGCACGAGCCATAAAACACGCTGCTGGGCTATTGTTCACACGGCGTCCCCCCCAAACACACACACACACACGACGACTGCTTTATCTTTACACTAGAGTGGGCGCCCCCCACCCCCTTCACACACACACACAATTGCGGCACTCTGCCATAAAAGCCCATTAATCTCTCTATCTCTCTCACACACACACACACACACACAGGTAATTTGAAGAAATAACAGTCGACGCTATAAAAAAGCGTAAATAAAGCCAAATGACGTGACTTCGTTCACACCACTGACCCAAATCATGTGTAATGTGTTCAATAAATTACTCACAGAGGTTAAACCGACCACAGCACCGTTACACATCAAGTTTAGGAATTAAAAAGAGAAAAGAAACAGAGTTTGTGAAGAGTGTTTGAACCCTCAGCGGCTCCTCAGGTAACATGTACACAGTGTTTGTAAGTAACTGTAGCCTGCGACGCAACAAGTGCACCTACAGCCTGTCGGACATTTATTTTTTTTATACTAGTTACATAAATAAACGTTAACAATACATTTCCCAGAGGAGCTATGATGTTTCTGCGGTGTGAGGTGGAAATGTATCAGCATTAGCAGTGAACGGTTCCGTTACCTTTTCGCTCACACAGCACAGCCGTCCCGAGAAATAAGGGTATCAAAAAGAAACGGTTCATCCCGTCACAAATGTAGTTCAAATCCACTCAGAGCTTTCATAGATCCATAGATTATCTCTCCAGTTCCAAAAATAATAAGCAATAAATATGTTTAAATAAGTAAGTGTTCTCCAGAAGGCGTGTTGGTGGTCAGTGCAGCCCGTGAGAAACTCCGCTCAGATTGTGCGCGTGTGTTGTAGTAGAGCGCGTGGGCAAGCTGTCGCGTGGGACTCCAAAGTTCTAAATGACGTCTCACGCGCGAGACGGAAAAGTCCCGCCCTTTCTCTTTGCTCTCCGATATCCCTCCGCGGAGACAGTATACGCCTAATGTCATGCGAGCTAACAACTTTAAACTAAACAACGACTTTAAACTAAACTAAAGAATAAAGAAACTTGCGTTGTCTGTTTTTAATGTAAGGACAGACTGCGCTCACACATACTGCTGAGTTTATACTGAGAAATAGTGTGTTTTTGTTCTTGTTCATGAAGGGGGCTAGAGAGGGTCCTTCCGCACAAAGAAAGTAGTTCCCCTCATTAACAAATTAATCGACCCCCCAACTGTCAATTTCAATTTCAAAGTACTTTATTGGCATGAGTGTTTACACACAATATTGCCAAAGCCTCAATATAGAAAAAGATATAGATAGAAATATAGAAAAGAAAGGAGAATAAAAAAAAGTTATAAAATGCAGGACAAATGTAGGACAAAAGTATGAGTTACAATAATTATGTACATTTTTATGTACATCTCTCTCTCTCTGTGTTTTGTTTTCAGATTTAAGACTGTAAGTTTGTGTTGTTGCTACACAAGTCCAAAATACAGCTCCCAGCAACCATCAGGGCTCTCGAACTCTCTAACACACACACACATACGTACACACACACACACACACACACATACGTACACACACTTCTAAAAACTTACTACTCCTTAAAAATTAAAAAAGAAAGTAGACTACATTAATTATATAACTACAACTTTTAAAGTAACTTCCACTGACATTTTTCCACTGCAAATTTTTTTTGTTTAAAAAAAAAAGATTTCTTCTTGAGGACCAGCCAGATGTTCCCACAAGATCAACACTGTCAGATACATAACACAACAAGATATACTGTATATAAAGATATGCATACATGCAGTTTACAACATTTTATTGGCCAGAAAGTGAAATGATTATTGTGAAATGATTATTGGCCAGAAAGTGAAAAAAAGAAGGAAAAAAAAAACCTCTACAAACCTGTAAATACACACATAGAATAATTTAATAATGACAGGCTAATCTTGGCAGGTGTCTTTTTTTTTTTTTTTTTACCTGAAACTTACAGTGCAGTTTCAAGCCCTCGGGTGTTATAGTAGTAACATTTCATCTTCTTTGACAGTGCGAGGGTGTGGGAACAGTTTGCTAGTGGATTCTATACCCGCAGGACACATACAGTGCGTGCATCTCTCTATGTGTGTGTGTGTGTGGGAGAGAGAGAGAGAGAGAGGGATGGTTAATGCTTATACATGTTTTGAATCACACACACTTGCACACACACATAACATTACCTAATACCAATTCAACTAGTGCACCTCCTATTTCCTCTGTTCCCTAAACTACCTTGTACGCCCTTCAAGACAAACACACACACATACACACACACACACACACACACCTCATCAGTAGTATCCGTCTATCTATACACAATCTCTCTCTCCCGCTCTCTCTCTCTCTCACACACACACACACACAAACACACAGACACTCTCTTTCTCTCTCTCTCTCTCTCTCACACACACACACACCTCATCAGTAGTATTCTTCTATCTATACTCTCTCTCTCTCTCTCTCTCTCTCTCTCTGTCTCTCCCTCTCACACACACGCGCACACACACATGCACACAGGTCCGTGCATGCCTTGAGGACGCTGCATATGTCTGTTCCCTCCCCCTCAGCCTATGTTTGAATAAAGCTCTATTTGCATCTCTAAAGCAGGCGACACACAAACGGCAGTCCTTTGAATAATCACAGCTCTGAGCCGCACATGCCTGCACTGTGTGAGGAGGGGTGAGGATGGGGGATAATTACCAACAGTTAGCAACTGGTCTTACCCATATGCCTGAGACAATAAGGCTCAGGAAAGTCCAGGGTCTTCTCTTTCAACTCCACACACACGTACCTGATAGCGGTGCTATGGCGAGAAAGTAGACGCCTCGAGCTTCAGAGCAGGAAATAGGGCCCAATTCACACCCGACAGAAAGGATGAAGAAGACACAAACACACACAAACCCACACACAGTCACACATATACTTTAACTTGCTTTCTCGCATGGAAATGCCTAATTGATGCAGGTAATAAGTGAGCATGAAAAATTGAATGGTGTGTTTGTGTGTGTGTGTGTGTGTGTGTTCAGTGCCTTTTTTGGGACCAGCAAGTGAAAATGTGTCTCCGCTTCTACGGTAGTTGGAACAGGATCAATATAGATCAGAAGTTTTTAGTAATAACTTAAGCAATCTTCTCCTACCGATCTGAAAAGCATTAACATTACAAAAATTCCTAAGTTTCAGAAGCACTTCTATCTGAGTATGAACCAGACATTTAATCTTCTACTCTCTCCATTCATATAATGGTCCTTGTATGGCAATCAAAGTTGCATACCATCAAATATGACCATAAAATTACTATATCGAGATTCCAATAACAGCTTCTTTATTCATCGATTAATTTTTTTGGCATATCTATATGAACATACTAATGTCTGATTTGAGTCCATGCAAATTTTAGTGTAACCCACCACAGTGGTACAGCGGGTAGCAGTTCCATCCCGAGTTCAATCCTGAGCTCGAGTTACTGTCTGTGTGGAGTTTCTGTGAATGTTTTCCACATATCTATGTGGGTTTCCTCTGGCTTTTCCGGTTTCCTCCTATCTCCATAAAACATGCTGGTAAGTGAATTGGCTAGGCTGCATGTCACCCTATGAGTGTGCGAACGTGTGTGCAAGGTACCCTGAGATGCTCCAGATCCACTGCAACCCTGACCAGAATAAAGAAGTCACTAAAGATGAATGAATGAATTTTAGAAGCCTGAAAAATGCTTCAGGAGAGACTGTCAAAATCAGCAGGATTTACCAGCTGTGGCAATTTAAGAATATTTTAATCTATCCAAAATGTGTTTCTTCATATGTTGAGGCCATTCGTATCATATCTTATATGAAAACAGAATACGGTTCTGGAGTATACATCTTAACCTGTAGAATAGCATAGTTTGCCTACTTCCAGGTCGACTCTGACCCTTTCCGGGTCTCAGTCATTTTTCTCAGTACGAGCAACAATGTCCAGATCATTTTCATTTTCAGCCACTACACAATCCTATATATTTATATCTATAATGTAGTAGCATGTCACAGCAAAGTCATGAACATCAGTGCTATATGAGCGTGACAGAAGCAGAGCCCATCACTCAGCAGCTCTAACCTGATGCTGATGGGGCAGACATGTTTGTGTGTGTATGTGATAGTGACTGCTTCCAAATTAGAAGATCAACATCGTCCACTCTCCTTCCTTCATTCCTTGGAGGCATTAAGGGTCAGACCTTGAGACATAAGCTACGGCATGTGTGGCATCTGGTGGTGTGTCTGTATATCCCAGCATGCTTGTCGCTTATGTGCATGTGTGTGTTTTTAGGGTGTGTTTTGTGTCCCAGCTGTTCGGTGTATCACTTTCACACCGTCTCCGACAACTGCAGCTCTGACCTCGCCCTCTCACTTTCCAAAAACAGTCCCCTTAAAACATTGAGTAAGTGCCTGTATGTGCGTGTATGTGTGGGTCAGAATGTTGTCAGGTATGTTTCCTCTTCTTTCAAGTAGATTGTGATGCTCATTTTGGGTGTTATTTAATAATATAATTGATTATAATCTTATTAAGCACAACAAACAGTGAGAAGCTTCTTAACCTGGTTAGTATTTGTAATCCTTTATATAAGCTTTATAAGCTCCACCCACAAGGTAGATTGCCATATTCACAGTGTCAAAATATCATCGATCATTCCCCTCATGCCCTCATATTTCTCCTTCTATTTTTCTCTTTATGTCTGTCTCACACTCAGTCTCATTTGGTATCTCTTTCCTCAATGTTTCATACTATTTCTCTCCTTCTTCTTCTCTTTCATCTTAAACCGAGAGTGCCTGCACACACAAGCATACACACATACAGAGAGAGATAGAGAGAGAGAGAGAGACAGACAGACAGATAGAGAGCATAGCCTACATACCATTCCAGTTTGTGTATGTCCATCATTCCATAAGTGGACACATTTATGGCTCTGAGAGTGTATGTTAATGAATGCATATGTGTGTGTGTCAGACGGACATAGAATAATTGTGCGTGTGCTTGGTATGTGTTTTAATGTTTGTGAATGAATAGTGCATCAGCATGTGCTACCAAATTTTAAGTAATGAACTGCGTGTGTGTTATATGTGTGTGTGGGTGTGTGTGATATGTTACAGCCTGCTATATACCGTACATGGGTGTGTATGTGTGAGTTCATGTTTCTTGCTATTTTTCTTGATTAGCTATACATTTGTTATGTTTATCATCTAGTCATCATCGTTAATCATACATTTTATCCATTTGTGATCGCACATTGCAATTCACAGTGAGATATTGATTAAAATATCTAAGATATTACTCATAAAAGTTTCAGAACCTAACCGTAGAACAAGGAATCAGCTCTCAAGATATTGTAAGTAAAAAAAAAATTCCTTCCAGGGATTCAAGGTTGTTTCTTAGTTTTTCTGTTAAGAGACTTAAGCAATGGTTATTTTGGTTCCATCTTACCAGTTGAGTAATATGAGCTTTTCACGATGGTTCGTGATATTTATATGGAGGGCTTAATGTGTTTGAATGTTGGTTATGTAGAGAGGTCACAGAGTAACACTATAATGGGGTGAATGGGGATGCTGAGGTCAAGGATCTCAGACAGCTTAGCCATGACCTCTGCCCTCTTGGCAGCGTGAGCATGTATTAATGTAGACGAATCCTATGCATAGAAGTTTTTGTGAAGGATCTTATATTAGAGTAATCACTTGAAGTCCCAAGATATGCCAGACGTCCATTCCTCACTTTTGTAAGTACACATATTCGTATTAGTTTCAATAATGACTGCAATTACAAAAAACAAACAAACAAACAAACAAAAAAACCAACCAAACAACCCCCCCACTCCCAAAAAAAAAAAAAAAAAAAAAAAAAAACAGGGTTGACAAATTGGGTCTGCATTTGTTTTAACTAGTTTTAGGGGTATCAATGATTTAATAATTTATATGTTTTAATAAAAGTAACAAAATTGCTATTATTAAAAAAAGAAGCTTCTGTGATTGATCATTCTGTTAGAGGAAAAGGAAGCCAATTGAATCAGTGTTGAATTTATACCCTTTTTTTTCTTTTCCCATTCTCTTGACAGTGCCAACATTTCTCGAGTTGCCCATGTTTCGGCATGCCTCCCAGACGAATCAGCCCGGATAAAAGATTGCCATCTCCAATTCAACCTACTGAGTCCTCTTTGATTAAACACAAAACCAGTTTCTAGCTCAGATTAAGGTTAATAATGATGTTGTTAAAGTCTGTCAGGAACTTAAACACCCTTGGGGTAACAATTTGATTCAATTCATTTTTATTTACAGTATACTATAATAGATATTGTCCCAAAGCAGCTTTACAGTAACTGAGATATGTGCCAGAAGTGACAATGGCAAGAAAAACTCCCTGAGACAGCATGAGGAAGAAAACTTGCACAGAAATAGACACAAAAGGAAACCCATCCTTTTCTGGGAAACCCTGGAGAGTGAGATTGGTTGGTGAGATAAATTATGATGATTCTACAGCTGTATACTCTAAAGTCAAACAGTATTAAGTGTGTTAAAAAGACGTTCAGTATGAGCATCATAGTCTTTATGATTACAGCAGCAGCTCTACAGTATCTAGGTGAGATTATCTACTGAAGAAAGGGCGAGAGAATTTCTGGGTCGTGCAATTTTTAGGGTGTCCATGTGGGACCATCCACAGCAGAAGAAGTTGAGAAAGCTCCAAGCAGAAGTAGAGCAGCAACTGATGCACAGCCTTCACAGACCTCTTTATTCTCTTTATCATGCGAGTTCACTTTGTACAATGTCAAAAATCCACTTTACTAAGTCACTCTCTAACAGGGTTTAAGCTTCTTAGACCTTGACCTGTTTGACTAAAATGATTTATTTTTTATGGAGACTACAAAGCACTTCTGTAGGTTGCTCTTGATAAAGTCGTCTCCCAAATGCATGTGTGGCATGTGTGTTCTTCCGTCATCCAACACGAGTCCACAATGTGCCTCTCATCAAGTCTTTGCTGGACGTTATTCAGTGGATGTTCACCTGCCTGCACTCATCAGGCAATCGGTCCATCCTGATCACTACAGGTAATGATCGAATAGTTTGCTCAGCTTAATTTGTGTGTGTGTGTGTGTGTGTGTGTGTGTGTGCACGTGTGTGTAGACAGCTGTGCTAGTGATATGATAACCGTGTTAAAGAGTGAAGAATCACTAATGGGAGCGTTGCACAGGCAAACGCTCCACCATTACACCAGCTGACGGCTCCACAAATCTGACACCACACACACACACACACACACACACACACACGCACACACACACGCACACACAAAACACACACGTACAGTATGTATATACTTGTGAGGTCTTACACTGACTTCAATAGCACTGTAATAAATGAATCTTAACAAAAAGGTGTTTGTCGCAACTAAGGTTTGATAAAAACTAACTGTATACTAATGATCTTCAACTGTGCAATATTGCAACAAGGTTAATGTTCCTCTTCAAACAAAGTTCAAACACACGCACACACACACCTTCACAGACTCGAAAATGCACATATATTACCAGCATACAAGTGCACATTTAAAAATGAACCTACATTAATACACAGATCCACACCCTCTTGGTACATGGTAGTATGAAATGAGTGAAGAGAAAGTATTAGGAAACTATTTTGATTTTAATATAAATGTTGTGAAACTTACTAAGGTGAGCATGCTGTTAAACAAAACTCATGAACAATTATATTGACACAGCACATGGTTTGTGTATTTGATATTTTCTCTTTTTGATATTCTGAAATATGCTAATAGATTTTGCTGTATGTATTTTGAACAAGTGAGGTGGAGTTGCAAATATTTTACTTTACAAAACAGTAGGTTTGTCTTGTATTCGGACTGTTTGGATTATTTCTGGGAAGTACACATTTTGAGTATTGTTCATTTCTATTGGGTGTGTTATGCGTGTGTGTGTGTGTGTGTGTGTGTGTGTGTATGTACAAGAGGAAAGTTAGTTCTCATGGCCTAATATCCTCTGGGACATAGTGACAGATGTGACAAAACACACACACACACGTACACTTCTAAAAAACGTACTACTTCTTAAAAATAATTTTAAAAAAACAAAAACGTGAACTTTAAATATATACCTTAAATATGTTTAAAGTAATGTATTTTACTGAAATACTGTAAAGAGACAAAAAATTACTTTCACTTTAAACTGAAAGTATATCATTTAATTTTTTTATTTAACATTTAACAACTATTTTTTATTTACCCAAATGAGAAAAGTGTATTAAAAACAAAAAGAAAGTACTTAAACAGGATGTTCTTAAAAGAAAATGAAATGGCGGCCATTAGCCTGTCGTGTTCAGAAATGAATTTGACACCACACTAAGTTATTTTTCTTGAAGTAAATAAGATCCATTTGATTGTATGCAGTGACGACACATAATATAACGATCAATTAAACACAATATACATTTAATGCCAAGGCCAATCCGTTTGTTTTTGCTATACACTGAAGACATCTGTGTTATTTACTTTAAGACTATCTGTTCCAATACTTTTGCTCACCAAAAGATGGGTGTCTGCCACCAAAGGGGCCATGTTTAACACTTCTAAATGTAAATATCAGGAAGTAAAAGCTGAAATTATGATCCTCTGATATTCATCTGTTGATCTCAATCCCAAATGTCTTCAGTGTGCAACTAAGAACAAAAGAATTGGCCTTGCTGTTCCAATACTTTCGGAGGGGACTGTCATGGGCTGTGTGAATTGAAAAGCTTTAGCTGCACAAATAATGGCTCTGAAAAGATTCATTTTTCTTGGTTGCTCTGGACTTCAGTTGAATGTTAAATGTTGTTTAAATAAAGTCTACTTCCGGGTTATTCCACTGCCTTCACGTAAATGGTGTCAGCTAAACAAAAACAAATAAAAAAGGGTAAGGAATTCGTAAACCAAAGCCACCTTGCCACTATACCTGCCTCTAAACTATACATTCACCTCGCAAGTCCTGAATTTCAGTTTTCTCTCACTAGTGTAGGATCCTGGAATATCAAAATAAATTCAAAATAAATTACAATCAATGATTCGAATTTTCCACTCAAACAAACTGGGGAAATGTCTGGCTGTATGCTACTTTAGCTTAAACTATTCATTTATGTTCTCTCAACATATGACAAAATTAAGACATGTCCTCATATGTCACAAAATGTCACTTCTGGTGTAATTTTATTTTGTATATTTTATTTATTTTGCTCAGTTCATAAAAAGGTGTAAATAATACTGAAGTTGAATGCAAGTGTGTGAGATACTGACATGTGCCTTTAGCTTTTCAGCTGTCATTTTTAGATTTTGTAGATTTTACATCATTTTTTGTCACTGATATTTGCATGCAGCTGAGTAAAATGCTGTAAAAAGAAAAGAAACAAACATCCTTAAAGATAAAAGGAGTAAAAGTGGAATGAAGTGGTTATAAAGGAAAATATAGATTATCAATTGTAAACTGTAGGTACAGTTGAAATCAGCTTTTGCATGAATTTCCTAAATGAATGCAAAATATAGCCTCAAAGCGAGCACACAAACACTCACACACACAAAATATTGTTAGAGGGCGTTGTGTTCAGATAAAGTCCAGTTCAGTTATCTGTTTATTTTGCCAACATGTGCCCTGGAGTCTCACCACACATAATGTTTCATCCTGTTACCTCGGGAAAATTTAATATTATAACTTCACACACCTCACACAACAAAAAAAAGTCTCAAAAATGAATACAAATCATGTTTCTCTAACATTGATTCCTCCCTAATGTAAGTACAAAAATGTGTTGTCTTATCAGGTATGTTATTAAGAGATAAAAGCTAAGCGTGTGTATGGAGTGTATATGTGTTACCATTTAAAAAAAAAAGTGGAGTCACAACAATTGTTGTATGTAAATACAGGATATTCAGATAATTTTCAATTTCATTCATTCACTCATTCATTCATTCTTAGTAACTGGTCAGAGTTTATCCTGGTGAGAGTTGCAGTGGATCCGGAATTAATTCTTGAATAATATAACCTAAATAAAATAGTTCTTGGTAGTTATTTCAGACATTTGGATCTATAGGTTGATAATGTGTTGTCTCTAAACAATGGGTGGGTTTTAAGAGTTATTATTAATCAGTTTGTGACATAGTACAACAATAGGTGAATTTGTGTTTATGAGTTAAGAGTGCTCATTATGGTCTCTGGCACATACACACACACACACACACACACACACACACACACAAAGAAAGATAGAGAAAGACAGAGAAAAAAGAAAAAGAGAGCTAATTGTTGATTTTTTCATACTGTTGAAAATCAGTGTATTTCTTGTATAAACTCTGCATGTTTGTGTGTGTGTGTGTGTGTGTGCGCACCTACAAAAGATGTGCATGCACTTCCAACACCTATCACTTGATGCTGTCTGATAAAAGCATGTGTATAGTTGACTTAGGGCTTTATCTATGTGTGTGAAATGCCTTCTGACATCTTCCACTGTCAGATGTTGAGAAAGGTGTGTGTGTGTGTGTGTGTGTGTGTGTGTGTGTGTGCACTGATCTGTGCAGCTGCAGGCACTATGTGATGACACATGCAGGTTCAGCCCTTAGGGCTTCATGCTACTTACACTTCTTGATGACACAACATACATTTACAAAAAAAAACAAAAAAACAAAAAAAAACATATATACATGAGGGTAGAAAAGAGATAAACAGCCAGTTTCTCACAATTAAACTGAATATCTGGTTCTCACACATATCTCTTTGAATTGTAGTGATATCAAAAGTTTCAATTGTTTCAATGTATCCTAATGTACAGTGTTAATTGTTATCTCCTAATAACACATTATATTAACCAAATTTTTATGGTCCTCCATATATTAATATATTAGAGTCAATAATTAAACACTGTGAAGAATAATGGAAACCTTTTTGGAGAGAAGTTGGTACAGTTCGATTTCATCCTTCCTAACTATCAGGGCAGTGAGAAACATCTGAATACTACATTGTGTACGTGTACATATATCTTTCCACACATGCACATAGAGAATAAGTATTTGCAATAAATACTGCTGTCATGAAGGCAACTGTCCCAATATGGAGCTATCCGTTTAGCTATCCGTTTGACCTCCAAAGCTGGGGATAGCCACCTCTCATCGTTTTTGATGTGCTAATTGTACTGCTTGGAGTGTCCATGGTGTTTGCTACGTTATCGGTATAAGCTTGCACTTGGTGTTGTCTCCACTAAAAATATTCCTCACCCCCACTCTAGTCAAATAATAGGTCTGTGGCTAAAGTGCCGCTAGCATGGCTGAGCTGTTTTCCTTCATTATACCAAGTACTCTTTAATGCTGATTGTGCTTAATTCACTGGATTTCTGGTAATCGATATCTCTGAGGTTAAACTGAGTTTTCCCTCTGCACAACATACTGCTTTTTCAATTTCACTAGGGCCGGATTCCCTCCATATAGTATGCTATACAAAATGGATAGCCAAAAATAACCAGGCTAAAAGGCTTGTATTCATGCAATCAGTGTCTGAATCTCTTGGAAGCCAAATATAGGCACTAGCTTTGTATTCACTGCCTTAGGATTGATAATCTCAAAGATGAGGTGTCTGACTTGAACATGACCTACGCTAACTGCGTGGCTATGCTGATGCTAACACAACTCCGTGTTTGAGTTGAAACTGGCCCAATGCCCCACAGCCTAAATAGCTTGCTAGTTGCAAATGCCCACTCCTGCTGATGACTGATAAACACAAGAATCCCAGGGAGCAGACTCGGTTACACTCTAGATGAATTAACAACATCTAAATTTTGTGGCATGCATTTTGTCTAATATGATAAATGATGAGCAGTTTGGGTATGGCCATGTGCCTGCTGTTGATGCCTAAGATGAAGTGCTATGGTTCAATGTGTGCTGCACAAGTTTGGAATGCAGACGCACTGATGATACCCTGGTGAGGACTTATAATACTGCATCGCATGTGGCACATACTTGCAATACTTTAGTTATTTTGCTGCTAGCTATTTTGCTGCTTGCATTTGAACAGAAGACCATGGCGTGACTCTCTACTACCGTGGTTTATATATTGCCAAGTGTGGTCAGCACAATACACTCTGCCTGATGGATGTAAATCAAGCCTGCAGAATCTGCCTTGCATCCAAGGTTCACTCTTTGGGCATGCTGGCAAAGAGGCCCTGGATAGGAGAATGCAGATTTTACCATTTGAGTAGCAACTTTAGTTCACCACAAACTAGTTCTGTTTTTCAATGCCTACAACAGACCCTTGGCAGGCATGTGAGTACCCCTCAGCCACCATGTGGGATGGGTTCTAGACAGCTCCCCCACCATGAATGAGTCTCATTGAGCATGCCCTTGTAGGGCAGGAGCTGTCAGTGGGTTGCTTTACCACCAAAAAATATTGGACATGCATCAGATCAGTGGTTCCTGATGACAATACCCTAGGGATACATCCTTAAGTTCTGTCATTGGCCACCAGGTTTTTTGGGGTTCAAAGCGTTGTCAGGCTCCAACAGTTATTGCAACATCCCAAGAAGTTTGTTCCCTCTTGGACTGAGATGCAATACAAGGTGTTCTGTTCTACTTACTTCCTAGTTCAGAAGAAGGATGTCAGTTTGTGTCCAGTTCTAGATTTGAGAGGTTTTGAAAGATTTCTGGGTTCTAAAGACTCTCCCTTTTAGTATGTTAAGGGTGACAGACATAGTTCAAGCCGTGCAACCACAGGACTTGTTCATGTTGGTGTATCTGTGGTCGTCATTATTTTCATGGTCCCATTGCCCTGGAAACAGATGCTTTTCAAGGTTTGCCTTGGACCAGGTGGTGGCCATATGATCCTCAGACCAACTGTTCTTCTGCCGTGGAGGAAAGACACGGGGGCTCCCTTTGTCTAAACAGAAGCTGGCCCACTCTGTAGATGGGCTGGATGACTAGCCTCTACTGTGACATACAACTCTACGAATAGTGTCTCCTTCTGTATTCAGTGGTAGCTCAGTGTTTAAGATGATGGGCTACTGTTTGGAAGGTCATGAGTTCAAGCTGCCAGTGATGGGCCCTTGAGCAAGACTCCTAACCTTCAATTGCTCAGTAGTATAGTTGAGATAAATGTAAGTTGCCCTGGATAAGCATGTAGATTCTAAATTAGCCCTCCTGGTGGTGTGGCTGTCCTCTCTGGGCACCTTTATGTTAATTCTAAGATGAGTTCTGTTCCTCATTACATTGTAAGCATACTTTATTCAGGTGTTACAAACCACTCCTGGTGGTTAGGAGGAGTGAAATAGAGTAGAAGCTTTGTATGTTACTGTTGTTCTATGAACCCCAGATAACCAGGGTTCCTTGAAACTGGTGCTGGCAGGGAGAAGTTTCCTGGGACTGATGGCTGAATGATCCTGATATTCACTGCAAATGCTGTGTCATGTTTTTAGGAGATATTGGCATGTGTGGGCATGGACACAAGGAGGTATCTAGGTGTTTCTAACTGCCCCTGGTGATTATCCCAGGTTAATAAAACCCCAGTCACATCTGCAGTGGACTCCAAATTTTGTTGCTTACTTTTATTGTGTTGCTATAGTTTAGTAATAACAAAATGCTAATCTTGGAAAATCCCATGTTGGAGTGTGTGGGATTTTGTTCTCTGGTGAGTGTGCTTGTACAAGCGTGTGACTGAGAAAATGTTGTGTTTATCTTGCGTCTCCCTCCACACATTTGGTTTCTCTGAATGGTTCAATTAAGCCATACCACTGATCTTAGATTTACTCTAAAACAAACACACAATTCACACACCTTGCAGTCTCATGTTCTTGCTCAGACCTGTCGACCGAAACTTACATGCAAAATAGTGTGCAAGTGTGTGCGTGTGTGTATGGTGGGGTTACAGAGAATTATGGAAGAGGCTCTCAGATCCATTGGTTTGGCACCAAGCACATTCTGCTGTCACAGTCTCTGTCTTGACCTGACCTGAAATTATATACTTTTGCAGTCACTACTGTGTGTGTGTGTGTGTGTGTGTGTGTGTGTGTGTGTGCAAAAGAGGGTGTTTTCAGGTTTCGGTAGCTTTTATTGCATCAGTTCTCAGTATTAAGCATAAATATGTTAACAATGCAAAGGCTTTTAACCCAGACTGCATCTTTCTGTTAGTTTGTTTAAGTTCATTCAAGTCTTGTTGATTCTCAACTCTATTATTTTTATTCTAAAAATTCACTAGATAGTAGCCTATAACATATGTCAAGTGCGATAGCCTCTCAACATAATTGTGTTTGAGGCTATGTTGTTATTAATGTGTCCTGCCCACTAAAACATATGGCCATGAGCTGCTCCTGAACATGACTTTCATGTTTTCTTTTTTTTTAGAATTTTTGTAGACTCTAATGTGTCATAAAATGACCTTATATCAAAAAGGTTAGTGGTTATGTCAACCTGATATCAAAATTGCCTAAAACTGACTACAGCAGGAATAAGCCTTAAAGGTTTATGTAGATTTATGTCACATTGTTATGGTTAAGTGCTAGGTTGAAGTATACAGTTTGAGACACAGCTACATTTCATATTTGTTTTTCTCATAATTTGTTTATTGTTTTATGTTTAATTTGTTGATTTTCATCTCCTTTTTAAAATAAATGAATACTGAATAAATTACAAGGCAAGGGATGTATTAGCTTTTTGCAATGTTACTCTATGTGGAGGAAGAAAAAAATCTTCGAGTCTGTGACACTACTTTATTTATAACAATGAGTTGTACAATTTATACTGTAGATTCATCTTACAACCAATAATAAACAACATTAATACCAGGACTATAATCAAAACATCAGTTCATCTTAAAGCATTGAATCTCAAAGGACCTACATGTAAGATTCTTACTACTCAATTAAATCAGTTTTTTATAAATCAATTTTTAAATGCAAAACAAACAAGAATATTTGTTCTGTAGTTCACTGGGCAGATGTTTAGATAATTAGGGTTCCAAGCACAAAGTGCTGGTGGTCACTGATAGGGAGCATTCAAATAGCTGTTTCTCAGGAACTGAAAGCCTGATCGAACTTTGAAATTTGGTGCACTGCATCATTCTCCTAATCTGTAACTAGATTTCTAATTATTACTGAATTTACATTTACAGTATTTGGCAGACTGAATTGCTTGAAGAACGTGGCTACCATCAGCCAGTCAGCTTTCAGCAAGCATCTAACATGATTACCAGTGAGTTCTCGTCAACTCAAGACTCGACAAGCCTTGATAATATGTTCATCTATGGTCTCTTTATTGTTCTATATACTATGGACATACTGTATGTGGTAAAGCAAACTTCCCCATGATATTTTAATGGGTTAAACAGTTCATAAGCTATATCTATTTTTACACTAACTATGCTTCACAAATCTTTGTGATCTTATTGACTGATTTATCAACTAAACCATGACTATAAACTGGCAATGCTAAATGAACACTATTAATCAGGTAGTTCCATATTTTATAGGTCAAACAAAAGGTTACACACAAATGTATATATATAACTTATATAAGTATATAAGTAATAAGAAATAAGTAATGCACAACTATTAACTATAACTATTTTATTAATAGTTGATATTATTGACAATAATGGCACAATTTAGGAATTAGCAAATTAAATTGTTTAACCTTACATATACAATGGATATAAAATGTCTACACACCCCTGTTAAAATGGCAAGTTTTTGTGCCAAAAACATTTGGCACAAAAAGTCAGAACTTTTCCCACCCTCAATGTGAAATTACAAAATGTAAAAATTAAGTGAAAAACAATCAGAAACATTTTAGAGAAAAATCACAATCAATCTCATGTTCAAAAGTAATTATCATAAACCTTTCATCAATGAAATTATTTTGATTAACCCCAAATAAAGACCAGCTATTTATGTAGGCTTTTCTTTTCTAGGATATCTTGTTGGTTTCATCTGGCTGCTGAAGCCATGGTCTGCAAAGGGTTGACAAATCCTGTACCAGGTCTCACTGTTGAAAGGAATTGATCAGGAGAGGGGTACAAAAAAATTTCCAAAATGTTAGCTGTACCATGGAACACCATGAAGACCATCATCAACAAGTGGAGAAAGTGGAGCACCATAATGATATTACCAAGAACAGGACGCCCCTCCAAAATTGACGAAAGGACAAGACAAAAACTTACCAGGGAGGCTGCCAAAAGACCAACGGCAACATTAAAGGAGCTGCAAGAATATCTGACAAGTACTGATTACTCTCTGCATGTGACAACAATCTCTTGTATTCTTCATATGTCTGGGCTATGGGGTAGGATGGCTAGACAGAAGCCCTTTCTCACATCCAAGCCCAACTAAATCACCCCAAGCCATGTGGCAAAATGTGTTATGGTCGGATGAGACCAATTCCGAAAGGTATAATACCATAATTCCAAAACGTATGTTTGGCGCAAAAAAAAGCACATCAACAAAAGAACACCATATCTACGGTGCAGCATGGTGGTGGCAGGATCATGCTTTAAGGGCTGCTTTTCTTCAGCCAGAATTGCGGATTTTATCAAGGTGGAGAGAATCATGAATAGCTACAAATACCAGCTGATTATAATGCAAAACATTCAGGTTTCTGCTAGTAAGCTGACAGGGAATTTCAGCTTTCTTTATGACAGTGGCCAAAAGCATACTTCCAAATCAACAAAGGAATGGCTTAAAAAAAAAGATCAGATCCAAGAAAAAGAAGATTTCTGAATGAGTCCAGACCTGAATCCATCTAAAACTCTGTGGGGTGACCTGAAGCGGGCTGTGCACAGGAGATGCCCTCACAATGTGACGGATCTAGAATGTTTTTGCAAGGAAGAGTGGGAAAATATTGCCAAGTCAAGATGTGCCATGCTGATAGACTCTTAGCCAAAAAGCCTGAGTGGTGTAATATAATCAAAAGGTGCAATCAAACAAATATTAGTTTAGGCGTGTGCACACTTATGCAACTAGGTTATTACAAGTTTTTTTATTTTTATTTTTTTCTGATTGAGGTTTCTGATTGTTTTTCACTTTATTTTGCAATTTCACATTAAAGGTGAGAAAAGATCTGACATGATTTATCTTAGTATCAGTCCTTTACTTCAAAAAAGACTTATTCTTATCTTATTCTTTTACTTCACAAAAACCTGCCACTTCAACAGGGGTGTGTAGACTTTTTATATCCACTGTAGCTCCTTAAATCAACAACCATAAATTACCACAAGTTATTACATTCATTATCTGTAACTGAGTACTAAGACTATGCTCACAACACAAAAACAACTTTTTTTTGTTTACGAATACAAATATTATATAAATGTTAAACGTTGCGAACTAAACCACATTGCTAATGTACAGTACATTTAAATGTACATTTAAAAATACATAAACAAGCAGTAATTAAGAAAAAAAATCCTTTCTTAATTACCAACATAAAAGACAAGAATAATGAAATATTTACCCGTTTCATAATGATAAAGTTTTGAATGCTCAAATATAACAAAAATAGATGCTGGTCAATAATAATAGTGAATACTACTACTACTGATAATAATAATAATAATAATAATAATAATAATAACTTGACCAAGTAAATTCTTCACCAGCAGCAAATGGAATGTGTAACAAATCCTCAGAAAGGATCATAGTTAGTTTTACACTGATCTAAGATCAGTTTACCCTGGCTATATTGTTACCATTCTTTGTAAAACAACTATTAAAAATATGATATATATTTTAATAATCTCATTATAGCATATTATGTTCTGTACTAATACTGGAGGCAGTAATATGAGGTAATAAGGTCCTGAATTCTGTTCTGAAATCAAACTCATTGGCGCTCTCTACTGATCGGACTACAATTGTAAACATTTCAGACTTAGAATATAAATATAAATATACTGTAAATATAAATATAAATATAAATATCTGTATCCATCTGCTCATCATAAAAACATTCTGCAGATTTCAAATAGTTTACATTTGAGTGAAGCCACAGTTCACTAATTCCTAATTATCCCACTAATTACCTTCAACCTTCTGAGAAAGTCTACAGTAATGTTAACGTGATTGACATCTATTGGTCATCTAATGAACTTCACTTGAGCTGACAAAATAACAGGACAGCTGTTAAAGGGGTAATGGTTCCGCCAAGAGAAAATACCATGGGCAAGCTGACAAGGGTGATTTGAACGCATTAGTGAAATGGAGGCACAGTCATCTGGATATCTCTAGTTTTTTTTTTTTTTTAAATGTTCCAGCTCCAGACCAGTTTACCAAGATCATCAAGGGTTTTGGAGAGGTTAAACAGATCAGTATGTGTCCCGCCACGACCCAGTTTTACCCAGAAGGCTAAGAATTATGCCAGCAGACTAGTACATGGTGGCCCAAAAATATCCATACATAGGAGAAATTAACACTTTTTAGCAAAATGTCTTAGTTTTTATAATTTTTTTTCCCAGATAGCCTTTAAGAATGCCTTTGACAGAAGAAGAACATATTGAAATCATTCTCATGGCTGGATTGGGAACCTGGACTTTAACCGGAAACAAGGAAAACACATCACACACGACACTGTTGCCAAACCTATTAACAAATTAAGAAAGACTGGTTGTGGACCAACTGAGAAGTGAACATCCACAAGCATCCACTGACAAAGGTGCAGCCGATGTGGTGCTGGCATACATAGTACCCTACGTATGGAGACCTTTGGGACACCCTGTATATTCAAAGTCTGACAGATAAATATCACAACAACCCAATTCTCTGAATTTATATCCATTGGTGTTTTCCACACTGGTAATGTATATAAGTCCCCTAGTCCAGCAGTTCTCAAAAGATGTGTCAGTGCTCTAATAAGTGGGTTCAAGATGGCCGACTATTTGGTACAATAATGTTTAATAATCTCTACTGTTTTTGAACATGTACCACCGTCTTTAAAATCAAAGACTTAAAAAAACCTGACATAAGCAGAGATACAACTTCTGAGATTTTTATGCGGCTGAACTGATGTCCCTGTTTCAACTGGGATAAAAAAATAAATTGCTACCTAACCTCACCCAACCATTTGTTAGTGCTCCTCCACTAGACAGTGTGATACAGAATAGTACTGTAACAAATCCAAATGACATTTTGTAACTAAATACCCATGCTGCCATTTTGACAGAGCACTAGGACTTTGTTCCAAACAGCATACTTCCATAGTAAAAACAGCGCACCACAGTTTGTTATTTCACATAGGGGTGTACTAAACATTACCATAGTATGTGTTCTGGGACAGATCTTGGAATGCAACCTTTTAAACTACTAAGAGTCTAGTCCTTGACAATGTCCCACACAGCCAACACTGGTCCTTACTTATACACATAGGCCTAAACCTCCCAGTCATTAAAAAAGACGATAGATGTGATAGAGCTTCCAATAAGCCAAATGTACAAAATATAGTGAAGTTCTGGACAGAAATTTTAGAACATGAGTTTAAGGATTTGCAAAACAAATTTGGAGAGTGATATCAATACACGTTATTAATGTCTTTGTTTACTCAAAAGCCGAAAAGGAAAATTATTTATACTCCATATAGCTGAACAGCTCATAAAGCTGCTTGGCTAGAGGACTTTATGTTCACATAATAAAAAGTATTTGGGTCTGAATCTGAAACTGAGTAAACAGCTGGACCAGCTGGAGTTGGTTTGACTGAGAAGTTCTGTCTTAGTGTCACAGGTATGATCCAGCAATTTACAGAACATTCCAAACTTAAACTTATAAAAATTCATTTCAGGGCATCTTAGGTTTTGCTCACACCTGCAAGATTGGCACTGGTTAAATGTGGTTTAGCTCTGACTTGTCCGGGTTGTGTTCTCATCTGGAATGTGAGCCAGTGGATCTGGCCGAATCAGGAACCTGCCAGAACATAAGGCAGCACTTCACATTTATTTCATCAGGTTTAAAAATAAAAATGATTTATTTGACAGTTAATCAAATCAATCAAATTTGTCTCAGTGCAGTACTAGAAAGCCTCAAAACAAAAAAAAACCTTTGTTTTTCTCCACCCTTACACACATAAATCCAAGATATATGGTAAATAGCATTAGTTATATGGCTTCCAGTAGCTTCATGTCCCATTTTGAAAGTAATTATGCCAACATCAGCTTTGTGAATGTTATTGGTACATACACAACATCATGTAGCTGGAGAGGTGTGTCAGGGCCGGGATTAACGAGCACGTAGGAGAGAGAGTTCTGCTGGTCATTCAGCTCGCCTGCAACAGCAATTGGACATTACATCTGTAACTCAAATTATTTATTCTACATGTTCATATTTATACATTTTAGATGCCACAGATGACCTGGGCCTGCTAGATGGCAGCAGGTCCTACACTAAAGGTGGCTGTTATACACCTTTCTCTGGGATCTTATAGACGTATTATGGCCTTTCTAAAAGGTAGTGAGATCTCTCCTTGCACTGGAGTCTCTTAAGGTTCCTCCTTATGTGCCTATGCAAGATTGAAAGTGATGTCTCTGAAAACTGCCTTTCTGTTAGTGATTGGTTTGGTATACTGGGTGATGGACATTGACACCAAGGCCTACAGATGGGCTGCACACCCTGCCCCTACAATAACGTGTCACTCTAAAAGGAGTGTCTGCACTTATTTTTTGGCATGATGCTCTAGGAGGTCTGTGCTGCTGCTACCCAGGTGTCATCATACCCTTTCTCCAGACTATTCTCACTGGATCTGTCCAAACTCTTCCATCAGGAACAAATGATAAATATAAGTAACATCTTACTCAGTGTATTGAATTTTTAGCAATCTTTCTTCTCATATTAGTAATAATTTCACTTGTTAGAGTATACTTCAGACTAGTGTTCATTCTGATGGAGAATATTATAGCATTACAGGTGTGTATATAGACCATAGAGAGGCCTAGTAATTATGAGAGTAGTATAGATTTGGTAGAGGGCATTATGGGTGTGTTAGGCAGTGACAGTTAGCCCCCATTAGAGCTCTCACTGTGGGTCAAGTGGGTGACGACTGGGGCACTAAGGCTGGCCCAGCTGTGTTTATTGCAATTCTGTGTCACAACTTTGTGACTTTGTTGAAAGGTTTGGCACACAGACACAAGGAGCCCCTGGTGGTTATCCAGGACCACAGATACATGTAACTAGCAGTCATAATGCTGAATTTTTATTCTTGTGCATATTTGCTTTGTCAGCGAATTCAATGGTGTAAAGGTTCTATCTCTGTAATGTACAATCTTAAACATTCAGTGGGAATCTAATACGATTCCGATAAAAGAGGGGAGAATATTTTAAGGTTTGCAGAGTTTTACCTTGTAGGTAACCTAAATTGACTCTGTTCATGACATCACTGGCAGTTAGATTGGTGACATCTTCTGGAGGAACAAACAGTGGTGAAGAGATTGGGAAAAATGAGAAAAAGAAAAAGAACAAGTTAGTGAAGGATGAGGAAGAGTGATGGATGGAGAACACTGTGCAAACAGAAACTAGGGCCTAATTTAGTCCATAAATACAAACCTACACACTAGAGTTAGAATCTTGTTTGGAAAAATATCATTTGTAAAATGTATATTAGTTTTTGATAAAACAAAATCAATTACTGGAAGTGGGCATTTTCAATATGTATTTACTGAATCCTGTGTGTAGGCCTAGGTGCTGCATGCGATTCCTGACAAGCTCTGTTAACTCCGCCCTCTCCGAGAGCCGGGACACGCCATGTCTGGTCTGAGCGGAGAAAAAAGAGTCGCTCCTCTTCATGGCCCGCCTACTCAGGCGCCTTGTCCAGTGCATGCTCTTCCTCCTCAAAAGGGAGTGTTCTGATTGGTCACTTCCTGAAGAACTATGCATACTATGCAGTACTTTTGGCTCCTCCCCCTTCTCCTTGGTGTCTGCCCATCCTTCTGTGTTACCTGAACATTGGGACTTGAAAGAAAACAACAGAAAAACAATCAACCCATATAATGTTTCACAGTAGCCCAGTCAGCAGAGGTCAGTGTCACTGGAGTTCTAGTTCTGTTGTACACTTTCTGTTCCCATTCTGATTAGAACTTTTGGGTCAAAGACAATATAAGCACACTATCAGGCTTTGAACTTGTGATATCTGAAATTTTCTGTTGTGCCACTTGGGAGCCTTGCTTCTGTTTATATTGTTTAAGTTCTGAGCCTTCTTGCTCAGAACTTTTACCTTGTAAGTAACCTAAATTGACTCTGTTCATGACATCACTGGCAGTCAGATTAGTGACATCTTCTGCAGAGAAGAACAAACAGCGGTGAAGAAACTCTTGCCTCAACTACTCTCTGGATTATCTCTGGGTTTTTTAAAAATCTTTGACCACTGTTCCCTCATAGCTGTGCACATGTGCGGTTGAGCACTTCTGATGATGCTCCCTTGCAGAAAAAAATTAATTCTTTTTAGTATAGCAGTGCTGCCACGAGTTGTCTTCTAAAGTAGCAGGGGCATCAGGGGTGTGATTGAGGACATAGAGGAGGTGGATTGAACCAGCAGGTAATGCGGGATGATTCTTACCTGTGTCTTATTACCACCAGTCAATGTATGTGTGTTTCTTTGTGCTTTCAGTAACTGCCATAACCAGAGAGAGAGAGAGAGAGAGAGAGAGAGAGAGAGAGAGAGAGTGGCATAGCTGCCGAAGTGTGCAACACACACACGCTGGCAGAGTGTGAACTTAAACCTTGAACTTGAATGGGGCAAAAGCTGCAAGCTAGTGGCAGCCCCTTTTCTGTTGGTTTGTCATTTTTGGTTGAATTTTTTGAAAATAAACATGAGCAGCGAGCACTGCTGAAATTCCGCACGCATACACACCAGGTTCTACAGTAGCCAGCTAATGTTAATCAAGCAGAGGCAGAGCAGCCACAATCTGTGTGGCTCATGGGGTCATTCTGCTCAAATGGCAGTAGGGTCTGCCCAATAGAAACAGGTGTTGCTCAGTAAAACAAAAATTATAAGAAACATTGTGTATGACATTTATTTTGGTTTTGTGACTACAATTTTGAATGGTGTTTAATAAATCTCTGCACATGGATTATCACACATGTCCTGAGTCTGTTTACATTAAGTGTTTAACATTTAAAAACCCAAAGAATTAATGTGTGTGTGTGTGTGTGTGTCTCACCTTAGATGACAGGAACATGTGGGACTCAGTGCGATAAATTCCAAAAGGGATCTCGGAGCTTGTGGAGCAAAGCTTCTGGAACAATCTTCCATATGTGCGGATCCACAGGTCACACTCACGTACATGCATCTGAATGGACACCCACACACAGACACACACACATAAAACAGTATGTTGGAGTTGAAACTGTTGAGTACATCCAGGACTTTTTATATGTGGTGTCCCCCTAACCCCTCTCCCCCTTTAATTTTTAAAGGGACCAACAGAAATTTGACCAATTACCATAATCATAAATTACATTTTCATTTTGGTTTGCAAATCCTTTGCAGTCAATGACTGGCTGAAATCTGGAACCCATAGACATCACCAGAAACTGGCCTTCTTCCCTGCTTTGACAGAACTTTACTGCAGCTGCCTTCAGTTCCTGCTTGTTTTTGGGGCATCAGGTGATTGACTTGGCCATTGCAGACCATTCCACTTCTTGACCTTAGAAAAGTTTTGGGTTGCTTTTGAAGTATGCTTAGGTTCATGGTCCATTTGTACTGTGAAGCACTATCCAGGGATTTCTGAATCTGGCCAGATACACTTCAGAATTTATCTTGGTGCTTTTGTCAGCAGTCACATCATCAATAAATACAAGGGAACCAGTTCCACTGGCAGCCATACATGCCCACGCCACAAGATGAGATGGTATGCATTGGATTATGAGCAGTTCCTTCCCTTCACCCATCAGGGTGGTGAAGTCTGGTGAAGTGTTCTCTTGATTGTTTTGTGAAGTCCTCTCTTGATTGTTGACTTTCACACAGATTTGTGTTTGTCTGCAGGGTGTTCTTGATTTGGCCAACTGTTGTGAAGGTGTTTTTCTTCACCAGGAAAAGATTTCCTCCACCACAGTTTTTTCCATGGTCTTCCAAGCTTTTTGGCATTCCTCACTATTCCATTTTTTTTTTTAATAAGGTGGTAATGACAGCTCTTTGGACTTTATATTGAGAGCTAACAGCAACGGATTCCAAAACCAAATGCTACACTTGAAAAAAAAAACTCTAGATCTTTTATCTGTTTATTTGTAAGTGAAATAATCAGGCAGTACTAACACACACCTGGCCATGGAACAGCTAAACAGCCAATTGAAAGTCTGCATATTGGGTTCATATTAATTTTTTAATTTCATCTCCAATATACTGTGGTAGACAGCTAAAATTACAATCATTTTATCAATATCCAAATATTTATGGACCTGAATGTATATCACACATGCACACAGCTGAGTTTGCACTTGCTTTGGTTTCTGAGTGAAAAAAAAATAAATTTTTTTAACCATTTATCTATGAAACATAATTACATGCTGATGAAATCTAAGTTACCATTTTATTAACAAGCTAAAATTTTTGCCTCTATGTTGACATTTTCTGAATAATTTAACTGTTCTAATTTAAATGTGCTGTAGTAAGTTGCCTAATGACTTAAAAAATTCACCACTTTCAAATTTTAGGGGCGTCATTTAATAAAAAAAACATCTGCCATGAGCAGTCTAATTACAAATCTATGAGAAACCAGTTATTAAACAGTTATTAAGACTAAAAATGTACGACACTGACTTTTCACAGCACTGAAGGGTGTAAAAAGATATCGAACTATTTAGGTATACTATTAACAACAGTGAAAACTGCTTGTGTTGCTCATTAGAAATAATTCCTAGTTATTAAACATAGTGTATAGTCACAAATCTGTGTACTTTTACACATTTAAAATTTATATAATTTGTACATTTTACACATTCATACACATTTGTACCTACCAATTCATTTATGCATTCTTTACATGTAACACAAGTGCACAAATACAACTACACATTTCAGTAACTTCAGTATCATTTTACAATCATTTTGACTCCATGCAGATCATCTTCACACTAACACTTCCAAACAAACACAGAGGTATTGCTGACTCACAGCACACAGGTATCCTGATCCGGGTGTGGTGTCGAGCCCCAACAGCAGACGTGTAATTGAGATCATGTAGTCCTTCACGAAACACTAACAAACAAATTAAACAGAAAATATGGCTGACAGCACATTCAAATCATCCATTAGAAACGATCCAATCCATGAAAATCATTTTCGCCTACTGACAGCTGAATGTCCCACAGCAGATACTGACATGGCAGAACTATAATTTTACATTCTATAACCAACTAATAAACAGTTATTAAGACCTACAACTGAAGATATTGACCTTCCACAGAGCTAAAGAAGTGCATAAAAAGATATTAAACTGTTTCGATTTACCATTACCAACAGTGAAAACTGCTTTTATTGCTCATTAAAATAATTCCTGATTATGCAACATATTGTCACAGACTTGTGGACTTGATTGTGTGTAAATTTTACAAACACATTCCTACTCATTTGTACCTTCAAACACATGTGCTCAAATACAGCTTCACAGTTCAGTACGTATGTATTATTATGCAATCGTTTTGAAGGTTTTTTTTTTTTTAACTCCCCTCACATCCACACTTCCAAACACCCAGGTAACAGCAATCCTGCATTTGGCTTAACTGAGAACTGAACCGGACTCGGAATTATTAATTAATTACAGAAGGTACACACAGTGGGGGACCCCACTGTAAAAAAAACAAACAAACAAAAAAAAAACAGGTTGAAATTACTATGCAGCTGGTCCACGAACATTACCGAAAATGTATAAATTTACAAAACAAATGATGACAACATTTTTTTAGGTGATATAGTTTTGCTCCCGTTAATCCTCCCTGTCCCTCACTCTTGTGGGGGGGCCTTGCAAGTTTGCATTACACTAGAGCACCGGAATCCTGATCTATTACATAATAATAAACATTACAGCATGAGGTTGTGGTAAATGTCATCCAACAGAGGGCGTTGTCTCACTGTATGTAAAATTAAAGTGTTAGACAAATCAGTACACCACATATATAATTAGATTTCACAGTCTGTATTTTTCTTTTGCTCTCTCACATAAACACATAAGCACTCTATATTGGTAAAAACTCACACCTGGTAGAGGAGTGTATCCAGCATGCTGATGCTGAAAACTCGACCAGCAGCAAATGGCAGGCGGAACATAAAGGCCAGATTAGAACCTTTATCGCGCTCCTTCTGAAGGAAAGAAACACACACACACACAAACACAAACACACAAGAACACATACATAAACATGACAAAATAAATGCACACGGAAAAAAAAATGCACAAAAGTAGGCGCATACAAGAAAAATATTCACTGTAGTTCATTCAGATGAAGATTCCAGAGCCAAATCTGTAAACACATATAATGCACTTCTGCATTATTCTCTGACCTATAACCTTTGCTCACCTTCTCCAGTTTGGACAGAGCCAGCGAGTAGCTGTCCTTTGCTCTGAATTGCATGAAGCGCATATTGGACGGGTGAGTCAGCTCTGTAATGATGCTGAGACTGGGGAACAACCTGGAAAGAGTTTGTTATTATTATTGTTATTGTTGTTGTTGTTATTATTATTATTACTGTATAGAGGTTTCCAGTTTGGAACCACCTGAACATGGTCTGAACGTTGACGATAGTTTTAGCGTCGGCCATGTAATCCTCCTCAGCACTCATTGTGCTCTCTTTATCCACCACCACCAGGTTATCAGCATACAGCACCCCACACTGTAACAGGCTGTCCAAGCTGTCAATCACACAAGTGACCAATCAGATTTTACTCTTAGTCTCTAATCTTAGTTTAGTTTTGTCTCTAATCTTACTCTAATCTTAGTCTCTAAGAGATGTTTGTTTTATGACTTCTGCATTATTGAGTCAGTACAGAAACAAATAAGCTTTCCAAATGTTACTTTTCCAATGAAAAATTTGATGCTACCGAATAATGTTTTCAAAAAAAAAAAAAAAAACACATAATGAAGGCTGCTGGGTTTTCAATCAGATTCAAACTGTACCTCAGACTACTGTTTTTTTTTAACCATTTACTACTCTTTATAGTATTTTATATGTAGAAAACATTTAATTTCATTATTTTTGAAGGCATCTTTGCTTTACAGCAGTTCTTTGCATGTGCCTAAGACTTTGTGTGTGTGTGCATGTGTGTGTGTGTGTGTGTAATTTCTGTATTTGCACATTAGAACAGCTGATCAGAAATGTCAATAAAATATACGTCTAAAATGATCCAGTAGCATGTATCTGTTACAGTCTCTCAAGACACACTTATTGTGTGCTTATTTGGTGCTCTTTTTTCATGATGCATTCTTGTTGCTTTTGCACGGTTGATGAATCTACACAATCATTCACAATCAAATAGCTATAAATTTGCCAAATATATGGGTGGAAATGTGGAAAGACACTCCAACTGGTTTGGAAATGCAGTACAACATTAAATTAGGTGTTACAAGGTAACAAAGAGAGAAAAAGATCCAAAGAGACTAAGTGTAAGAATCATTAAGGATAATAGTTTAACACATGCTTACTTGTCAATGCTTCCAACCATGTAGTAAACCATTGGGAAACAGGAAATGGCTTCCAGGAAATGCTCATCAGGCCTACAGCAAACAGGAAAGCAAACTAATATAAATTATCCACAAATGTGCACATAAAAAATGTCATATATTTTGTTGACCCAAGGTATATTTCTCTGAATTTGCTGTCACTACACTACTGGCGACTGACATTAGCTTAGTGTTTCTACAAAGATATATACAGCCTTTTCCTTTCAAGTAAATAAAGAAACAGGGGACAAAAAACTTGTCTGTTATTTTAAAACGCCTTCAGTGCTCAGAAGCCATGAACCAGGAACTCCACTGTAGTCTTCTGTTGGTCATTAACATGTATGAATTTGCTAAATGTATGTTTGATTATGATTGTTTGGTGGATATGGTGATTGTGGTGAAAGTTCATCCATACTGAATGACACTGTGCCTGGCCAATGTGCTATGACACATGCAGTTAGTACAGTGTGTGTGAAAGTGATAGAGAAAGTGTGTATTTTGAGATATCCAGATGTGCTGATGTGAGTGTGTGTGTGTGTCGTGGGAGGGCACATTTTATATCTTGGTGGGAACCACATGTTCCCACGAGGATAGGGATATATGAGTTTTGACCTTGTGGGGGAAATATCCAGGTCCCCATGAGGACAACTGCTTTTTTTAAAAAAAAAACAACAAAAAGTGTCTTTTATTTAAAGAACAAGTAAAAACAAAGAGCCGAAAGGTTTAGTTGTGTAGACAGAACATTAATTAGCTGCGTTAATAATTGTCAATGGAAGTTCTCACAAGGATAGACTCTGTGTGTGTGTGTGTGTGTGTGTGTGTGTGTGTGTGTGTGTGTGTGTGTGTGTGTGTGCGTGTGTGTGTGTAAATAGTTTAACTGATTCATTTCTTAAATGGCAGCCTGTGCCTTTCTGCCAGAAGCCTAATGCTGTCCTATTAGACTTGTCCAGATGACAACTGTACCATAACTTGAAAATGTCACTGGAGTACAGAAGATGAAGAAAACACAACTCTTTAGCTGTTGGGTATTGTACTGAACATCTTAAGTGTGATTCAACTGAACTGATGAGGGTGGCAAGCTAAGATCTCAAAGATATTTAAACTGAAAAGAATGTCGAAAAACTATTCAAAATATAACATGAACACAAAATAAAACATGTAGACATGAATGTGTGTTCTGTTCATAAGGTAGATTTAAAGATATACAGTGTATATGTAAGGTATATGTAAATTTACTATGGTGATATTAAGTTATTACTTCAAGAAACTTTAATAAATTAAGGCTTTTATTTTCTCCTCAAATGGCAGAAACAAGTTTATGCAAATTTAACACCTGCTGTTTGGTTGTATTAACTTGCACACATAATCAAAATGTAAAAATTCATAGTAACTCACATTGCTGGTGCTAAACTGCCATATATTATTAAGGCAAATGCTCAAATGGTTCATAACCTGCTATTTTCCTCTTTTATTTTGATAGACGCTGTTAGAAAATCAGCTTAGGTGTTTTAGTAAATCAAAGACTGAACGTACATGTTTCAATGTGAGTTTATACCCAGGGCCAAGCTATAATAATAGAAACATATTTCACAAAGGGAAGAGTTCTAGCAATGTTGACCTGCACCTCATTACACGCTGAAAAATCCATTGCTCACATACAATCAGATGAGAAATTACTGATAATGCTTTGTTTTAAAATAAATTTGAGAACTTATGCCTCATTCACTCTCTCATTTTTCTAATTTCTTTTGCTTTTTCAATTTGATATTGCTTGCACTCTCTCTCTCTTTCTCTCTCTCTCTCCTGCTTTCACTGTATATTTCAAGGTAAAGTGTGGTTCAGATTTAATGGAAATCTCTGCTTCTTTGTGCACTCAGAGCATGTAGCTGAGTTGAAAGAGGTTTCTTCCTCCACACACACACACAAGAAAAAAATCATTGTTGAGAATGACTCAGTATATGTTTGTGTCCTTTTGGTACCTGCATGATTTGTGTGTGTGTGTGTGTGTGTGCACGCACTATATGGTATATGCTATATAAAATTGGAAACACGCAACTGTACAGGATGTCTTTGTATGCTGTAACGTTACAATTTCCCTTCACTGGAACTAAGGGGCCCAGACATTTTTCAGCATGACAATGCCCCTATGCACAAAGCGAGGGCCATGAACACATGGTTTGCCAAGGTTGGAGCGGAAGAACTCAGCCTCCTCGCTCAGCATCAGTGCCTGAACACGGTAATGCTCTTGCAGCCGAATCTAGTCAAACTCTAAATCCAGTGGAATCAAAATCTAATGGAAAGCCTTCCCAGAAGAGTGGAGCTTGTAATAACAGCAAGGGGGGGGGGGGGGGGGTAGTTATGTATGTTTTTGTGTGTTTGAGTAAGTGACTGTAGATGTATATATGTGTGTGTACACACAGGTTGTCAAGCAGCAGCACGATTGGGTTCAGTTCTCTTCTGGGTCTGTAATAGGCTCTCAGAGGCACAATGAAGTTGTACAGGCCGTTTCCTGCTGTCTCAGCCGACACAATGATTAGCTTGTTTTTGAAGCCATACGCTTTAGCTTCCTCAAAGCTAACATGCTCACATGCCTGAAATAGTAGAAATACAGAAATAAATGTATCAAGACAAAACATTTCTATAATCACTCAAATTAAGTAAGGAATAAAACACTTCAGGACATGCTGTTATAGGAAAATTTTCATATTCATCTTTTGATTTCAAACCCAAATGTCTTCAGTGTATAGCAAAAACAAAAGAATTGGCCTTGCTGTTCCAATACTTACAAACGGAACTGTACATATTGCAAGTAACAGTACTGGAGCTAAATCCGGCTTCAAGGTAGATATCCAGGAATGGGTTAAGCAACCATGAAAGAAAATGAAAACTGGTAGCAGTGGCTAACCTGGTCAAGACGCAGGCAGCAGAATGGGGCCTTATTGAGCAGGAGGTGGCACAACGTTGGTGAGCTGCCTATGTAGGGTGAGTTAGGAGGATAACCCTTCACACACCTGCAGTCATTAGAAACAAGTACATTACAAGCATTAGAAGCAAGTATATTACAACAATACAAATGAGAATTATATGCTTGGTTAGTTAGGTACGTTAGTTTGAATATCACTTAGGCTTCATGAGTTCAGGAGACCCATGCTCCAAAATATTCAAGATTGCCATAACTTTCATTCATTCATCTCAGAAATCACTTTATCCTGGGCAGGGTTGCGGGAGCCACGAGGCAGGAATACACTCTGGATGGGACACCAGTCTGTAGCACACATACACTCACACAGTCACACCTAGGGACAATGCACCTATTTGGCATATTTATGAGGGGTGAGAGGAAACCGGAGAACCTGGAGGGAACCCACACTGATACTCTGGGAACATGTGAAACACCATACACAGAGTAACCCGAGCTTAGGATCCCCTGGAAAAAGCCACATACTCATAGACAGAGGAAACATCCTCATCTGAGTGTGCAGTTTCATCTTCTGATTGGTCACTGAGGAGGTCACATGGCAGTAAGGATGCAGAGTCTGCAATCTCCAGAACAGGAGCAATGCTGGTTCGGCGACTTTCTGGTCCATTCTCTGAGGGCGGTGCCAGTTTGGCCGTGTTTCCAGTTGGGCTATTGTTCTGAAAGTCCATTGCAACGGTTCCTAGATGATACAAAACCACATTTTTTTTTTCCAGATGATGTGTTACTCTACTGAAAATGAAAACATAAACAAAGAGCTGAAAAGGGCTTTAACTTTTAATTTGGTTAAAATCAAAGCAAGGTCAGAATGAACATTCATTTCTGTCTCTCCATTTCGCTTGTTCCTCAATATGATTCCAGCTGAATTTTCCACAGATGGCAGGCAAATTTTAAAGAGGAATTTCTAGTCACTGTGTGTTATTTATTATTTATTGCTATAGTGAATGCCATCATTGAAAAGGTACCAGCCAAAAAACACACATTCAATACATCATCATTTCTTTGAAAAATGTACCAGTTATCTTTTATCCATATGCCACTTTTCACACCTATCATTCAGGTTCTATTATGTGAAAATTATTTACATAAAAATGTGGATCTTACCCATGCTAGCAATGATGCTGTGGACGGGGAGCTCAGACGGGCTGTTCAGAATGTTACTGTTTCTCTGTTTCTTCCTGTGATGCGTTTCCTGTCTGACAGTAAATGCAGAGTTTTCTTCCTTAGTGATGTTGATGTAGTAGCAAGTGTCTCCAGCAGCCATTAGATGACGGGGACCAGGGTTCAGAAGGATCATTTTATTGTCCTCTCTCTTTATCCCTATCAAACACACACCATACCTACAAACACAAACACACATGTGCACACATGTTTGGATGTTTGCTTGCATATGTAGTGTTATGGTCAATGATCAGTGGATTGTGTTATGACAGGATTTCACCAAGAAAGAGCATGTGCCATTGTATATGTGGCCCTGTGTCAGGTTTTTCTTTCTCCTTGTCTTCGGTCTCTTGTGTGTGCGTGTGTGTGTGTGCGTGTGTGTGTGTACTCACTTTTTGTGTGCATGGAAAGCAGCATAGGTAAAACTCTTGTTCTCAAACTCTCTGAAGAACATGCTGTCACTGAGTCGGATGTGATAGACTTCATTCCCGGAACAGCGGCCGTACATTCTCTGCCATTGCTCAGGAGACTGCTGACCTTCCCTACAGACATTATTAACATGTTATTACACTTAATATTACATGTTTATTATCCTGTAATGAAGAATTTATGAACGATGTAAAGAATATTTATTGAAAACTAATATAGTGTTAATAGGAACACCTGTACACCTACTTATTCATGCAACTATACAATCAGCCAATCATGTCAACGGCACAATGCATAAAATCAAGCAGACAAAGCGCAAGAGCTTCAGTTAATGCTCACAATATTCTTAGATTCTAGATTATGAGTGTTGAGAAAATGGGCTACTTACTGTCCACGGGATGTGTGGACAAGCAGAGTGACGAGAGTGGACGTGGCTGGACACAGGCAGTTCAGCGCTAATAACGCGTACTTAAACTCCTCCTCACACACCACGTGGTCTACAGCAGGAAACACACCGCTCTACGTTAGAGACAAAATGGTACACGATTATGGAGAATATTTCTACCTCATATTCGAATACTGTCTTCATGACGCCCGGTCAGTGTCCATAACCTTTGTAGCAATGATGCTTATTGGTGAAATAGTTATTAGATTAAGCAAACTAAAGTACATTGCCATGTATACAGTATATAGAGCAGCTTACTACTTCAATATCACAAATTTGTTATATTCTTGAAATGCAAAGTATTTTATTGCTCCTGTAACATTTATATACATCTTCTTTGACCAACTTTTCACTGTTTTGAAAACAAACGTCTGTGTAAGTTTTGCTCTTTAAGTCTTCAGTTAGATTTACTACCTTCCTTGGCCTGTAGAGTTTAATCATAGAGAATCTGAATGACTACTTGAATGAAAGATGGTGGTACGGATTTAATCAAGGGGATATTGCAAAAACAAGTCAACAAGGCTGTGTTAAAATCAGTATTGGATTACAACACTCACCCGCAAATTTGACATGAAACTTGTTTTCAGGTTTAAGGATCTGGACGTAGAGGGGGCAGTTTGGGGCAAAATCCTTTACTGCCCACGCTCTCAGTATCGTTTGATGATCCTGACAAAGTCAATTTAAAAACAATATGATTTCATGTTTGCATATTGGGAACAATTTGCATGATTCAATTCATATTAAGTGGAAAAGGCAAGGTTACAGGCTGGGTTAGCTTTTGTCCTTTTGCTTCAGACTTTATAAAACATTTAAGCACCCTCTCTGTTTTGAATAAAAATTAAATATCTGAATATCCTCATTAAACACCATTTGAACTGTTGTTCTGCCATGTATTAAAATACTATAATATAATATGTATAGACTCCAAACACATATGGTTATTATGTTACGTGTAATCGTCACACACGTCACAACTGTCTTGTTGATAAATATAATTAGAGAAAATTGTATTAAACTTCACAGTGAATGCAGTGATGAAATGTTAACAGTTCTTGGTAGTGGTCTTTTGGATCTTAATGTTATTTACAATACAATATCCAATGATTGGTGAATGTAATGTAATAATAAGTGTAAACAATATCAAATTGGTAAATAATTAACAAACAATACTGCAGATACACTAAATGTTTCTAATTTATCTATTTTTGAAAATAAATATCTAATGTCTGAAGTGAATCAAGACATGAATCCTTATTAATCCGTGTGATTATCACTAAGTAGACAGTTTGATCATCATTTTTACGTTATAATCATTCATATGGATCAGTAAGAACTGAGGCTGATCTATAGCTATTCTTACTGCAGCCATTCGATCAGCTTCATTCCTGCTGCTCAGAATAAAGCAGGCCTCTGCATCATCCATCCTACAGCAGCAAACAGGAAAAAGACGTCATCACAACAAAAAAAAATCAGAGGAATATAAACACAGAATGGCACTGAAAATCACCTAGTCAGGGTTAGTAATGACACATCAGGAGGCAAAATTATAGTCACAATCTCCGAACCAGTGACAAGCTCTCATTGAACAGGTGGGCAAAAACACACACACACACACACACACACACACTGAAATGCCTATTATACAGAAAGGCCTCGGATGCTAAAAATTCTTCTCTGTTATTAACATTTCATGGCTCTAAGAACTCAACACCATGGCAACAGATGAAAGAGAGAAAGAACAAATATAGGAATGAGAAACGGAGAGTGGAAATTGGAGAGAGAAAACAGAGAAATGAGGATGAAGGACCGTACAGCTGAGCATTTTCATATCAAAAGGGTTCCAAGTAGAACCCATGTAGGAAACTTAGAACCTTTAATCATGCATAGAATCCTTAAAGAGCCCCTGAAAGTGTCTTTTTTAGGCATAGAAACTTGATTGCATGTTATGTTATGTGATGCTGTAATTGGCTGAAGCAGCTGTCACTCACTTGGCTCGAAGGAGGTCCTGGTTTTTTAGGGCGGAACCTTGCAGGTATATGACCCTCTGAGACCAAAGTGGAATCTGCAGAACTCTTCTAACTTGACTGTCAGCCTCACACGGACACAGTATCACCACATAATAATCCTACACGCACACATGCGCACACACACACACACAATTGAGTTGTGTCAGGAATGGCTGACTGAGGGCAAGGACAACCCGGATGGCATCAATTCTTTTTTTTTTCTACTATAGAGGCACCCTAGAGGGCACATTTGCTCGCAAGTAGCAGCACTTCATCTCACTTTATAACTATATCACTTTATGAATACTCATGTATTCTCCACTGGAAGGGCACCCTAGAGGGCACTGAATCATGTTTTCTCACACAGAGTGGCACCCTAGAGAGCATTTCATCAGGCTTTTCCCCTGTAAGGGCACCCTAGAGGACACTTTTGTGACACTTTTTCTACCATGGGGCACCAAGGGTCCGCTAATGAATTGTGTGTTACTACAGCAATGCCTAACCTTAACCTCAATAACTTAAATCTTTTCCGCAGTTTTATTTAGCCAAATGTCCCCACAAACATCAATGCCAACAAACTCCTACCCCCCCACACACATCTGTCAGATTGATTGTTTAAACAATTGGTTTGTGCCCGGGGTTTTGTCTGTGAAGACTGCATTTGTTTTTAAAAAGGATAAACCAACATGAAGACCAGAGAGCTGCCTATGGGAGAAAAGCAAGCCATTTTGAAGCTGAGAAAAGAGGGAAAATCAACCAGAGCCATTGCACAAGCATTGGACATAGCCAATACTACAATTTGGAATGTCCTGAAAAAGAAAGAAACCACTGGTGTACTAACAACCAGACATTGAACAGGCTGGCCAAGGAAAACAATAGCAGTTGAAAGCAGAAGAAGACTTTGAGAGCAATATAGAGGCCATACCAAAAGATGCAAACCACTCATCAGCAGTAAGAATTGGAAGGCCGGATTGGAATTTGCAAAGAAATGCAGAGATGAGCCACAAAAATTCTGGAACTAAGATTAACCTCTACCAAAGTAGTAATGGAAAGGTCAAAGTGTGGAGAAAGAAAAGATCTGTTCTTGATCCAAAGAATTCAAGCTCATTGGTTATTTACTTTAATTTGCTTTAAGACTAAGACTGTTTCAATATTTTTGCTGACCTAAAGATTGGGTGATCTGCATGTTAATATCAGGGAACGAAAGCTGAAATTCTGATCTGTTGTTTGATATTCATCTTTTGATCTCTGTTCCAATACTTTCGCAGGGGATTCATACAGTCAGGGCCGGAAGTATTTGGACAATGACAGAGTTTTTGTGATTTTGCCTTTATACATCACCACAATGTATTTGAAATAAAACAATCAAGATGTGATTGAAGTGTAGACTTTTAGCTTTATTTTAAGAGCTTCCTGCTTGTTTGTGGGTCTTTCTGTCTTCAGTATTGTCTTCAGTAAGTGAAAAACATGCTCTATTGGGTTGCGATCACGAGACTGACTTGGCCAATGAAGAATATTCCATTTCTTTGCCTTCAAAAAGTCTTGAGTTGCTTTCGCAGTATGTTTAGGGTCATTATCCACCTGCACTGTGAAGTGGCGTCCTATCAGTTTTGTAGAATTTGGCTGAATGTGAGCAGAGAGTATAGCCCTATACACCTCAGAATTCATCTTGCTTCTTCTGTCAGCAGTCACATCATCAATAAACACCAGTGAACCCGTTCCATTGGCAGCCATACATGCCCATGCCATAACACTGCCTCCACCATGTTTGACAAATGATGTGGTATACATCAGCTGTTCCATTCTTTCGCCGTACTTTTCTCTTCCCATCATTCTGGTACAAGTTAATCTTGGTTTCATCAGTCCAAAGAATCTTATTCCAGAACCTGGGAGGCTTTTGTAAATGTTTTCTGGCAAAGTCTAATCTGGCTTTCCTGTTCTTGAATGTTACCAGTGGTTTGCACCTTGTTGTAAACCCTCTGTATTTACATTCATGAAGGCATCTCTTGATTGTAGATTTTGGTAATGATACGCCTACCTTATCCAGAGTATTCTTGACTTCTGTTGATGTTGTGAAGGGGTTTTTCTTCACCAAGGAAAGGATTCTGCGATCATCCACTTTAGTTGTCTTCTGTGGTCTTCCAGGCCTTTCGGTGTTGTTGAGCTCACCAGGGCTTTCTTTCTTTTTAAGAATGTACCCAACTGTTGATTTGGCCACACCTAAGGTTTTTGCTATCTCTCTTATAGATATATGTTGTTTTTTCAGCCTAATGATGGCCTCCTTCACTTGCACTGAGATCTCCTTGGACTTCATATTGGTAGCTCCAGTCGAACAGCTGCCAAATGGCAACTCAATACTTGATATCAACTCCAGACCTTTTATCTGCTTCATTTGTCTTGAAGTAATGAGGGAATGGACCGCACCTAGTCAATTAACTTCTTGTCAGTTAATTGTCCAAATACCTTGGAGCCCCTGAAAATGGAGGTATTTTGCTTAAAATGG
This sequence comes from Pangasius djambal, assembly GCA_022985145.1. Taxonomy (NCBI): domain Eukaryota; kingdom Metazoa; phylum Chordata; class Actinopteri; order Siluriformes; family Pangasiidae; genus Pangasius; species Pangasius djambal. The sequence continues at coordinate 17,048,541 of CM040989.1, read as the reverse complement.
CTGTAATTCCTAAATGGTAAATGCCATATTTTTGTGGAACCTCTTAGAATAAAGCTGAAAGTCTACACTTTCAATCACATCTTGATTGTTTTATTTCAAATCCATCGTGGTGGGGTATAAATGCAAAATCACAAAAACTCAGTCATTGTCCAAATACTTCCAGACCTGACTGTATATACAGTATTCAGTATACTGTACATTTAGAGCGCACGAGAGAGAGAGAGAGAGAGAGAGAATAGTACAGTTGTGTCATTTTTTTAATGTATTCTTGAGTAACAAGTATTGATGCGGTACAATTGAATTACATAACCCCAGAAAATGTATTCCATAGCAGTAGCTTGTTTCATTTGAGAAGAACCTTTCTTACCTGTGTGTGTGGGTGAGCATAGAATTCATTGAGGAAGTCCATGAGAAGGTCAATTTTCAGGGAACTGACGCAGAGCACAGCATGTTTCTCTGTCTGTGCGCGATGTCTGCTGTAGTTTCCTCCAGACTTCTGCCTCTCCATCCACAGATAAATCAGTTCTTCAAACTGCAAAGAGCAAGACAGAGAGATATAGAAAGATAAGTGTAATGGGCCAATTTCAGTGAAATGCAATAAATATCCAAAATTAGACACACCTCAGAATGTAACACATGTTAGGGAAACACAAGTTGCATACCATGTTGGTTACACATTATGTACTTGCCATGATACTATCATGTCATTAAGTGCACATAAACACAAACATAAACTTATCCACATTACAAACCTCTGCTAATTTCCTTATTTGTATCATTTATTTTTTCCAGATGCAAAAAGTCCTAAGAACTGCTTTGGGAAAAAGTGTAACAGGGAAAATGTGTAAATGTAGACAGAACGAGAAATGGGGAAAATGCTAGTGTTGTGGAGTAGCTAGCACCAGTAGTGTTGCAGCAGCCAAGCTATTTTCAAATTAATGTAGCTTTTCCAGTAATAAGCTACTTTTTCACCAAGGATCCACTATACTGTAGTTTCCCTGCAACTACATAAGTAGCTTCAGTGTAGTTAGCTACTCTTTCTTAGTATAGCTTGAAAGTGTAGTTGATTTAAATAATGAGTAGCTTGAAGCTTGTCAAGTTACACTTTCAAAGTACTGTAGATTCCCCAACATTGGTGGTAATGTAATACGTTCAGGTCAATAAGTATCATTTAAATTAAACTGAGAGAGGGACAGAGGAAGATTGTGAGCAGGGGCTACATTAAAAGGTGAGATTGAAAGAGGGAATGAGAGAAGTTTGTGCGTGTGTGTGTGTGCGCGCACGTGCATATTTGCATCTTCTGACCTGTAGGGGAAGCACCACCAGTGCCACACAGATCATCACCACCACAAGCAGCTGTGAAGGCCAAATCTGAGGCGTCACATCACCAAAACCCACCGTGGAAAAAGTGACAATGCAAAAATAAAGAGCGTTAAAGAGAGAGAGACGGTTTCTCCCAGCTCGCTCCAAATGCTGTATCCCACACGTGCTGAAAAAGACACATATGCACACATAGAAACACTGTCAAACAGGAGAATTTGGCCAAGAAGCATTTCTGTGGACTGAAATTATTTCATTGCCACAAATTGGCAAACAAAACACGTTTGCTAATGCTAAATATCTTTAAAAAATGCTAAATATCTTAAAAAGCTAGCAAAATATCTTAGAAAAGTCTTGCTTATTAACATTGTAAATATTTATGGAAATGCTTGCATATCCTTACATATATCTTGCTTGCATATCCTTACATATCCTTGCATATATATATATATATGTGTGTCTTCATATATCGTAAGTGCAAAGTTTAGTCATTTATAACACTTTAATTTCACATTAATTTTGTTAATATTCAATTATATTTCTGAGAAATAGAGTCAACCAAATAAATGGGAATTCATGTATAGTGTTGCACAAAGCCACCAAGCGAACAGGGTGGTTATTTTTTTTAATGAGGCATGGCCACAAATTAATATATTCAGGCCATAAGATACCAAAGTCATGGCTATGAATTGTCTAACCTAAGTGCCTGGCTTAATTTGCTGTGAGAATGTAACTGGCCTCCAGTTAATTATTTGGTCTGAATGTGCGAAAAAGTCAAATGTCACTTAAAGTGACACAAGAATAATGGTATATACTTCACAATGCTAGTGACTACAGTATAATCTTATGCATCATTCCAAGACTGAATGTAATATTAGGTTCCTGTGACCACATTGGTCTAATTCAATTGATTTCTCTGTCTCACTCATTTGAAAATTCAGAAGCTGCCACAGAATAGATCTCGTGAAACTTACTCATGGACATAACCCTTGGGGGTCTGTGGCTATTTAAATTTTTTTTAAATATTCCACTAACTTTAACTTGATATTTCTCTTTCTGCATGGTCTATTAACACCAAAAAAAAAAACCACTTAAGTTTCAAGAAATGGAATGATGCAACTTAATCATGTAGGTGTAATTGGTGATCTCTGTGTGATAATATACTAATTTGTGGCCATAAGATGATAAACTCGTGGCCACACCTTAAAAAATAACCACCTCTCCATTATATTGTACCACTTTGTCCCAAACTGTGTTTCTTTCAGTGTGTGTGCCCTAATAGAGTTTGTTTAGAGAGAGAAATACAGACTAACCCAGTGAAGACAAGGCAGAGCAGTGTGCAGATCAGTATCAGAACCTGGTTAAACATGGCAGAGTGTGTCCTCTGGATGGCTCGGTGTAAATCATTCTGAAACCCAAACGTGTTATTTAAAAAAAAAAATCATTCATGTCATGCGAAAATTGCTATAAATAAGGGTTTACAAACTTTACAACTCATTTTTGTCTTTTTAAACTCATAGTTACCAGCTGGAAACACAGAACCTCTGATCAGTAGATGTTTGCGTGCTTGGGTCTAAAGGTGTGCAATAAACTTTAAGAGAATTTCTTATAACATCCATTTAAATATATCAAAGACTTAACATTTTTGTCTGCACAATGCTATAAATGTAAATTTATGTATATTGAAATAAATATCCCATACCATATGAGATGCTGTAAGAATTATCCCATACTGCTTTATGGGATAAGGAAGTATGGGAAAGAATTACCACTGAGTAAAATTAAGAGCCATGAGACCTATTTTGTGCTATTTGCATCTATTTTAGATTTACTAAACAACGTTACTTGGACTTTCACTTTTGAAACTCCCAGTGTCCACTCAATTCATTCATGAATTTGTATGTTCCAAAGAAGCACCTTCAGAAGAAGACATTCTGAAAAGGAGAACGTGAGCTCTACTCATTCATTACCTATAGATAGATAGACAGACAGACAGACAGACAGGTAGGTGGGTGGGTGGGTGGGTGGGTGGGTAGGTAGGTAGGTAGGTAGGTAGGTAGGTAGGTAGGTAGGTAGATAGATAGATAGATAGATAGATAGATAGATAGATAGATCTTTTATTTCATTCAGAGACAGCAAACTAAACGACAAATCTGGTACTCCTGCAAGTCATCTCTACAATTGAATGTGTTTGCTATGACTAAACTTTAAAAGCAGCTCCAACTTCAAATTCAGACCAACCTGAAATACAACACAAAAGGCCACATTGAGGTTCAGTGTATGTATGGACATTATCTGGGAGCAAATTGGTGAAAAGTTTTTTGTATGTTGCAGCCTGCTACTTGCTGCGTGTGACTCTGTGTCGTAAGCGCTAAAGAGACTTAATTCAATTCAATTCAATTCAGTTTTATTTGTATAGCGCTTTTAACAATGGACATTGTCACAAAGCAGCTTTACATAAATAAATGGATTAACAAAAAATATATTATAAATATTTGAATTTATCACTGTGAATTTATCCCTAATGAGCAAGC
>CM040989.1:17028480-17044587 GCA_022985145.1 Pangasius djambal | reverse complement strand
AAACTCCCTGAGATGATATGAGGAAGAAACCTTGAGAGGAACCAGGCTCAAAAGGGAACCCATCCTCATCTGGGTGCAACAGATAGTGCGATTAAATAAATAAATCCCTTCTATTATTGTGCGCTATAAGGACAAGTAGTGCAACTGTGCAACCAATAAATTCAGCACAGTTTCCGCAAGAAGTCCTTTTGGTTAAAAATCTGAAGGCATTATAGAAAAAAGGTGTCTCTACTGGTGATCGTACAAAAATGTTTCCAGACATATCTCACATGGACTTCATTGCATGCAAATCAGTGGTTTAAATCTCATCATCATGGAATTTAGGAAAACTGAGCTGCCTTTTCTTGGCCATATCATTTCTGCTTCTCTCTTACAGACAAATTCAGATCATGTACTTCTGTAACACAAGCTCTTCCTCCTCATGACGCACACTCTCTGAAATCCTTTCTTGGCCTGAATAGATGGTATTTAAACACCAACACCAACAGCAACTATGCTACATTGGTAGCCTTTTCTTTATTTAATCTTGTCAAGTCAAAAGTAATCACTGCAGGTGCCTCAAACTATGGTATTGGTGCTGTGCATACATGGCAGCATGGCAATACAGAAAAAAAACAGTTGCTTTACAGTAGGTGCTATGATGTGTTTTGATGATGCAGTAATTTATTTTCCTTTAGTTTGCTTTGTATTGTACTGGCCCTTTTCTCTTTGTCTCCACACTACATACTATATACAATTTGTTACTTAGCTAACTGCTATCAATCTGACATCCAATATCTTTTTCATTGGTTTCTGAACTTGAGTGAAATCAGCTTTATAGCAATGCATGAAAGTATTTGCAAATTGAGCTTTAGAGATACCTAGTCCTGTTGGTGGTAGAGCATGAGTGAAAATGTCTGCAAGAATGTTTGATTTGTTCAAGGAATGTATTTTGTGTCAAGGCAATAAAAAGTATATTTACATTGCAAAAGGGTGGCTCCCATAGTGAAAAAACCCTGGATACTGCATTTTCACACCACCTCTTTTTTTTTCATCATTCTTGGAACTCAGCATGTGATCAGTCCTGCAGCTTTTGCAGAGATTGACAGACTTGTATTGATACCCTGGCATGGATCCCCAGGTTGAAGATGCCAATAAATCATGCACCACATGGATTCAGTATAATAAAATAGCCATTACACATGCAGCACTACTACAGCCTGTTCCCACAACTGATGCCTGGGAGAAAATAGCAATTGATTTGATGGGACCTTTTCACAATGCTGCATGTGACTACGAGTTTGCCTTTACACTCATTGTTTATGAAGTTTGTTTCTACTGTGTTCAACCAACCAGCTGCTTATAGTAATCAATGTCAGTAATCTGACAATGGCTCTCAGTTTGAAATATTCCTTAAAGAGAGTGATAGCACAGTAGCTATGTCTACTATCCACAAGTATTGCTGTTTCAACACTGTTCAAGAACTTCCTACAAACTGCCAATATTGAAAGTAATGGCCTTTGTGTGCAAGTCCTTAGTGTGTGAGTGAGTTTCTACACACATACCGAGCAACTCCACATGCTGTGACCAACATTATAACCTGCTGAACATTTGCATGGGCACCCCATTAACACAAAACCACATGCAAGACTTCTTCCATTGACTGTACCTACTCAAGAACAAAAGGACTTTGTAGCAAACCATTCAAAAGAAACAGGAGAAAATGAACTACTACAAAGATCAGCATTATGGTGCTATGTTCATTTTCCGGAAAGGGAAGCCGGGATTCAACAAGAATTGACTATGTAGCTTAGTCAGCCTTATATGGTTATGACCCATGAAGACCCTGCTGGGTACTTCTTTTCAGATGGTAAAGTGTGGAATGAAAGCCTGTCTTGATCCAGTACCTTCCATTAAAATTACAGCAATACCTATCATAACCACCTTACCAAAGAACACTTTTTGCCCTTGTCTCCTCTTTTGCTACACAAAGACAGAGAGCGTGACCAGCCCTCGGTGCTGTTTAAGTACTATTTTACTTAGAATGAACAGTGGACAGATGGTATGAGAAGAGAAATGTATTTCTCTTGTCAGCATGTCTGGCAGACTTCTTGTCATGGATGGCAGCTCATAAGCTGAAAATAAATCCCAGCAAGACTGAGCAGTTGTGTATCCCTGGTACATCCCCAAGTTAATATTTTGTGATTTCCCTGACATTTCTCAGCTCACCCATCCAACACACAACCATGGGATAGTTCTGGACACCCAACTACCTTTCTCACCTTACATAGCTAAGGTTTCTCCTTTACAACGTCAGGAGGATCTGGCCATTTCTTTCCAATTAGGCCACTCAGGTTGTTCAATCAGGTTGATCTCTTGTTCAATCTCTTGTCATCTTGTACCATCCGACACTTTCCATTGATCCAGGATGCATCTGCTAGACTAGTTTTCAATCTCCCTAGGTTCTCCCACTTCATCCCGTTGCTGCTCTCCCTCCACTGACTTCTTGTGTGCCTGCATCAGATTTAAAACACTGATCTTTGCCTACAAAATCAAAAATGAACCAGCCCACATGCACCTGAATGCACCTACCTCACCAAGCACTTAAATTAGCAATAGATTAATAGATTTGTGTGTTATAATTTTTGCTGTATTAACCTCCCTGCCTGCATCAGATTTAAAACACTGATCTTTGCCTACAAAATCAAAAATGAACCAGCCCACATGCACCTGAATGCACCTACCTCACCAAGCACTTAAATTAGCAATAGATTAATAGATTTGTGTGTTATAATTTTTGCTGTATTAACCTCCCTCCTAAAAGGGTTTTTAGCTTGATAATATTCTTGGTCCCTGATTAGCATGAGCACAAAAGCACAAAGCACTTCTGTAGGTTTCTCTGGATAAGGGCTACTGCTAAATGCTGTAAATGTAAATGTTAACCAGGAATGTGTTTTCTATATGTTGTTATCTGGGTTGCCCCTTACTGTATATAATAACAGTAAGGGTTAGTTATTATTTAGTGGATTTAGGACTGTGCTACAGTATACAACAGAAGTGAGTACATCCCTGTGCAATATCAGTTAAATGTCAAATGATTCAAAATTGTATTACCTCACGATAATTTTATTATTGCTAAGTTGAGAAAGAGAGGGTTTCCTCTTATGAACAAACAAATACAAATAGTTTAGAAAGACTATATTGAAAATACAAACCCTAAAATAGAAACTCAATGCAACAAAAGTGAATACACCTGTGATCACTGACACACAAATTAGAAAACCTGCGATCAGTAAAACAAAATTGAATACATCTGTGATTTCCAATTAGCCAAATTGCATGAAAATGGTTATAAAATGACCTGTGAACACCAGAACTTTCACAGTGTTGGACCTATGGGCTATGTCTATCTGCATGTCTGCATCATGACTCCACATGGAAAAGAAAAGTCTGATTGTGAGACTTCACAAAGATGGAAAAGGATACAGGAAGATTGGTGACCAACTAAAGATCAGCCGAAACACAGTTTCACAGCAGCAGGAATCAGGAGGTATAGAACAAACCATAGTACCACCAATCAGAGCAGCAGTGGCTGTCCTCCTAAAATGACACCATGGACAAGGCACTACTCACACAATCTAGCTCTGAAAAACAGACAGGCAAGTGCTTCAGAATTGGCACAGGGGTTATCAACGGAAATCAGAGTTTCTGTGACAGCTCAGACAGCTGCGAAGGACATAACATGCATAACATCAACCTCTATGGACAGCGTCCAAGAAAAAAACCTTGCTTGCTCTTCAGCACAAAACTGCAAGATTAAACGTCGCTAAGAACATGAAAAGAAGCCTGATGAATATTGGGACCATATTCTTTGATCAGATGAGATCAAGATAAATTTTTTTTGGCTCAGATGGGGTCCAGCATGTTTGGCGTGAACCTGGCCAGGACTACCACAGTGAATGCATAGTCCCGACAGTGAAGCATGGAGGTGGGAGTGTGATGATACAGGGCTGCATGAGTGCCAAAGGTGTTGGGGAGATGACATTTATAGATGGCACCATGACTGCCTGTGGATATACCAAAATACTGGCTGACAAGATGACTCCCAGTCTCCAGAAGCTTGGCAGAAGAGGAATATTCCAGCATGATAATGATCCAAAGCCCACTGCCAAAATCATGCAAGAGTTTCTAAAGAAGAAAAAATTGAAAACTATGACCTGGCTAAGTATATCAGCTGACTTGAATCCAATAGAACACCTTTGGTATTTTAAAGAGAAAGGTAGAGCATCACAACCCCTCCAGCAAAGAGCAGATGGAAAAAAAAATGCCTCTGAAGAGTGTAAGAACATCTTTCCAGAATTTTTTGCAACACTGGTATCCTCCATGCTGCGGAGGATTGAGACTGTCATCAAAAATAAATGAATCTCAGTAATGAAAGGTGTACTGACTTTTGTTGCATTGAGTTCCAACTCGGGGCCTGTACTTTAAATCTAGTAAATCTAAACTGTTAGTTTTTAAAAAAACTTTAAAGATCAAATACCCTACTGTTCAACTTAGAAGTAATACAATTACTCTAAGGTGATACAATTTCAAATCATTTGACATTTAAGTGATATTGCACAGTGGTGTACTCACTTCTGTTGTATACTGTATTTGGTGTCTGATTTTTGAAGGGGCTTAAAGATATTGCTTATTGCTTGTGTTTAAAGGTGGTGGGCTAAACACTATTGATAATCCCCGTCTTGAACACCTCTAGTGAAGAAAAATCTGGCAATCCCAGACACCTGAACACACACGGGTCATTTTAATAATGTCAGATTAGATGTAAATGTAGCTTAGAGAATTGACTTAAGCAGCTGCATAACCCATCTCTGAAAACGAGTAATGTCTCCTTCTCCAAATATGATCCAAAGAGCATAGAAATGAGTTGACGATCTGCTGTTTAGTTGCTTGCTTGTAGAATTTAGCTTTCTATCTTAAATCAAACCAGTAAAACATACTTAAACATGGTATAGTCATCTGCTAGCTATATCATAGCGGTCACTGTACCCATTATATCACACACATTCAAAAACACATATGTGCACATACACACACACACATACCCACACAAGAAAGACACAACTCAAGTTATTCTGACTTATTCTAAATAGATAATTATATAAATTTAAAAATTTATATCCTGAATTTATATATTTCTGTTAAGCTGCTTTGTGACAATGTCAATTGTTAACAGTGCTATACAAATAAATTGAACTTAGACCTTAACAAAGAGAAAATAAGCAGCACATAGATGCATACACACTTACGATCATGTTCTCCAGAGCATGCTTGGCCAGCCAGCAGTTGAGAAAGACGGGGATAAAGAGGTTCCTCAGAGTCGGCCAGAAGATCTATAAACAGAGACCAGAGGTCATGGAGGTCATGAAGGTCATGATTTATTTTCATCTCTAAAGAAGAAAGCTGTGACAATCAAAGCTGGTTACCGTTGTTATGAAGGGGACAGTATTTAACATTTCCAGTAAGAATGCCACCTGGAATATTTGCTCCCAGATGTTACCCTGAGTAACAAATCACACAAAACCACACAAGTAACTATACTGACCATCAGTATTTCGTCCTTAAAATTATATATATATATATATATGTGTGTGTGTGTGTGTGTGTGTCTGTGTGTGTGTGTGTGTATACAGTATATATATATAAAGTTTGTGGACACCTCATCATCACACCCATATGTGGGCCTTCCCCAAACTGTGGCCCCAAAGTTGGAAGCACACAACTGTTTAGGAAGTTTTTGTATGCTGTAGCATCACAATTTTCTTTCACTGGAACTAAGAGGCCCAAACATGTTCCAGCAAGAGAATGCCCCTTTGCACACAGTGAGCTCCATGAAGACGTGGTTTGCCAAGGCCCTGACCTCAAGCCCACTGAGCACCTTTGGGATGAACTGGAACAATGACTGCACCCCAGGCCCCCTGGCCCAACATCAGTGCCTGACCTCACTAATGCTTGTGTGACTGAATGGACACAAATCCCCACAGCCATGCTCCAAAATCTAGTGGAGCGCCTTCCCTGAAAAGTGGAGGTTATCATTTCAGCAAAAGAGGACATATCCAAAAAGCATATATAGGTGTGATGGTCAGGTGTCCAAAAATTCTGGCCATATAGTGTATAATTTATGCTATAATATAGTATTTATTATATAGTGATTACATTTAATCACCTATCACCCTGACAACATTGTGGGTGTTACTGGATGATTAATCGTTTATAGCTCTAGGTTGCTCAGGGCAACTGCTGAAAAGCGTGGGCAATATGGCCTTTGACGAATATATTATGATATCTGGGATATTTCTGCAAAAACAGTATTCTGTAATAATATGGGAAAATTGCTTTGAGAATGTTTAATTTTACCTCAAAATATACAGTCTAGCCAACTGTAACATGTATACCTTCATTAAATTCATTCCACTGCTTGCAGATGCTCCAGGTATGCTTGTCTGAGTTGATTTGGTTTGTTATTTAATGGTGACTGAACAACTTTTTGGAGTTTGTCCTCAGTGTCAGCAGCAAGCCTACTCTCTGCGCTCTTCACTGTGTTTGTTTCTTGTTATGTGTCATGAGCACAAGTGACTCATGCTTACCAGGGTTCTACTGTAAGCTTTTTGCTAAGGAACACTCATGCTTCTCTCTTGTGAAGAGGAGCACACAGAAACATTCACGAGCACAAATCTGATAAACACTTATTCATTTGAACGTCTGTCATCAAACAGTGAATTGGAAAACTTTATTAGACTTACTTTCCTTAAATAGACAATTCAGCTCTGTCTGAATAGCTATTAATGCCCAGACCATTCTGATCGAGCTGGTAGCCAAATGTTGTTCTACATCTTCCATATAACTTGTCTAAATTGATTAATAAATATTTGAGATCTTTTAATTGCCTTACTGTTGTGTCTATCGAGTTGCATTAGTGATGGTAATTAAAACATCCTTCACATCTAATAGCACTTAGCAACTTGGCAAGTCTTTTCAGCAGGAATAGTATTAAGCTGTTAATTAAGAATAACAAAGAGTCACCCTGCTCACTGGAGTAATTCAAAAAATCTGACTAGAATCTTGCAATGACTTTATAAAGCCTGATGTGTTTTCATCAGCACCAGGGGCTGTATTCAGAGTTGCGTTATATGTGCAGGAGGAGTAAATATGGCAATTGTACACATCAGCATTCAGACCTCAGATGGACTAAATATGGACTTAAGCTCTATTCAGAAATGTGCGAGGTAGAGTTTGCCGAAAACAGTTCTCAGTTACACACATTTTTTCTTGCACGAGATCAGCTTCAGTATCTCTGTCTGATCAGAGGGCAGTAAGTACACACCAAAAAAAAAAAAAACTATGGAATATCATTCAAGTATTAAATACAGAAATATTTAAAAAAAATAATAATTAATTTATCATATCATCACATCTTAATCAAAGACACTGCTTATCTCAAGGAGAAAATTTCATATGGATAAAATTATGAACTAAAAATGAGCTGTATCTGTAGCAGATGAGTGGTTGGTCAGCTTATCTTTCAAACTATCTTTCATTTAGCTCAGTAGAGCACATTTAGCTCAGTAGAGCACATTTAGCTCAGTAGAGCACATTTAGCTCAGTAGAATACAACAAAATGGATACAGTCATTTACTGCAACTCTCAACAATAGATTCAGCTTTTTCACCCGTGCCTAAACTTCTCATTTTTTGGCACTGTTTTTAATCCTTTGTACGAAAAAATAGGACATGCTGGATTAAGTGCTAATATATAAGCTCAGGCTGGAAGCCATATTGTAAATTAAACCATGTATTTCAGTGATTAATGAGATAATTACAACTAGGATTGGTCATACAGCAACATATTGGCAATATACTAGACTCCTATTAGATGCTTATTTGAGGGATTGCCAATTTCTCATTCATATACACTCACTGCCCACATATCAGGAATACCTCTACACCTGTTCATTCATGGAATTAGCAGCCAATCAAAAGTTTGTTAATGTTCACAAAATGTGATTTCAGTGACTTTCACTGTGGCATGGATGTTGGTGCCAGACACCCGGGTTTGAGTATTTCAGAAACTCATGATTTCCTAGGATTTTCATGCATGGTTTACATGTAGAGCCCTGCTGCATTAGGGTCTACTGAATTAAGTGCTTTGTTAACTTTAAAAAAGGGTTTTCTAAATTAAGGTTTCTAGAATTTCTAGGTGAAATGGGGAATATGGAATAATATTTTGTATTCGAGAAGCAATGTTTAATGTAGAAAGTGTTTCCTGTTGTTTATTTCCTTTTGTAAATTCATATTTGTTTAAAATTGATGTAAAGTTTAAAAACAGAAATTGTAATTTATGTTTAATTAAAATAAGTGTAATCGATTAACCAATAAGGTTATTATGACCCCTAGGGTTCAAGGGGCGGGGTATTTTTGGGACCTCGGGGGTGTGGACGCATGCGCACGACTGAGCCACAGAGAGAGAGAGAATTCACAAAATGGAGGCCAAAGCTAGAAACAATTTTTTTTTTCTGACTGTGAGTATGGACACTGAAAAGCTAAAGGGCTGTTGCTAAAGAGAAATTAAAAGGACTGAACTTGTAAAGAGAATCAAACTCAAGAGCCGTGTGGACTCAGAATGAGCATGTGCGCAGTTTTGTTTTCTTCCTGCTATTGTGCTAATCCGTTGGCAAACTTAGAAGAAAGACTAAATCTGTGTTTTTTTTAGCATCCAAGTATTGACGAACATTTCATATGGTTCAGAGTTCAGAGAGAGCGAGGAACAACAAAATCCAGGAATACGGAGCGACTACTAGAAGAGACCGAGGCTGCTAATTGGGCCTATGCTGCTGATTGGGGCCTGTTTGCACCACAAGATGGATGATTTGCCTGGACACGTCATCCGATTCATCGTTGTGAGTGATGGTTCATGGACAACCTTTCCTGACTGGATTTGCTGATCTTGTCATCACTTCCTCATGTCTTCTAAGCTGGTATTGTGTTCTTGGAATTTCATCAGATGTTTCATCTGTTTCATCGGATTTTGTCAGCACTCGTAAATGTTTCACAGTTAGTGAGTTCCAACATTGCACGCCAACGAGAAAAAGCTTAAATCCCAGCTTGGTAATATAAATTTTTTTTTTGGGGCATAACTGGATTTTGAATCATTCATACTGTGTGTAATTTTATAGTTAATGTAATCACTCATTTCCAATGAATTTGTTTATTTTGGGGTTTAAAATGTATGGGGTTTGATTGGTTTAATTTGATTTAAATCAAAATTAGGAAGTTAATAAATGTCAATGTTTACTGAGTGGGGAATGGGTACATGTTACTCTTATAATTGAATATTCCCATCGAGGCTAGGACTTACAGAGGAAAGGTATACAGGGTGAGGTAATCAAGCAGTCATTCCCAGATTCTGAACATTCGATTTTGAACACTAAATACTGAAATCTGAGACTTGGGGTTATATTTAATTATTGGTTATTGCTTGGTTAGTAAACACACTTTACAACTAAAGTAGTTTTAGATGTGCCTCCCATCCATAGAACTTTAACTTGTGATTTCCTCTAGACGTACTTATTCAAGTTGGGCCAGGTTTACGGGTGGGAGGGGCTACATACACAAAATGGGGAGGAAAAAACACACAATTCTTACAGCCATGGTAATCAGAAAAGGATCTCAGAATGCACCACATAGGGTTTCACTCCTGTTAGCCAAGAACAAAAAGCTAAGACTACAGAGGGCACAGGTTCACCTAAACTGGACAGCTGAATATTGGAAAAAAATGTCACCTAATTTCATAGGCTTGAAAATGTATTTACAATGCCCAAAACATGAATTTCAGGGTGATTTATTGTGGTTACAACCGGATTACCACTATCTCACTATGCACACAAAACTCAATTCCGACAGCTTGTTATAATATGAAGTGATGAAACACTTTACTAACAACAATAGTAGAATTGAAAGACTTTTTCACAACTGGCTGTGGCAGGCAAAGCAACCATGGCAGAGCAGCAAGCAGCCTCATCTTTCATTCATGCTGGGAAGAGAAGCAGGAGGAGCAGAGAGCCTCCTGACATGTGGAATGCTTTTTAATCAATAAAGAATTTTGTTTGTCAAATACAGTTTTTCTCAGTTCATATAACATTAATCAAAACTAAAATCAGTGGTCTCAAAACAATTAACACACCCATCTGAACTGCTAATCATTTTGCTACACATTGTACATTTTTACACAAATTGCAAATAATGTCATCTAACACCTTTGTATAGTTATCAAAACCTAGAGTAACTTTTCCACGCAATAAGAAAAATCGATGTCTTTTTTCCAGGCACAACAAACAGAACTCATATTCCAGAAATCCTATTCAAATTGCAATCTTCCTACATTCACAGTAGTTTACATTTATGTCAGCTGTGGTAGTAAAGCACAAGTGCAATCTGCTAAACTATTCACACAACTATGTGCTACAAAAAGACTCGCTTTTGGATGTGCCTACCCGGGAACAACTGGTACTGAGGGACTTTGTGATGGTTTGGGACAATCTCCAATTCCACTATCACTGATGCACAAGCAGATTAAAAGCCACATTTATAAATGGTGTTTCTTTCACCATATTCTCCCTTTCTGAATCCTGTTGAATTCCTCTCTTCCTGGAGATGGAAAGTATATAAAAGCAACCTGTATGACAGAGTAATATTTCTACAGGCAATCGTGCATTGGTTGAAAAATCCTGTTGTGTGATTTGGAAAAATTCCCTTTCTAAAACCTTCATATACAGCAAAGAAAGACAAATATATGTCATGGGAATATGCAGTGGAAATGTCTGATGAATATGCTTTATATTTAGTGTACCTGGGGAACAATAGCTGGATGCATTATTTAATTAAAAAGGTGACAGGTTTATAGTTATGAGATCAATATAAATTTATTTATTTTTTTTAATAAAAATGTTGTACATGTCAGACAAGGACAGAGGAACAGAGACACACACAGGTAAAAAGAGCTTTATTACAAAACACAGAATGTCCAAAAAACAGGTAACAATCTGTGATTAAAAAGACAGAGGCAAACACCATGTTATCCGAAATGGGCAACAAAAAAAAAAGAAGAGCATGAAAAAACAAATCAACGATAATACAAGGAAAACAGCAATAAAGTGAGCTGGAGAAGAAAGCTTAGTAAAGCAGGCAAAAGCGTGAACAAGACTTTGCAAAGAATGAGACACACTGGGGCATTTATATGCAGGAGTTAAACAAGATCAATGAGTTACAGGTGAGAACCATGCTTAGGCAGGAGGCAGAACGGTGAGTGGGAGTAGAGAATTCTGGGAGTTGATGTTCCTGAAGGAAGTGGTGATTATGACAATATGAGAAGAAAGTAATGTTTCATTTTGCAGCAGTATTGGCACCATTCTGCAAAATTAACAGTGTTTTGATGGCTGTATTCTGAGAGCATTGACTCTGATTGAAGATATATGTCATATTACTGAGAAAAATTAAACAACATAAAAGTCAAGGGTGGTAGGCTGCACTGACCAAAATCTGCTACTAATTCCAAATTCAACTTGCATCTTCACAAAAATAAATAAAAAAATTAAATAAAATAAAACATTTTGTAGCAAGATGTTTGGGCCAAAATTGCTTAGCACAAAGCAGCTGAATGAACCATAAAATTAATCACTTCAGTTACTGTGCGAGGTAAAGCAATTAGCTGATGCAAGCACATTGCTAAATAGGCAACACATTACAATGCTGCTCAACAACTCATAGGTAACTAGACAGGAACTAAGCAGAGTAGTTCTTCATTCACATTTTATAATGACTGAAGTGTTATTGTGCTCTTCAGTAGTTAATGATGATGTGGAATAGTATAACACGTGGGAATTCATTATGAATAGTACTGAAGCATTAGTGTTTTGTTATTTAAAAGTAAATTATTTACAAAATTATTTACAACACACAGTATGTCAATTTAGAATATCGTTACTTATTGCTACATTACAGCATTGTACTTTTGTAGGTTTTGTTGACCATTTCGTTTTTTAGACACTGACTGGCTGTCAAGCATTTCTCGATTGCGCCGAGTGCTGCACGCAGACGCGCTCAGCACGAATAGCAGCCCACAGCGCTACGGCGTGTTCTGTCATTTGTTTGTTTACTTTGCCATGTGTGTTTTTGTTTTGATTCATGTCTTGTCTCCACCCATGTCTGGTCATTGGTTTTCTCCCTTGTGTGTCTTGATTACTCGCCCCTGCGTTTAGTTTGCCTTTTGATTAGTTTGTATATTTAAACCCTTGTGTGTCTTTGTTCGGCACAAAGTATTGTTCAGTGTTTACCTGCCTGTCTTTACCAAGCCATCTGTTTCTGTGTTCACTATTTTGGTTTCTTGACTTCTGCTAGTTTCCTGGTTTTCGTGTTTTGCCTTAGCTCAGTTGTTTGCTGATCGCCTGACCTATGCCTGTTTTTGACCGGTATTGGATTTGTCTGCCTGCCTATCATTAACGAAATAACGCTTAAACTGCAACTGTATCCATCTCAGCCTCTCCTTTTCATGACAGAATACTTCGCCGTCACCATGGATGCAGCAGGAAGGCGAGAGGGGTGTAATGCCAGGATCCCCATGCCGGCGCTTGACTCGACTAGGCACCTCTGCTCCCTTCAACGGCACTGAATGCCCTCCTGAAGGATTCTTGCTACAGTGCCAATTTTACTTTGAAATCCTGTTCGACCACAAGCCTGAAGAGAATCAGTGGCTGAGGCTCACACCAATGGGTGGAGATCCTGGTCGCCATGGGATACCCAGTCCTGGAAAGTACAGCCAAATTTGTGAGCCACCTGAGAAGGGTGTTCCAGTGGTTTAACCCCAACCTGTCAGCCGAACCCATTCATCCAATTCACGAGCTACTACACGGAGAGGAGGGCTGAAGATGAAGACGAGGCGGCGTCTCCAGCAAAGCTCCAGCCAGAGGTAGACGAAGTGACCTCCCCTGCAGACCTCTCTTCAGAGGCCGATGAGGTGACCTCCCATGTCCTGTTCCTGCCTGAGGCCAACGGCGCAGCCTCCCAAGTCCTGTGTTTGAAGGCACTTGGTGGGGGGGTGATCTGTCCACAGTGCTACGACACACTCTTCCGAACTGTCATGTGTTTGTTTATGTTGCCACATGTGTTTTTGTTTCGATTCCTGTCTTGTTGCCACCCATGTCCGGTCATTAGTTGTCTCCCTCATGTGTCTTGATTATTTGCAAAGTATTGTTCAGTGTTTACCCACCTGACTTGCCAAGCTATCTGTTTCTGTGTTCACTATTTTAGTTTTTTTGACTTCTGCTATTTTCCTGGTTTTTGTGTTTTGCCTTAGCCCACTTGACTCTGTTTGCTGATTGCCTGACCTACGCCTCTTTTTGACCCTGTCTCTGTTAAACGTTATTGGATTTATCTGTCTGCCTCTCATTAAAGAAGTTATGCTTAAACTGCACCTGCATCCATCTCAGCCTCTCCTTTTTGTGAGACTGGCTAAATAAGAACAACAGACAGACCCTGTGTGCTTCTGAGGAGACCTATAACAACTCATACAGACATTTACCACTTAGTTAATATTGAACTCCTACTATCATACCTACTGAGTAATTAACTAGTGGTTCTTAGTAGTTAAAAGGAATAAGTCTTAATGAAGAACTACTCATTTGTTCCTGCTTAGTTCCTGCATAGTTAGCTCTGACTTGTTGAAGAGTGTACATTGTATTATCTGACATAGCATGGTTCCAATATAGACATGCTCACCTCAAACCAGAAGAAAACAGTGGAAAAAGACTAATTCATAAATGAACTGTGAATACCAATATCACTATTTATTTTTTAGTTGGTACTAAGTTCAGTACAGAAGCCATAGATTTAAATAAAAAGCTAAATCTGAAATTTTGATGCTTAAGCTGTAAACAGTATATCATTGGTGAATTATTATTGTGATATTATTGGCTTTGACAATACTGATTTATAACAGATTTATCACTCAGTACATGTGTCTACTGTATGCTATGATCATCCTGTCAAACCTTAAATGCTCCAGATGAGAGTTTCTGTCTGCTAAATTAATGTCACCTCATGATTCATCAAACACACACCCTTTCGCTACAAATGAAGCAGGCCATTATATCCCATTACATCCTGTATTCAAAATATGAACAATTATAATCACACTGTGATAATTTAGTTATCATAGATATCTTCTTAACTACAGTCTTAACCACACACACACACACACACACACACACACACATATACCTTGTAGCTGAGGTACATGAGCAGCATGGCCTCCAGGAAACTGATTGATGCTACAATCACCTACCAAGTACAACAACACGATAAAGAGCAGGAAGATCAAATGTAAGCAGTTAAATTACATATATATTACACAGTCCTAGACATTCATAATCTCCAGTTTACCTGAATTGCCCACACAGGAGTTTTTCTATCCACCCAAAAGATTAGCTCCCTGAGAGAGAATAGAAGAGGCATACAGTAACAGAATAAAATGAAAAGAGAGAGAGATGTGGAAAAAAGAAAGCATGTCATATATTATACATTTTTATCTAATGTTATTTTGAATAATATGATTCACTTGAGTGATTAAGCAATGTACCCTCACCAGTTTATCTCATCATTCTGAGAAGTGTTGTTGCATTTCATACTGGAGCAAAACAAATAGATAGGTAGACAGAGGGGAAGATAGACATAGATAGGGAAATATTCTTATATTAGAACATGTTTTAAACAGCATTTCATTTAAATGGAATAATTTAGTGAAAAACACACACACACACACACACACATCCTAACCATGTGTTGCGGAGATGAGCTGGGTTATCAGTCATCACTCGTATGATGTAAAGCACACACGTCAGAACCTTCAGACAGAAGTTAAAGATTCGGATGCGCAGACCTTAATGAACAAACAGCCCAAAATTCAGATGAAAGGTTGTGTCATGATCACAAAAATTAGTGAGACACTTGCTGTGAAGGCTATTGCATGTCAAACATTTTTGTGTATATCTACAGTCAGGTTCAAAGGTCTGTTTCTCTGTCAAACTAACAAATAGCAAATAACATCAGCCCAGCTGGACATTATCACAAACTATACCCCTCCAAGCTAAAAGGTCACTTTCAATCAGCTGTTTACTGACAGGTACATTATGCCTTATTTCTGCTGTCTGTTTACATTTTAGGAACCATACTTTAAGAAATCAAGATCTAAGGGTTCACAGTCTTTTGTTATAACATACATACAAGAAGTAGGTTACACAAGGCTAAAACAATCAAATACGGTTAGGTCCGGAAGTATTTGGACAATGACAGAGTTTTTGTGATTGTGCATTTATACACCACCACAATAGATTTGAAATAAAACAATCAAGATGTGATCGAAGTGTAGACTTTCAGCTTTATTTTAAGAGGTTCCACAAAAATATGGCATTTACCATTTAGGAATTACAGCAATTTTAGGCAAAGTACTTCCATTTTTAGGGGCTCAAAGGTATGTGGACAATTGACTGACACGAAGTTAATTGACTAGGTGCGGTCCATTCCCTCGTTACTTCAAGACAAATGAAGCAGATAAAAGGTCTGGAGTTGATATCAGGTATTGTGTTGGCATTTGGCAGCTGTTCAACTGGAGCTACCAATATGAAGTCCAAGAAGATTTCAATGCAAGTGAAAGAGGCCATCAGTAGGCTGAAAAAACAACATAAATCTATAAAAGAGATAGCAAAAACCTTAAGTGTGGCTAAGTCAACAGTTGGGTACATTCTTAAAAAGAAAGAAAGCACTGGTGAGCTCAACAACATCGAAAGGCCTGGAAGACCACAGAAGACAACTAAAGTGGACGATCGCAGAATCCTTTCCTTGGTGAAGAAAAACCCCTTCACAACATCAACAGAAGTCAAGAATACTCTGGAGAAGGTAGGCGTATCATTGTCAAAATCTACAATCAAGAGACACCTTCATGAATGTAAATACAGAGGGTTTACAACAAGGTGCAAACCACTGGTAACATTCAAGAACAGGAAAGCCAGATTAGACTTTG
>CM040989.1:16916578-17016578 GCA_022985145.1 Pangasius djambal | reverse complement strand
CACTCACACTGAGCTCACTTACACACTCACACTGAGCTCACTTACACACTCACTAAGGAGCTGAATCACAAAAGTTTCTCTGCTGAATTTATAGTGCACTAAGTAGGGCATCTGAGTCATTATTACATGGCACATGTAATGAAGCTATGCAATATATACAATATACAATATATAGGTGAGTCAGCTTGCAAGCATTTTTAAAGGTACATTCTTCTCCACATAATAATAATAATAATAATAATAATAATAATAATCCTTTGTACACATATTTAATGTCCCTTATACACCAGCACTCAGAGCTGAATGTTTTCAAAATGTGAAACTTTGAAAATAATTTGCAGTAGGAATTTTGGGACTAAGCACTAATGACATTTTCTGAATCTTTTATGTTGTATTGAAAATTGAATAATTTGAATTTATTTATTTATTTATTTATTTTTTTACCATGGATTTAGCAGATGACACTGTTCAACACACTCACACATTTACACACAAATGCTCACTGAGTCACCCACACAATGTACTAATCAACTGTACTTACTTTATCATTGTATTGTTCCGGCTCTTCAGGTTGTTGTGACATTTAGTCTCTCTCTCTCTCTCTCTCTCTCTTTCTCTCTCTCACTCTCTCTCAACACATTCACAGACACTCAGGACTACCTCTCAACTTATACTTAGTATGTGCAGACAGTAAATGATAAATGGATTGTTGAAACAATACCTGCATTCTGCTCATTTATGTCTGTTTCTCTTTGCTTCTCACACATACACCTCTGTCATTCTTACTTTACACTAGGAGTATACCAACACACTCTGACCTGACACATACTCATTGCCTAACTTTGTTTAATTTGTTAATAGGATTGCTGAGCTTCTGTAGGAGAGCCTGAATATAAAACAACAGGGTGCAGATTCCAGTTCACATGGCACCTTTAGGGCACCACACCAAGATTCATTGTTTTACAAAGGATCTTGAATATACTCATATTTATGTAGTGTATCCTATTAGAAGATTACAACAAACCAAATATAAGATTATCAAGTGCTTGAAAGTAAAGCTTGAAAGTAGTCAAACATATCTAGAAACAGGTTTAATAATCTTATGTTTGCTCTTGTAATAGGAAATACTGGATCACTGACTATCTTCAAGATATTTTCACTTGCTAAGATGTTATTTTTCGCAGTGTGGTGCCATCCTGTTTAGTGAACAGAATGTGGTTCTGGACATCCTTGAATTCTAGTTGAATATATACTACTTGCCTCTCATTGCCTTCAGTCTGCGTAGTGGAGAAGGACGCAGCACAATCCACATTTTGAAACATTCTTTCACAACTAGCTCACAAATGCATTTTGCAGAGAGAGAGATTCAAAAATCTTACAAAATGAAGGGGAAAAGAGTAACTGTAATAACAAAAAACTTCTTTTAAAGTGGATTATTGCAAGATCAATCTGGATTTCTCTGCAGAAAAACAAGATTGTTTTGCTTGTTTTGCTTATTTTAGTTGTTTAGGTTGACACGGGGTCAAACTAGTCTGCACAGTGGTGTAGCAGGTTGGCTTCCACCTTATAGCTCGATGGTCCCTGGTTCAGTCTTGATCTTGGTTACTGTGTGTGTGGAGTTTCTGCATGCTTTCCAGTTTCCTCTCACCTCCCAAAAAAGGCCTGTAGGTGGATTGCTATGCTAGATTGCCTGTGCGTGTGAAAGGGTATAGGACTGTGTGCATGCATAGTGCCCTCTGATGGCCTGGCATCCCATCCAGGGTGTATTCCTGCGTCTGGCCCCGTGTTCCCAGGGTTAGACTCTGAATCCACTGTGACCCTGACCAAGATAAAGTAGTTATTGTAGATAGATGAATGAATCAATGAATGAATGAATGGTGGACAGTTTATTAATTCAGTGCTGGTGATGTTTTGGAATGGTATTAGGTGAAATGTCTAATAAAACCATTTTCTAAACAGCTTTGGGAAAATAGTGAAATACTGAGTACACCACTAACAGTTTAGTGCCATCACATTGAAGAATTAGCCTTTTTCTGTTCCTTATAATCTTATAACTGCAAAACTAATCATAATATGAATTATACCAAAATAAGTGGCATATGGTGAGCTAACTGTATGTAAGTCAAATTAAGTTATGCTCTAAAACAAGTTATGACTTCCCACTGTGACAAACCGCCTAACTGAACTGCTGTTAACTTGGATGTATTAAATACACATTAATTCATTAATGACTCAGAGCAGCCTGTCTGTATCCAGAACGGTATAGTGTAACCTGTCTGGTGTTAGCTTACGTGGAAACAGGGCTCAGGTGAATGCTGAATGTGTATGTGCTCATACACGCACATACAAACACACACACACACACACACACACACACACACACACAGTGTTTAACAGGTAGACAGCCCACGAAGTTCTCAAAGAAACAGAGACAAAGAAGGAGAAAGTATTTCTTCATGGGACATCATGCGGGTGAGGAAAACCTTATAACAGTTGTTCATTTGATCTCATTAATTCCCATACGCATTTATTTCCTTTTTTTTTTTCTTTCTCAAGGTTAGGCTGTAACAGAACACAATCAATAGTGATACATAATAAATGATGCATTTTGAAAAGGTAGTTTTCAGAATACAGTTACTTTTTTAGTGTAGCAATGTGTCAAACACACAATTTTGACTTGAAAGTCTGTTTTGTTACTTAATCTAGGCAAATAATTACCAAAAGCATCAGCTTCCAAACTATTAACGGGATCATTTTGCTTTCATGTCACTTTGTGCTCCATTTCGTTTTGTGTGAGGTTAACATGACTTCCATCAGTGTTCAGAAATACTTTTTTTTGACAAATATCTGCAGTCAGTGAAATGGATTTCACACTTGTCTAATTGATTGTTTAAAATACTTGAGTAGGTATATCGGTACCTATTGCTGTATGCATGGAATTTGTCTTTTTATTTGGCTAATGATACAGTAAAAAGTAAGTTTGCTTAAAGAGCTTGAGTAGTCTGGTCTTTCTCACATTTCTAGTCCATACACATTGACTATTCTATGTAAAGAAAATTTTGTTACCATATTCACCATCCAGCAGCATAACAGAAAGAAAACTGCAGATCATTAATACTGAGGAACAGCATCATTAGTATATAAATATTCAGTCTTAAATACAATGCCCAACCTTGGACCTTCTTCTCTTTCTCATGTTTCTACTTGTTAATCTCCTTATTGACCCAAACTGATTTATAAGTAA
Source organism: Pangasius djambal (assembly GCA_022985145.1). Lineage (NCBI taxonomy): Eukaryota > Metazoa > Chordata > Actinopteri > Siluriformes > Pangasiidae > Pangasius > Pangasius djambal. The sequence continues at coordinate 17,013,334 of CM040989.1, read as the reverse complement.
ATATAGCTTTTTTCTCTTATTTTCAATCTCTGTGAGTTTCTTGCATCTTATTTTTGTCTGTTCCCTCTTGATCTTCTGTCAGTTTTAGTTATCTTTTATGAACTATAAATAATGTATAAATTAACACGTAAATAAAATATCTCTTTCTGTTCAGGTCTGTGTGTTCAGGTTGCACACCCATCAGTGGTGTTTCCTGCTCTGTAATGTTGTGCTGTTCCACGCGCTGTTGTTTGGTGGTGACATCGTGGAAGAGTTCCTGCTCCAGTCTTCTCCAGCTGCTTATACTGACCGTGCTGTACTCGAACTCCGTGAGCGTGCACGCAAACTGGATCTGAGCGATACCGTGCCCAACTCCTCACAGATTTACCCTATTAGCTCCAAGCCCTGCCTTCATCACCAAGACCTACTTTTTCTTACTATTGTGTTTAGTGACCCAGATAATGCCAGCCAGAGAGAGGCAATCAGAAGCTCGTGGGCCAATCAGACATTGGTGCAGGACGTGGCAGTACGGACGCTGTTCTTTCTAAACCCATCCACCTTGGAGGCAGAGCATCAGGTGGTGTGGGAAGAGTCTGTCCGTCATGGTGACGTGGTACAGTGTGAAGGGCCTTTGTCACGAGATCACTGGGGACAGGTCAAACTAGCTCTGCGTTGGGTTCTGCTTTTCTGTCCTCATGCCCGATTCGTGGTTTTGACAGAGGATTCAGTTTTTTTAAATGTTCCAGCACTTGGCACCTACTTGCGTACGCTCCGTACCCACCCGGAAGATCTGTACTTGGGCAGGGTCATTCATCATGCCTCACCCGAACGAAATTCTAACAAACCCCACTATGTCTCCTTCCACCTCTATCCAGACCGGTCTTTCCCCGATTACTGCTCTGGTCCTGCCTTCCTGATGTCGCAGGACGTAGTGCGTAAAGTTTATGTGGCCTCTAAGGATGTAGCTCTGGCCCTCCCATCAGATGTCTTGATTGGTCTGTGCGCAAGAGCAGCAGGCGTTGTGGCTACTCATAACGCACGCTTTTCTGGAGAACGACATGTGCGCTACAACCCCTGCTGCTATAACTTCCTGTTCAGCTCAGCCTCAGTGGACGCAGCGCTGATGGGCATGGCATGGAGGGATTTGGGCAAGGGAAGAGGGCGGCACTGCAGCATGTTAGAAACGTATTATAGTTTGGTAGTGTGCAAGGCCATGACTTACCTAAACAGTGTCAACTTTCTCAGTGGAAACAATACAAAAGACTAAATATGTCCATGTAAATGTTCACGTTTAATATAACCTTTAGAAGTATCTACAGAAGTATGCACAAATAAATTACATTTTAAAATAGCTAAAAAAAAAAAAAGCAGAAGAAAAACAAAAAAAGGTAGCAAGTCAAAGTATTCAGTTAGTGATTAGGGGTGTGATCATAGATGAATATGACAGTATGCCATCATTTAAAAAAAAACAAATAGTTATATAGTTATACAGAGAATTTTACATTATTGTTCTATGGCATATAGTATTCTATTTTTAAAAATTGTGAAGATTGTGATATTCAATATAACGATTATCATACTGTCACAGCATTAATTGCAGCTATTAAAATGTCACTTCATAGCTAGTTTTTGAAGATCACTGTTTGAAGATCATTGTATTTTGTGCAGCTTGGAAACCTAAAATACACACACACAAAACACACACACACTGTACTGAACATAAGTACACAAAACAGGTTGAACAGATAGAATAACTGGGTATGTAATTGTACATGTAAAAAAAAAAAGTGTACATTTGACTTTTTTTTGTTTCTACAAATACGGTATATGGCTAAAGGTTTGTGGACAACTGACCATGGGTGTGATCATTAGGTGTCCACAACCTTTTGGCCATATGGTGTACCTACATTTTGAAGTTTTTGTTTTTCTTTGTGCAGTAGTTTCATAACATATTGCGGTAGTGAGTATATAAAAATTTATATTAAAGAACTGATTTAATAGTAGTTCTATTTCACCTGGATACCTTCTTGTGTGTGTGCACACTCGTGCCGAGAAGTTCCAACAAGGCCATGAAGTGATGCAGTATTTGCAATAAATACCACTGTCATACAACCATCTTTCTCATTCTTTTTCTCACCTTGTACACGTCAGACCACACATACACCATATGAAGCTATTGGCTTAGCAGTTAACAAATCCTTCAAAGCTTATGATAGCCTCTTCTCATCTGTTCTGCAATATGGAGTGTATTTTTTTATACATTGCAAGTGTTTTTTTTTTTTTTTTTTTGTGAACTTCAAACTGGGTAAGCAGCACTCTCTTCCAAGGCTTCTTCTAAGTATCTCCCATCTTCTGCCATCTAGCTGGCCAGCAGCCCCATGGCTACATTCCACTAGCATGGCTGAGTGGTTTTCCTGTAACTATGCCATGTACTTTCAATACTAAGCCTAGACCTACTCAAGTCCAAGTCACAATTCTGGGACTGGAATGACTTTTTTTCATTTCACCCTTCGTTCTCCTTTCAAGCTGGTTTACACACAATGCGAAGTATGGATAGCACAATACACTGGTGAAAACAAGCATGTGAAAATAAACCCTGTGAAATATGTCCTGTGTACCCTGAAACCAGCATGAACAAATAACATGGCCCTTTTAAGTGACCAAGTTCAACATACAAAGAGCTATACTGTGTATAATTCCTGCAGTGAAATTCTTAATTGCAAGTTACCATGCTGTGCAAACATCACAAAGAGCAAAGACACGTAAGATATAAGATGCACAATAATGCGGGAATATACAGTGCAGAGACACTAACAATAAATATCTTTGTACAGAATACACATTGCGATATGCAAGTGCATTTTATGTACACTATACACATTATGGACATGAATGTCCTGATTTGGTGTGTGTGATGTGAGTGCTGTTGGAATAAATGATATGATAGAACAGTCCCGGTCCTCATAGTTGCAGATGGGTGTGTGAGTGTTTGTCTATCAAATGGAGATAAAAGAAATTATGCCTGACTGGAGGTCCCATTCAGAGCACTAATTGCTTGTGGAAAGGAGCTCTTCCTGAAACAGTTTGCGTTGCTGCTTATGCTGTGGTAGCTTTTGCCTGAGCACAGTAGTGAGAATAGGCTGTGGTTTGGATGACTAGAGTCCTTTATTGTCCTCCTTGCCTTCTATCTGCATTGCTGAATGTAGATGTCCTGCAGATCTGGATCCCCACCATGTCACCTGATATGACCATCCCTCCAGGTAAGAAGCAAACCATTGCTATGCTGTACCAGGATTTGCAAGGACTCATGAGGATGAACTTGCGACTGACTGTGTTGAAGGCTGCTGGAAGGTCAAGGAGGATAAATACTGATGACAGTTTGATCCAGCAGCATGAACCTTCTCAGTAACCTCAACAAGGGCAGCTTTTGTGGAGTGTGCCACTTTAAAGCCAGACTGGTTAGGATCTTGAAGGTTATTTTTGGGTAAGACAGAGAGGCAGTTGATTGTATTCAGCATGTCCAAGGATTTAGAAAAGAAAAGAGGGAAGTGATACCGATTAGTAGTTGCTGATGTTTGAGGTATCTAGGGTGGGTTTCTTGAGGATAAGAATAACCTTTGCTGTCTTCAATGCAGTCAATACATGACCAGATGTTATTGAGCCACTAATAAAAAATGTAAAAAATGCATTGTCTGAGCACTTGTCTATTACCTCCCCAACAGAGTCTTGGACTGATGGTATTCCTAGTTTGTGACCTAGTGAGCCAATATCGAAATGTATTTTTGGTAGACTTCAAAGCACTATTGTAAGTCGCTCTGGATAAGGACGTCTGCCAAATGCCATAAATGTAAATGTAAATGATAGAAAAGATGAAAGGGGGGAGGATGGGATCCAGTAGGCAGGTGGGGGGGATTGCTGGGCAAGATAGTCTGCAGGATCTCTTCTACAGAAAGATGAGCAAACATGTTAAAGAAAAAAAGGGAAGACTAAATATGTAATGTAGCAATAGGGGTAGGAGGGAAGGACTGACAGATTTTATCTTCTTGTCAAAGAAGGTGGCAATGTTATCTGCAGACAAGTAGGATGGTGAAGGAGGAGGCAAAGGGTTAAGAAGTGAAAAAAAAGGTGTTTTGCGAGGATTATGTGCAGAGGCTTCCAGCTTCCCCTTGTAGAAAGATGTCTTAGCATCTGTCACATTAAATGATTTAAATGATGAAACTTTGGTTTCCATTTGGAACCAGCAGCAACCTAGCAAGAACTTGGCAAGACGGGTGCATGACAGTGGTATTTATCGCAAAACGTGCACACACACACACGAAGGTATCCATATGTTCTGTCCCTAGTTGTTATATGAGGTTCATAGTACCACAATTTTAACCATGTAATTAGCATTGTGGTCTCTTGCACTAAGAGAAATAATCTAGAACTCATATATGTTTTGTGACCAGAGACACACCTGGCAGCCAGCCTAAAATATGGATTATGAAAAAGTATATATTTATTATTGTAACTTTTTAACTGACTGTAGTTAGTCATAACATATTAAGGACAGAATGAATTAAGTAAGGTGTCAGGTTTAGTGTTTACACTGCGTTAGGAGATTTGTCTTAACATTTTTTTTTTTTAAATAATGAAATAGACTTGATAGTGCACACAGACAGGTGGACCCCACTACATATCATTAATATACTTTAGTAAATAATAGTGTAACTGGATTACCTTTCAGTTGCGGTGACACTATATGTAGTCAATTATATGATATAAGATCATAAGCATATTACAAATCAAATGAAGCACTCTAGTGAGATAATATTACCTCAATATAATACACACATTGAAGCTGCTTATTAGATAGACCTACCAGACATGTGTATTTTGTATGTACAGTGGGGTCCAAAAGTCTGAGACCACTAGTGGAAATGCTTCTAATATACATTCTTTTCTAATTTAATACAACATTTTCCTTACACATTATATTATCGTCAACAACTTGAGTGAAAAGTGGAATCTTTGAAATATTTACATGAATTCAGACTTTATTAGTATTCGATATGTCCCCTTTTTGCTTTAATGACAGTGTGCACTCGAGCTGACACAGAATCCGCAAGCTTGTGCAAAACCTCATGATTCATTTTAGATCAAATCCATCGGTGTCGTCTGAACACATGCTTCAATAGAAGAGATTAGTCATGAGGAAAATCTGACCTTTTGTACAAAGCAGTTAACGTGGTCAATATCACAAATTTGCTTACATTTAAATGGGAACCTAGAAATAGTGCAGAATCTTGAATATTAAATACTCAAGATACTGAACATTTACTTTCGTTGGTTTAAATATTTCAAAATTCTAAAACTTTCTGTTTATTTCCAATTTTAAATGAAAAATAAAATCCCAGATTTTCAGCATAGTCTCACGCTTTTGGACCCCACTGTATATAATTACTGACAGTAGACTTTTTTTTTTTTTTAATTTTCAAGTTTTATTATAAAAAGAGCACATACAAAAAGGATAATGTACAAGCTTTTAAAAAAAAAAAAAAAAAAAAACAACCAACAAACAAAACAGTTTGGGTTTAGCGATGCAACTTTTTAAAATCATTATTAGTAGTAGTAATAAATAAGGTACAAAAATTCCACCAAAAGATAATTTCACGCAGAGCTTTTTACTTGACCAGACATCTAACAGCAGTCTCTTCAGCAGGAGGCGCTATTGCTTTAATATGAATGATAAATATTCTAATTCTATTTTTTTTCTGCTAGAAAATCCTCTAGGAAAAAAAAACAAAACAAAAAAAAAAAAACCACCCACAGCTGGACAGCATGTGGCACCCCTGTCACTGGCACCTTCTGGAACTTTTTCTTATTCAATGCAAGCAGCAGCAAAAAAAAAAAAAAAATTAATCCTCTGAAATATTAGTAGTAGAATATTTGTGCTTTTTTATTTTAATTGTACATTTCTACTTCTGTTGTGTAATATATTCAAACCTGAGTAAAACATGCAGTTTTAAAAATCATTTGTGCTTTTAATGTTAATCCTGACCCTGCACTACAGAATGCTGATGTCCTCTGGCAGACAGAGACAAAGAGAAAGAGAGACAGGGGTTGTCAGAATGCCTATGAGAAAGGAGGTGCTAGAGTAGGAAAAGCTAAAGCATTGACAGGTGAAGATAGTGCAAGAATGTGAGGCAGAAAGAACAAAAGAGAGAAATAAGGAGACAAAGAGCAAGAGGAAGTGAGGAAATGAGAGAATAGGAAGAGTGAGTTAGAGTAAGAACAAAATGTGATTAGAGAGAGAGAGAGAGAATTAGAGACAAATATAATGGAGATTGCCAGAGTGGTAGGAAATATGCCAGTGAGAGGGTGGCCCCCGAGAAAACTAAGAGTGCAAACAGGACAATGAATCAAAACCCAGAGCACTCGCACTCCGCCACTGCATATGGTCAATCAGCAAGCGGAATGTCAGTGAGGTCACAGCACCAAGGAAGAAACACGCACAAACACGACCACCCGCATGCGAAAAGCATTCCTGCAAAACCAACTCAAACATGAGGTAAGAGTCTTACTCCATTTTTGTGTTTTCTCTAAATAAATAAAATATGGTTCAACTCACAAAAAAAAATGACAAATCTATACAAAATTAAATATGTACCCACAATATCTACAGTTAGTAATAAATTATGATTGTTAAATACTTAAGGCATTTCAACGGACAAAACCCTGTGTAAACTATCAACGCGAGCCAACATCCACCAATCAGCACACAAGAAGCGAGGCTGAAGAGGAAGGGATCGAGTTCAAATGAAAACCTCCTTGGCAGCAAACAAAATTTAGTTTTGGGAAGCACTTTTGTAAAAAAAAAAAAAATAATAAATTATAATAAATAAATAAAAATAAAAATTAGTGTTACAGCCATATAGGATGGTCTGGACATTGTAATATGGCAATGAATAATATCTGTGTCATGGATCTATTTGGGTTAAGCTAAGTGAGAGGCTTGAGTTTCTGGATAAAGTGGAACAGAATTTTTGCTTTTGTATCGGTTGTCTTGCTACACAACAGTAAAAGTATAAATAAACATTCCTCATTTATACATTCATCTTAGTAACCATTTTATTCTGGCTAGTGTCACGGTGGATACAGAGCCCATCCTAGGTACACCGGACACAAGGTGGGAACACAGCCTGCATGGGACACCAGTCCATCGCCGGCCACCATGCACACGCATATTCACACACTCTTTCACACCTAGGGACAATTTAGCATAGCCAATCCACCTACCAGAATGTTTCGGGAAAGTGGGAGGAGAGCAGAGAACTCAGCAGAAAACAAAGTAAACATGGGGAGAACATGTGACACTCCACACAGTCAGTAATCCAAGGTCAGGATCAAACCCAGGACCGTGGAGTTGTTTGGCTCCTTTAGCCAAAAGCATTGAATTTTAATTTTTAAAAAGATACCTATTTGCAGTCTTACAATGAACCTTGGACCATGGCAGGTTCAGTAAATGCAAATATTAAAAGGTTTAAAGAGAAACCAATATAAAAATAAAAGTAGTTAACAATCCTCAATCCTTGTTCTGTCCCCTTGCTTGCATGCAATTGGTGGATGCTCCTCCATCACAGCACATTCTAAAACAGTTGTTCTAGCAATACAGCATAGCAACCAACATAGCAACCAGCATAGCGACCAGCATAGCGACCACGAGGGGAGACCCGTCACGCACAAAAAAAACCACACACACAATTTAATATACAAGCTCTGCTGCCCCTCCCCTCCCCCCCCTCAAAACACTGCATGTTTAAATACCAATAATAAATAGTTTAACCATGGCAATAAAGCACCAGAGAGAGGCTGGGCGCTTTAGCTACGCTCACATGTGCTTCTTCAGTAGGCATTTTGGGTCAAAGATCATGGCAGGGTTTCTCACACACACACACACACACACACACACACACGCCCACACAGACAAACACACACACACACCCACACACACGCTACATCAGTCTGCTAGTGTTACAGATCATCACAGCTTAAAGGGGCTAATTTACACTCATGCAGAATTATTTTCCACAGACACACACAGTCACACGCCCACAGCCACACCCACATACACACACTCAAGCGTACACTTACAGAACAGCCCAAACACAGAGGCATGCAGCTACTACATTGGAGAGCCCCGCCCCCTATCTACACACCCACCAATCACAATCTCCCCTTGTCTCCTAACTTCCTGGATTGGAGACATTTGTGGCCGCCCCCCCTCATTTAAATAGATTCTGACAGATGCTTCTGTTATGTTTCTTTCTTCTTTTTTTTTTTTTTTGCTTTCTTTTCTTTGTTGTTTTTGTGTGTAATTTTGGCTTTTCTATAAGAATGTTAGTGCACAGCTAACTAATTTCTATGATCCTCCACATTGAAGCACACACAAGGTATGCACACATGTCTCACACATACACGCTACTGAAATAGCTGCAGCATGAAAGAAATGCGCACACACCTGCTCTCAAGCAGCAGTTAAGCATATGTGTGTGTTGTCTGCAAGCTCTGAGTCTTGCAGACCCTGAACTAGAGCTTGTATAAAGACTTTCATTAGGGGCATGGCTTTAGAATTACACAAAAACACACACACACACACACACACACACACACACACACACACACACACACGGATGCTACTAATACACACAGAGACCAGATTACTCTTAATATCATTCTTACATTACTGTGTAAAACCTGTGTGAGTATGAGAGAGAACAGTAATAGTCTCATTGTCTCAGTAATGTGTATGTATGTATGTATGAGATAGTCACTGACTTGATGGATCATGTGTGTGTGTGTGTGTGTGTGACTGTTGTACATGTAAGATATAATGCTTAACTGACCCTGTGTATATAGGCAGAGAATGTAGCGTATGCCACTATGTACACTAGAGAGAGTGCATGTGTATGTCTGTCTATATTTAATGGCATGAGTGTAAATGGTTTTGTGTCTATGAGTAGATGTCTTTAAACTGTTGGCATGAGGTGCATGTTCCTGTGCTCATTTCTGAGCTGTGTTTGTGTGTCTATGTGCTTCAATTCATAACTGTGAACTGAGTCAGCATGTGTGTGTTTCAGCTCTCAGGTGTGAGCTGTGTCTGGATGTCCACTCTGCATATGGGACACTTCCTGCTGGTGGCCAACCACTGATCCACACACACCTGATGAAAGAGGTGCATGCAGGGTAATCGCCTAGAGAGAAAGAGAGAGAGAGAGAGAGAGAGAGAGAGAGAGAGTATAAATAACAATGATGTAGACAGAATTTGTTTTTACACGAAAGTGTGTGTTTAGCACAAATTCAGGTCTGTAGTTAATTTCTAGAATAATTTACACCTCTGGTTGTGTAAGATATTTCTTATATATCATCCCCTATACTGCAGAAAAAAAATACATATTAGCAAATGAAAGTATCTTTAATACAGTCAAATATATCTAGTATTTCCCATTATAAGACTACAGTAAACCAAAATATATGAGTATTAAACCTATTTCTAGATATTTTTTTTAGTAATTTCTAGCTTGAAATAGTCTTGTTCTATTGGCAGTAATTTTTCTAATTTTAAACATATGTATCAATAAAGAAGCAAGATTATCTGCCAATAGAGTAGGAGAATCTAAAGCTTGCACAGTTAAAACCATCTAATAGAAATATTTGATATGTTTGCCCATATTAAAGATATTTTCACTTACTAAGATATAATTTTCGTGCAAATTCTAGAGAGAACATGAGGAAGATCCATATTAAAAACAATGTACTTGCTTCAGCAATTTACCTAAAAGCATATTATATACTAACTACAGTGAAACTAATTGTCTTTCCTATCAGGAAAGAGTCTTAATTGAAACAAACAGGAATAAGTCCTTTTTAATTATATATCTTTGTGATTTGTAACCATTTTCGTAGCTTGATCAATTTATTAGTGATTGTAGGGCTTCATCATGAATACATTTTTATACACACAAATACCTTAACCATTCTGTGTAATGCAAAGTTTTTGGAGAAAATCTACTAAATAATAATAATAATAATAATAATAATTATTATTATTATTATTAGACCTAAAAAGAGGTAGTGCAGTGGATCTCCTACACTAACCATAAGAATGTGAGTTCAAGACCCAGGAGCTAATGTTACCCTTAAGCTATATACTATAAATAGTATCTACCTTTAAACATACTGAAGTATTCAAGAGGAAAATGTAAATATTTTCAACTGCTCAAAAATGAACACTCCAGACATTCATTCATTCATTCATTGTAACTTTAGTTCATAAAGTTCGTCTTTCCTCAAAGTTAGAAAACTTTGTTTAACTTAAGCAGCAGCTGGTTATCAAAATTGTTTGAGTCAAGCCTAGCTCTTCGGGGACTGAAAAGTATTCCCGGCGTGCTGACGAGTAGTTGTAATTAAAATGGAACAGGTCGCAGGTGGTGTGTTCCGTGCCAGTTACTGCAAGACCAATTAGCACGAGTGTGTGCAGTTTCATCTGACATTGATGTGAATTTGATTGGATGTCTTAAAAAAAAATAATAATAAAGCAGCTGGATTGGGCAAGAGAAAGATAGACCAAAAGGCATGGTGTGTGAGCTCTGTAATGACAAATGAAATGAAAATGTATGTATATATATATATATATATATATATATATATATATATAGTGTGAGAGTTAGATACTTAGATAGATACCCCCAAGAGTATGCTTCTTACCTGACATCCTCGCCATCTTCCAGCATGGAGAGACAGATGGTGCATTTCTCGTCCACGTCAGACTCCTCCTCATCACACAGCTTCATCTCCAACGGCTTCCTCTGCAAACACAATTATATAGTTGAGATATGATGGACCACATGGGAAGAGTTGCTGATTTATGTGTATTTGTTAATTTCTTTTCAAAGTGTGTATGTGTGTGGGTATGTATGTACCTTCTTGTACTTGTGAGGGAAGGTAAACCTCTCAATGGTGGTCTGGATGGCTCCTCGGCTCACGCTGCCCAACCGATCCTCCAGCTGAAGCAACTCCTAACACATACACAATTATCAGCATATGCACCTTGAAAGGTGGTCATTTTAATTAGTTTGTTTACGAAGTGTGTCACATAAGGTGCATGTTTATGTGTTACCTCATAACTCTCCCGTACAGCAGAAGCATGACGGCTGGGGCTTAAACTCTGCAAAGCCAATAGGTGCAGCTGAGGATACGGATAATTCCTTACCTCATGGACAACCTGCACACAAAAGTACAGTTCGTGGTCAACCAATAGAGAAATAGCCATGGCACAAGATGACTGTCACATGTCACAATTGGGATAGTGGTGGCTCAGTGGTCTGAGCCCCAGCACCACCAAGTTGCCTCTGTTGGGCCCTTGAGCAAAGCCCTTAAATCACTATTCTCCAGGAGCACTGAATCATGACTGACCCGAGCCTCCTAACAAGAATTTCACTGAACTGTAATGTATATGTGACAAATAAAGGCTTTCTTTCTGCTTGGAGCTTCTGCTTGTGAGTACTTGTGCCACACTTTATGCTGCTGTGAATGGTTCCCCATGGACACCCTAAAAATTGAACTTCCCAAAAACACTTTATGGCTAAATCCTGTCCATGTTCAGTGGATAACCTCACCTGGATACTGTAGACTTGTAGCGAAGAACTGCTGCTGTAATTATAAAAATTATGATGCTCATAATGAACATCCTTTCAAAACACTAAGTACTGTCTTTACAGTAAACAGCTGAGGAAGAAGCATGATGTATAACCCTACTATCTGGTGTCACCCAGAAGAGGATGGGCTCCCTTGAGTCTGGTTCCTCTCAGAGTACCCTCCTTGTGTCATCTCAAGGAGTTTTTTTTTTTTTTTCTTGCCACTGTTGGTCCTTGGATTGCTCATTAAGGACCTGATTCTACATCTGGCTTTATGAAGCTCATACATACATAAACACATAAAATCCAGAAGTGTTTTTATTTATTATTATTATTATTTTTTTTTTTTACAAATAGTACTTTTAGTTGAGCAAGGTTTTGGCTACACTACCTATATCTGATAAATCTTCCCACATTAAATACAGTCATACTCACATTCTCTTTTACTCCCACTTGCCTTTCTCATACACACACACACACACTCAGTACTCACCACTTGCGTAGACGAAGTGTTCCTGGGGAAGTGGTGCATTCTGGGAGAGGCTAAGTAGTGCTGGTAGGGCTGTGGAATCTGCTGCAGTGAGTACTGATGGGACAAACCCGCATCCACACTCAGGTCCCTGACAGAAAAATATAACGCCCATGACAAGAATTAGAGGCAGTAAGTACTAATCAGTGGCCCTCACTCATCAGTGCTTGTAAGTATATGTATGTTTGAATGTGTTTGTGTGTATTTGACTAAAACTCACCAGTCTGTGCCCTCTGCCAGGTATCTGGGCTGTTGTGTGATTGGCGGAGGAATGTGCATGGGCGGGGAATAATCATATCCTGGGCGTAACCGGTGTGTGTTGAGAGGAACACGCTCTTGTGTGCGTCTGTCAAAAAAAACAAAAAACAGATCATTAATATTATGTGATATAATGTGACAATGTTATGGAATTTCTTTTGTTTGTGCTCATGTCCTGGTGCTACTGTAAATATGTGCATAGCTGAACTGCTGTTCTATGTGTATGCTTATGTGTGTATACACTATGTGCCTCTGCACTTCTGTAGCTTTTGTATAAGGGGTTGCCATGGTGGTGTGTGTACCTGCGCTGCAGTAGCTGCTGCTGTATGAGGTATTGCTGCTGTAAGGCCTGAGGTAGGAAAGTGGGTGGGACTTCCTGGTACTGCGGGGCTGTGAGGCCAGTTGGCGGGAACTCTGTAGGAAGGGGTGTGGCCAGGTGGAAATGTCGGCAGGATGTAGCATGGCTGTGTTGGTGCCTATTGAAATGAGTACCTGCACACAAAGGCCAATCACAGGTTACCGAGTCAGAATGATCAAAGACCGGTCCCACTGGAGCTCAGAGACAGTGTGAGAACAGCCAATCAGAGAGAACATACATGTTCAGAAACTGCATGCCCTCAGGAGTCCCAGACTGTCAATATTTTGGTCCTATCATGACTCATATGACACTAGTCACCTGATTCACATGTGTTAGGAGCTCAGATGCAACAGAAACATATACATCTGTTGGCCCCTGTGGGCTGAATTGGGAAACTACGCTCTAGTGGATTTTGTCAACTGTAAACACAAGAAAAAGTACTTTTAAGAAGCAGCAGAACATCCAACCAAGAACCATCCAACCATCCAATTGTGAAATTGAATCACATGATAGTGAAGCAGTGATGTTAACTGTCACCTGATCAACAGTTACAAGTGCATAAATGAACATAAGATACTATATTGACTATAATTATATATTTTATAATTTTTTTTAATGAATGTTTATTTTTATTACTCCTTGAACACTTCTTGCTTGCTGCAGTAATCTGTGAACGTCCCTCTGCGTTTAAAACGTGATCTATCTATCTATCTATCTATCTATCTATCTATCTCTAATACTTAAATACTCAAGTAATACAATGATACTCCCATCATAAAAATATTTTTCATGCACCGTTTAAAGTTTAAAGATAATAAAGATACGATTTAGTTATGTAGCCACAGACAATTCTGGAAATTGGCATCCCTTCTTAAGGAAAATTCAACACTGGTATCAAAAATTAATGCTCAGATTCAGAGTAGGGTTTCTGTGTGTTCTAAAAATTGTTCTTCATAATTCCAGTGTGGGCCGTGACTTAGATTAAACTGTGCCAATTCAATTTCTATACTGTATTAACCCACTGAACTATCACATCTTGTATGAAAATAAAATGTAAACAAGCTTAAATACAGCTAACTAAGCTGATGATTGTTGGAGTGAACTTTTAAACCCTGTTCAGGGTGAACAAATTAGTAGTCCAGGCTATTCATTTTTTAGTCATAGTTTCCTGATGTATACACAATTTCAGCATCCAGAGAAAGAAAACAACCCTACTTCCTATTGACTTTTGCAGAACAAAATGTGTTATTTGATATGTACGTGCCTCACACTGGTGTGATGCACCTTGATGCTGTAACTAAATGTGTCTGAATCCCACCGCCTGCTGTATTGCACACACTCGACGAGACACGTCTAGAATGGCTTTTACTAGGCAGATAATCTTTTCAGAATCACGAACATGCAAGTATGTGGAAACACTGACAAATCAGTGAAAAATAAAGTCCAGTACAATGCTTTATTAAAAGTTATACTACTACTTAGCAGGATATGGACTAGCCTCCTCTCTGGGAATGTGTATACTGATTTTTTCACTTGGTCTGTATTAATGCACTGGGCTAACTAATTAATTAGGTTTCTGGGCACCTGAAAACATGGGAATGGGCAGCAAACTTCGGTTTTCACTTGGCAAGTGGGCTAGCTAATGAATTTATCATTTGCCCACCACTGTTTCTGTAACAGTAGCTCTAAGTGTGAGATTTTGACCTCAGTTGTAATCCGTCACACACTGGACAAGACACGACATACTCAGATGGTGAGAAACAGGTGAAGGAAGAGTGAGAGACAGAGTAAGAGAGAAAGGGGAGGGGAATGGCCAACAAAGGCCTTGGTTTTGCAGCTGCTGCTTAAAGTTACACTAAGGTTTGGGTAGGACTCATACACTTTCCTGTGTAATAGGCTGTACTGGATTTCAAATGGAAATTTGCCACTGGCAACTAACTGGTGTGTGTAGAATTGACTGCATGGAACAAAGTCTTGTTTGACTTTCAGTATTATATCAGCATTAAGGGTAGAACAGTATGCAGAATTCCATATCTGCTCACAAACTTAATTTTCATTTGTGCATCACAGTATAGGATCATACTGGTACATCATGACATTCTTAATTACCTTTAATTGGTGAATGCTGCTAACACATGAAGGGCAAATTTCCAAAAATGATTACAGTTTATCATCTTAATTTTTTTTTTTTTTTTCAAACTCTGATGCTAATGGTGACTACATTTAACTAGATACAGTATATTCCCTGCACTCACATGTGTGTGCAAGGATTAATAGAAAAACAAGAATTAATAGAAATTAGTAGCAGAAATGCACAAAATAGAACTTACCTGCTTGAACTTGCATATTTAGAAGTCAAAATACAATCCTTTGCTGGTGTACCTGGTGCACACTGAATTGAGAAGATTTCTGTGTTTAAAAAGTGGCCAATTTCAGAAAATGGTAGTAGTGGCAACTAGTGACATTTAGCAGGATCATAGTAACTGCTAACTAAAAGTATTGCTTAAAAGAAAATTTCAACATTCTTTAAAAACATTTCTGGATGTGTCACAGTATTGTACAACAAACGTGCACGCTTCTTAAATAAGATTAAAATGTCTTTTAATATCCCTCCACGGAGTATCTATGCAAAGATATCTTCACATATCTTATTTTTATTTATGTTAAATATCAGTATAACTTGATTCTATTTTGGTCAAAATTGAGTTAACTACAGAAAATATATTCCTTTGGGTAAATTTATTCTCCTCTGATGTTATTATTTCACTGTTTAAAGTCTTTGGTGTAATATTTGAAAAACTTCAACGTTCTATCTCCAAACTCCTGCAAAATTTCCTTCAAAACAGGTAAAGTGCTACTGTACAGCACTGACTGGCTTCATGCTCTGGCACACTGGATCTAACATACTTTAATTTCGTAAAACGATTTACAATGAAATTTCAAGGTAAAAATGTGTAGGAACCACTTCTGATTTTAAGAAGTGAAATTGTATTTTAGATCTTAGAGAAAACATTCAGAAAAACTGAATGTCAAAACTCAGCAAAATCATAATGCATGATCATAATGGTCTTAATAGATTCAAATGTCTCTCATTACCATTTATTAGTTTTGTAATGACATTTAGAGATAAGGTCACAAAACGCATGAATCAGATTCTCATACTCTTCAGTGCTCTTCAATGCAAAGATGATGTTACAAATATTGTAACATCATAGTGTATTGTAAATATCGTTATTATTAGTAATGCTTTGTCAGGGCTGTGATGGAGCTGAAGCCTATCCCAAGAACACTGGGTGTAAGGCAGGAATACACCCTGGATACACTCCCATCATAGGCCATCTCACACACGCATTCGCACACTCACTTTCAAAAACGCCGCACAGACAGTAACCCAACCTCAAGATTGAACTGGGGACCCCTGAGCTGTGAGGCTGCAACGCTACCTGTTGCCCCTCCACGCTACCAATGACAGCATAATGTTAACCCATCATTAGCCTGAAACGTCCAAATGAAAATCATCCGAATGATATGGTTCAGCTAGCATGTGGTGAGCTACATAACTTGATACCTTATTAATACAATAGATAAAAGCAAATAACTAATAGTTATATTTCTTGGCTATAAGCTTATAAGACCTAGCTTATTAGATAATTTTAGATAATAGACAGTTACATGTCTGTCTGGCCACAGTAAATTAGCTAGCAAAATTTATGAGGACCGCTTCTGGAAATCTTGTTGAAGACCATTTAGTTCTACTAGTTAAATTTATATATGCATACACACACAGTATATATATAGCTGGAATGACAGTACAGTTCTACTTGACTTGAAATCCATAAACCAGAAAATGTTAAGATGTTAATGTTAAGATGCTAAACTTACATTAACCACTGCCTTCAAATTCAGTGACTGTCTTCAAATGTTAGGTTAGATTACCTTACCTAGGTGTCTTTTGCTGCTTTCTAAATGGGGTTGTACTCTCAGGAGTGTAGAAACACTGATTGTAAAAGTATTTAGAAGTGTCTGTGACAGCAGGACTGTTTCCAGTGCCTTGTATAAGCATTTACTCCCCTTGAACTTTTCCATAGTTTGTTACAACCTGGAACTGAAATGGACTTAATTGGAATTAGATGTCATGAATATACAAAAAAACAGCCCATAATATTGAGTGGAGTGTTTGCGGTATGGCTGGCCTCTAAACAGTTCCTCCCATGTAACATGACATGTTGATCTCTCCTGCTCCTTCAGTGGTCACCTTAGCGTCTTGCTTGCTTCTCTGAGAAGTTTTTGGCCTTGGCACAACACTGCTCATCACCCTGAGAAGACTATCCCCACAGTGAAGTAAGGTGGTGGTAGCATAATAATAGGAGTTAACGCTGGCCTCTTGGTTGCTTCTCTGATTAATGTTCAGAATATTTGTTACAACCAAACCCTGATTGATACATTTCCAGAACTTTGTCCTGGACTTCTTCTGATAGCTCCATGGTCTTCATGATGCTGTTTGTTTAGGTGTTCACATGTCTTAAAAGGACATGGTATCATGGTATCAAGATACCCCTTTGTTCCAGTATTGTCAAATACTAGAGTGCCTTGCATAAGTATTCACCAAACAAACAGCATCATAAAGCCCACAGCGCTATTAACACAAGTCCAGGGAATGATCTGGAAAAGTCTCAATCAGGGTTTGGTTATTAAAGAAATCCCAAAAATCTCACAGAGCACCATTAAACCTTAACACTATTTTAAAAAATGGAAAAGAATATGCCTAGAGGATGCAGTCCATAATAGTGCCCAGGTTAAGAGGGAATTAGTAAAAGAAGCAACAGCAAGCCAATGGTAACTCTGAAGGAACTGGAGAGAACCACAGCTCAGGTGGAAGGTGATGTTCACTGGATACCCATAGCCTGGACACTCCACAAGGCTGGGCTTTATAGACGAATAGCAACCCATATGAAATCCTTATTAGGGTTTGCCAAAAGGCACTCAACCAACATAGACAGATTCTCTGGTCTGACCAAAATCGAACTTTTTGGCCTTGGTACCAACATTGTTAATCACTCCAAGAACTCCATCCTCACAGTGAAGCATGGTGGTGGTAGCATCATCATATTTAGAATTATCCTTGGTCTCTTGTTTGCTTCTCTGTCTAATGCCTTCCATACCCTGTCAGTGACTTTTTGTTGGACTGCCTCCCTAGGCAGAGATGCAGTTGTGCCACATTCCTCCCATTTTTTTAATAATGGAAATCTCTAGGATTAGTTTATAACCAAACTCTAATTGATACAAAACTTTGTCCCAGAAATCTTTTGATACCACAGAGGTCTTCGTGTCGCTATTTGTTTAGGTACATTCTCTAACAGATCCTGGGGCCTTCCAAAAACAGGTGTTGAGATCATATTGAGATCATGGGTCACTTTAATTGCACACAGGTAGACTCGATTCAACTAATTATGTGACTTTTGATGGTTGCACTAGAGCTAATTTAGAGTGTTTCACAGCAACAGGGATGACTACTTATAGTCACAATCACAACATTTACATTTATTTATTTTTTTTATAAATAATGTTGCAAACTATAGGTGTCCGCAAACTTTTGGCAATATAGTGTATAATCCCAATTAGGTCCATTTCAGTTCTAGGTTGTAACACTATAAAATTTGGAAAGGTTCACTGCCTTCACGTTTGATAATAAAAATCAACTTCCAGACCTAAACGTATGAAAAACATTATATCGAAATTTGGAAATAAAGCATCCAAAACTTTTAGCCATGTTTGTAACACAAAAGGATCATGTGCTTGCAGAGGAGAGAAATAGGGAGATAAATTAAGGAAATAAAAGAGACAGATGCAAATGGAGATGTTTGTGGACTAAGTGGAGGTGAACAGATTGCCTATATTTTTGTGACAGTAAGTTTCCCATGATTCAGCTTGGCAAGTGAGAGGAGCTGAGAAATGAATCTTGGGGAAGTGGCCAAAGAGGCCAAATAACTGGAAAGGGGGTGGGGTTTGAAGGGAGGTCACATGGAAATCAGCAGAGAACACACTGAAGGTTAAGGAAAAAAACTACAGTCTTTATTGGAAAATATTAGTATGAGTGGAACCATGTGATACGAATAATAAGAAGAATATTTCCATGCAAATAAAAAGAAGAGCCAACCATGCTCCATAAGGTTAAAACAACAGAAGCAGCATCCAATGGGTAGATGTGTATGCTACAGCACATATCAGTACAGCAGGACATCTCTACACAAAGATACATTGGAGTTTGCTGTTCAAATGTCAAAAGAAACAAAATTTTTAAGTAATGAAAAATAAACATGATCATGCATTGAAGAGCCTAATACACAAACAGAAAGCCAAGAACCACAACCAAAGAATTAAAGACATTTCAAAACTCTAGGAAGATTTCTACAGCAGTGCAGTTCTAGGGATTCCTGTAACGTGGATGGCGTTCACTGTGGCCGAGCTTGAGGCACTAGGAGCACTAGTGCAAGGCTAAACATATGAGGATTGGTTAGCAGAAATAAAGAATGGGGGGACATTTGGTGTGCTTAGTTCAGATAAATAGAAAATTTAAGGAATAAAGGGAATCTGTAGCCAAGATCTTTAGTGTGAAAGCTTCCTGTTTGGTTTTCATTTTGCAACGTCTTAATTTTCATCTTTTATGATTGTATATGACATTATCACTACTACATTTACCTGTGGATTTTCTCACAGTGCAGCATTTTGACCATAATAAAAGTGACATTTGGCCTGAAAATGATGCATGCGATTCTGCCTTTAAAAAAAATCATAGAAAATACTTGTGCTGCTTCTGGCTAGGACAGTCTTTATATCACAAGGTCAAAGCCTGCTTACACTACCTACGAAGACTCATCCTGAATGGAATGCAGTGGTAGTGCCATCTTCTTTATATGTTTTTAATATCCCAATGTTGCTGAATTCTTGACTCTTACTGGTCAGAAGGTGTTGATTACTTTTCTATTACAGCAGCTCTGCTGGTCGCAAGGCAAATCACAGGTTTATATTAGCCTCCTCTTTCTAATATTTGTACGTAACAACTCATTCCCAGGGACATTCACATGGCAGATGCTCCATATAAACTAAGTGTAACAATAAACAAACAAAAAAAAAAGCAAACATTTTCCCCAATTAAAAATGTGCTGTATTAAAAAAAGAAAAGAAAAGAAAAATGTATAACCATTCGCATGTACGTTTATTTAAGAGTTATGGAAAGAGTGTTCACTATCAACACTGTAACAATCGGTAAGTTTTCTGCCATGGGAAAGTCTTCAGGACAGAGGATTACGTATCTACCACGTTCACCTCACACTCTTGTTCCATCTGCGAAGCATAATGACTGACTACTTGGTTGAGCTTTGCCTTTTTTACAAAGGGCATGGTGATCTTTTAATATTTTTAATCACTCATGCTTTGCGGATTTGTAACTAAGGTGCGCAGTCTGAATCTTTCCACTGTAATTCTGCTGGTTGCAGTAGAACTCAGAAAGTGAAAAGCCTTCACTACAAAGACTGTTGGCCCTCAGGTCATCAGAAACATTCAACAAATCAGATCATTTTCAGTTCAAATGGATTCACTTAATGTTTTAATTGATTTGGAACCATGTGCCAAAGGCTTTTGCGCTATGGTTATAAATATGCCAATGTAGTGCTTATTAACACGAACAGCTGAAGCTCAGTGGCAACCATTCAGTGCCTGTGACAGGAAGGTTAGAGTTGCTGAACTCACACTCCTTAAAGACAGGCTAAGATGTCTGATCTTGGCTTTGTAAAAGTGCTTGAAAGCCTGGATGAAAGCACTTAGGAATTCTGATTGGCTCGTATGTGGCTTTGGCTACTGAGACATTTTCAAGAATAAACACCAATTTACTCAGGACAAGAAGCGAACGCATCCACTTCACAGAAATTTACAGGCTGAAAAAAATGTAAGTCTATATGCCATTGCTGAGGAAAAATAATAAAATAAAAAAAAAATGGGACAATCACAATGATAATTGTAGACTGCTACAATGGGTTATCATTAACCATGACAGTCCTGAAACCAAGACAGTGGTGTCTTCTCAAAAAAGAAGAGAAAGGAGTGTGTTATTCTGCAGTCGCACACAGAAGGATACTGGATGAGTGGGAAGAAGGTTGGTTTTTGGTTTTTAAATGCCAATGTCGTCTTCGGATGGAAAGAGGGGATGGAGGCAGAGGGAGGCAGAACACAGGCAGAGAGGCGATCGCTATAGCTACACAATGGAAGAGGGGAGAGAGGAAGACAGATAGACTGAGAGAAGGAGAAAGAGAGAGATAGAGAGGAATTGGAGTGATGTGGCATGTAGCGGCGGCCTCCGGACTATGGAACAAGGAAGGGTAAAAAAACAGGAAAACAGAAAACACAAGCACAATGAAATGCTACTGCATGACCTGTATAGTATGTACATCACAGTATTATTAGATAAACAGCACAAATCCTGCATTATTATTTGATCTTAAGTAGCACTTTTTTTTTTTATTGTGTCTTTTCTTGTGTCTGTTCTGAGAAGCTATAAAATTGCTGTAGTAATGAGTGTATTCCTGTATATCTGGGTCTTGTGTGGTATTGAGTATTCAGTAGCATTATGATGAGGGATTTCTGATGACAGCCTTCATTGCAGTGCTCAGTGTTTAATAATGCATTATCACCACAATTTAACTAAAGACGCAAAACGGCCATTTCTCTCCAAATAATATTCAAGGAGGAAATCACAGACTGCAGCTGGGACACAAAAGATGTGTCCTGCACTGTTGTTTATAGCCTCCGAGATCAAAATTCAATCAGATGATTTGAAGTGCTTTTACATGTCTACAGTATCAACTCAATAACGCTGCAGGTTTAGAGCAGAGATATATTGCTATTGTTGGCTAGAGATGCTCAAACAAACAAACAAACAAACAAACAAAAAAAGGTTGTATCGATCAACCTCTGCTAATATTAGCCGACGTGCCTCATCTTTTCGCCAGTGCTATGTTAGAATTCCAAATGGCTGACTGATTAGTGCACTAAGCAGGGTATACACGCCGCTAAGCCTGTCCCTATGTAGTGCACTGGTATAGGGAGAAGAAAGCCGTTTAGGGTTTGGTTGCTGTCGTTGTCGTTGCTGTTGCCATTAGCGAGCTCGTTTCGGCGCTTCTTTAGTAAGTAGTGTTAGTAAGAGTAATAATAATAATAATAATAATTTTTAAAAATAAACATAACGATACCTCTGCTTCTTACTGAACCAAACACGGGAAGAACCAGATATCCGACATGAACTAACACCATCCTGACTCCTTTTGCCCATGGACGCCTTCGGCTTCTCAAACGCAGGACCATTCAAAACGCAGCTGCCGAGACGCCGCGTGCACAAAGAGAGCGCCAGCCAATCAGCGCCCACGTACTCGTCTTCTGGAACCTCAGCCTCAGCCAATCGCAGTCCTCAAAGCCCTGAGCGTCTCTGCAGTCATTCAGCACGACCATTCTAAATACTGCAGCCGAGAGAAGCAGCTGCTGCACGCACAAAGACCGCGAGCGCCAATCAGAGACCAGAGATCTACTTCCGGCAGCTCCACGTTCAGCCAATGGCGTGGCTGCCGGACAGCGCAGTGTGTTGTTGAAATTGCCATAGAGCCAAAAATACAGCGTGCTAGTGTGAATGACGTCAACTTTGTGTGGGTTAAAAGAACACTGAGGAACCTGCTGTCAATTAAAGATAAATGATTCAATACTAATGTCCACAAGTGGCCAAATACCACGACTTGTAAACCACTTTGGACAAAATCCCACCTGTCAAATTAATAAGTGTTAACGTAATAACCTCAACCCTAATAAAAGAAAGGGTTCAACAAGTCTAACACTGGATAACCCTCAGCTTTGTTCAGTGCCTGGAGGGCTGCTGGGTAGAATTTCACTCAACTCAAGTGGGTGTGGATACAATTTAAAGAATAAAGCCAGTTTCTTTGGGATGAGGTTGATTACACCACAACAGCAAATGGACATTATTCTAAGTGATTTTGATCTACTGCCATTTGCTATATGCAGCTGAAAGTACTGTAAATAAATACAAGTATTAACACTAAAGCCTGTTGAACTGAGATGTCCAAAGGAAATGTGAGTGGTGGGCTTCCCTGACCATAGCAAACCCCATATGGCAGCTTTTGCCCATCCCCCATTCCCTCACACACACACACACACACACACACACACACAGAGGTCTGATTATCTCTGCTCCTTCTGTTCGGTCTGCCAGACGTAACACATGGTGCACAACCCCCTACACACACACACACACACACACACACACACACACAAATCCTGATACTGTACTGAAACATAATTAACAAAGAACAAAAAGAATTAACTTTATGGTTTACTGTCTACATATACTGTATCTGCAGCAGTGTAATTATAGCTAGTAATAATAAAGCAATTACATTTTGTCAGTACACTAATACACAAACAGCCAAAGCAACGGTCTTACCATATCGCACAACAAAAAGTGTGAAGAATTATTATATTCACCTTCGGTCATTTGTGGTCTATTAAAGTTGACACAGACATTTTGAAAAAATACCAAATGAATATAGGGCATTACATATCAAAACAATGAAATACACTATTTACTAATCTAACCCCAAACAGGATTCTGCTAGAATATTTTTGATAATTGGTTTAATTTTTTTAATTAATGGTTTCTATTTTGTATCATATATAAGTAGCAGTAAACACAAATACAAAATCAAATAAATATTTAGCAGGGAAGGAAAATACCTGAGTGATTGTCCTTCATTCCTATACAAAATGATAAGTATCATTTTGGCATATTTATTCTTTATAACTTTACTTGAGTGTTGCTCAGATTGAATAATTATACTCGTAATTACATGTACAACAAAAAAAACCCATACTTTTTACTCCTCATATTTTTATTTAGACCTTAAAAGTACTCATTACAAATCACAAAGGTCTCTTCTTCTTTCATCCAGCCAATGTAAGGTATATATATATCAGTCGATTCAGCTCAGTTTAACATCTATACCAATCATGTTCATCAATATAAAAAACTATACTGACCTCATGCTACACAATGTAGTTAACACTATGGCTATCTGTGTGCGTCTGAAAATGGATAAGCCTCTGTAGTGTTGAAATTGAGGATGAGTGCCCTTGGCCCTACCTCAGTAAAATGTTTCAGTATGCTGGAGTAAGCAAAGACTTGCATTAAATGAGGCATCTCAATCTAATTTAAACGAGCATATTGTGGTAAGTTTTGCTAATTTCATATTTAAATAAATTAGCCTGTTTTCTAATGACAGGCTAGACTAACATCAATTCCAGTAGCTAACATAATTGGCTAGGCAGTAAGTGAAATTCAAGCTAATGGTAAGTATTTTTTTTTCCCTCTTTTGGGTGCTCCTGTTTTTGGGGTCACCACAGCAGATCATCCGTCCGGCGCAAATTTTACACTGGATACCCAACCCTCCCCATTTTCCAGGCTTGAGACCGGCACTGAGAGTGCAGTGGCTCGTGCAACCCTCCAGTGGCTGGGATCGGTTCCCTTACTGGAAATCGAACCCAGGCCGCAGCGATGAGAGCAGTGCATGCTAGCCACTAGTCCTTCTTCTTCTATCGGCTGCTCCTGTTAGAGGTCACCACAGCGGATCGTTGGTCCGAATATTTGATTTGGCACAGTTTTTATGCCAGATGCCCTTCCTGATGCAACCCTCAATTTTATCCTGGCTTGGGACCGACGCTGGGAGGGCACTGTCCTGTGCCACTGCAGTTGGATCCCTGGCCGGGAATCGAACCCAGGCTGCGGCGATGAGAGGACCACATGCTAGCCACTAGTCCACCGGGGAAAAATTCTAGCTAATGGTAAATATTGGTTATTTACAGAATATTTTACTTTTGATTAATGCAATAGCAATCTACATAGCATTAGTCAAGCAGATTACGAGTAAACTTACAGACACTGAATGATGTTTTCAGGCAAAACGGAATAGCTGCTTTAAAACAATAATCTAACAGTTTTAGATAAGCAATAAAATGTACTCCACATAAAAAACATGACGTTAACTGAGTTTCAATGATTAACAGCATTTACTCTTTAATACTTGAGTACATTCAAAAGTAGCAACTTTTTGACTTTAACTTCAGTACATTTTGGCTTGGATACTTCCACTTTTAATTGAGTAACATTTTGACACAATATTTATACATTCTTTAGTACTTTTTCCACCCTTTATATGTAGTGTGACCACCATCCTTTTCCTTATAAAACTGCACTAGTTCTCAGGTACACTGCCATGTTTACATTTTTTTTTTTTTTTTATAAATCAGCTGCTAGGGTATTTCAAGCATCTTATATAATTTGTAGACATTGATGATAACACTTGCTCCTGTTCTATAGTTTTTTTTAAAGGCATACAAATTTCCTGTAACTTTTCAGGTTTTTTTTTTTTTATAAAAATGAAGACATTAATACTATGAAGTTACACATATGGAATTATGCAGTAACCAAGCAAAGTGTTAAATCAAAAATATTTATATAAAAAACTCTTTACAGTATTCTTAATGAAGCTTTTCACTCTTGACATCTTCTCAACCAGCTTCACCAACTTTTGTTAAAGTTTTCAAATAGGCTTGTTTGGGGAAATAGTTAATTCACTATTTACTATTCACTATTTGTAAATTTGTAAACATTGAATCTTTATTAAAATGTCTTTAAGACAATAAAATATATACATATAGTGTGTCCAACTTTCAGACTTTTTATTTTTATGTGACAGTATAACAATGTTAGTGTACTTATATATATTATTTTTTACTCAAACCTGTTATTCTACACATTGTACATCTTATTCTACTGATGTCTAGATATCTAAGGTTTAAACATAATTACATTAAAAAATAAAGACAAAAATTCACTTATAATGGCATTTGTCGTTAATTTTAGATTAGCAAAATCCAATTTAAAAAATCTAAATTCAGATTTTTTTTTTTGCTTCACACCAAATCACAAACTTGAGGCACACATATGAAATGAATAACTTTACACTCCACTCCTGTTCTATCAGTGCAACAGGCTCAACCCACATTAGCATACAGCTGTAGTGTGTGTATGTGAGGGGTTTTGTCCTGAGGAGTGAACAGACCAGCTGCCGAGCCCTAACCCCCACCCCACAGTGCCTGAAGGTCAAAGGTCTGGAGCAGCTTTCCCACGGTAGTGGCATCTTCTGGAATGTATCTGGTGATGCTCTGATGATTTGTTAATAGGATATTCTGTGCATAATAATAATCTCCATCAGAAACAACAGCTCGAGCGCAGACAGTCCAACAAAAATAGAAAGAAAACATACACATTACTCTTTAAATAGCTTTATTAATCTTAAAATAGTTCCCTTTATTCTAATATTCATAATTTGAAGAAAGTAGAGAACTTGGAGAAGCAAAAAATATGTATTAACACACATTGTCCATAATTTAAAATACTGCCAAAAAGTTACAATGTGAGGAGAATAGAGCATCATCATTATTTTACTGGGATGGTGTATAAAATCTAACTGATCCCTAACTCCCCTGTCTTATTGCTGTTGATCTGTTGGACAGCAGACTGATGACCAGGGTATGCACAGTTTTACCTGGACCTGATAAAATCATTCCCTTTGTCGAAAAGCAATGAGCTGTACTCAGTTAGAGATGTTCCTATAATTCGTTCGTTATTACATTAATTTATCTGCTGACTAAATTGCTGACCTTGATACGTCCCTTGTGTGTTCACTGAGCCTCGAATGTAAGCGACTCATCCATTCCTACTTAAAGTGTGTTTAGAATCTGAAGAGACACCAATACATTTTTCCATCAGTATTCAAGAGTTGCCATCAGGACGTTAGAAAAGTCAAAAGAATTCTCTGCAGCTTAGGTTCTCTCTGTTTGAGATAACCAGTGCTTCTTGAATAGTGTAGTGTCCTGTAATCTTTATTATACTAGCTGTATTAATATGTTGTGGTATTTTAAGGAAGCTAAGAAGCTTAAAAAAACAGGTCTGGTCTTGCTTCCAGCTATCCAGCTCTTACTAAGTAAGGAATGAATAACATGATAGAAATTAAGGATGCCAGCTACATAGCTCAACAAACAAGAAAAAGGTGCAATTAAACTTAGAGAGGGGTGAGTGTAGGTGTTGTAGTGAGCCAAAAGGTGCAACAACAACAGGAAATGGATCTATAATCTCTCTAAAAGGGCACTATGGGCAAACAGAACAAGGTTTTTCCCAGCTCTGCATCCTGGTTGACACATAACTCATCTCACTACAAGAACCAAAACGAAGACTTTACATGGGCAATACGTTACGTAAGGAATAAAACAGAACGCGGCATGTTGTTATAAGACACAGCTTCCCAACCTTGTTCCTGGAACATCCCCTGTCCTGCACATTTTAGTGTTTTCCCTGCTCTAACAGTCACTTCAACTCAGGAAGGACTTTTAATTAGCTGATTAGTTTAATCAGGTGTGTTGGGAGCAGGCAAACACAAAAATGTGCAGGACACGGGGTACTCCAGGACCAGAGCTGAGAAACTGTGTTATAAGAGAATAATCAGTGGCTGAATGATGTGATGCAGCCTGATGCAAAGTCCAACCTGAAGTTGATTATGTTCCAGTAACGGCATTTATGGAAGTGTTTTATTCCTCTTATACCACAGCAATTTGCCAGCTATTAAAAATATAAAATTGTAAATGATACCATACTTTTTAACCATTTATCGTTACAGTTAATGGTGTGGAACATCCGCAAGACACATCCTGTTATCACTTGCATTATAACTTTATAAACAGTCATTCCCTCACCAGCATCTCGTTCTTTCGTTACTGAGAAGCAGAAAAGTGCACCCTCCTCTGTCCTGAAGACTCTCCCATGGTGGAAGAGTTACTGACCATTACGAAGCACTGACACCTGAAACACCTTCAATAAATGGTAAATAGATGTTCCCTTACAGAAAGCTTCACCATATCAACGATTATTTCTTTGTTAAACAACAAAACATTTTAAAATTATTTTATTATTTGGCTTAAAATACATGGATCATCCACCATACAAACCCCTGTGAAGCAGCTGTCACTATAGAAATGATAACATATTAGAATGAGTGCATTAAAATAAACCTGTCATAAGAATTATTGCTGGCACTACTATCAGAAAAATTAGTTAAATACTTTCATTTCAATCAGATTGGAGAATTCAACAGTGCTGTGGTATAAGGTAATGTTTAGGTTCAAAATTAGTTTGAGAATCATACAAGATCTTGCCATCAAGTCCATGGGACAAAATTTTGTTTTAGTACAGGAGTGTCAATCTCAGACATATCGGGATTTCTAATTTTCCCTTCTCCAACACACCACATTCAGGCAATGAAGGTTTAGGTAAGCAGATCATTTGAATCAGATGTGTCTGACACTCCTAATATACAATCAGAAATTACACACAAGATGAGAACGACTGACAGACATGCACCTTATGGATTTGCATACCACTGTGCAAAGCTAACTGATGTATCAGTAACAGCATACTTTTGTTTCTGTGGACAAATCCATGTCATATGCAAGCGAGACAAATATTGCTTGGCTATTACAAACGTCCACATGATTTTAGCAGGAAGAATGTTACTGTCATCTTTCACTAACTCCTCCTTCCCACATTCTCACACGCAGTCTGACGTTCTGTCACTCTGAAGAGGAAGCTAAATGATGTGATTGAATATGCAAAAAAAAAAAAAGAAGAAAAAAAAAAATCAGTAGCCAAGAAAAAATCTGCAAATAACCACAGCAAAAATGTATGCCAACTATATTTGGAAATCTGTATTTCCTTTCTAATAACTCTCATTCAAGCATTTTTTCAGAAAGAAAAAAATAATTAAATATTAATAGGAACATCTAATGCTGTATTATGAGAAAGCATGATATAGCAAAACTAATATACAATCTTAGATCAATATGGATATTAAGCACAGTTTAAACTAGTCTCAATTACTAATTTAAAAAATAGTGACTAAAAACGTCTAAGAATTTTCACAAGCTGATGCTTCTTTTCCACTGGCATAAAGGCCATGTTCTGTGCTAAAATATATAAACACAAGTGTGTCTGAAGATATTCTCTTGTGCAGAGAAACTCTCTTTTTCACACGCGCACACACAAGAACATACACTCAGGCAGCAGCATTGAAGTTTGATAACGCTTCTCTCTGTAGCTCTTTCTCACACACATGCACAAAAAAACCTAATCGAGCTATTGCTATTCTCAGAGTAAAACCTGCAATTTTTGCACTATAAAGCAGCTTTGCAGTAAGTTACAGCAAAGGGTCGAAGACACCTGAGGCTAACAGCAGGCATCCGTGTGTGTGTTTGCCAAACTACACAAAACTTTGAGATTTAACCTGATAGTCTTGTTAAAAATAGGGAAAAAGGCAAATTTCAGTGCACATGTAGTAAAAATGAAATATGAAGTCATACAGTAAATATCTAACAGTAGTTTTGACAATTTTGTTCAGCTATGCATTTGGATAAACTGAACTGAGCAAATCTGATTCTGCCCAACATGTTTTTTTTTTACAGACAGTAACCTCACCAGACTTTGACTTGTTGGAAGAAAATGACTAGCTTGTGTCTGAAGTAAGCTCTGATTCCATTACAGTACTGCTACTTGTCATACATGACAGGAAGTATTACACACAAGGAAACTGAATTTACATCAACAGTGTATCTACACACACTTAACTTGATGTGGCCTTCCTAAAGCTTTCAAAGACTGATGGTTGACAGCAGAGTGAAAATATTTCAGATTCAGTTCAGTTCAGATTGTCGCACCAAACCATTAAAAAAAAAACTTTTTTTTCTGAAATGTCACCAAACCGATAAAGGGATAAAATTTATAATGTTTAAAGACACTCAAGCAAACACTGTGTCTGAGTGCCTAGTGTGTGGGATCACAGCAAGTATCTGTGCCGGTCTTCATCCAGTGTCAGATCCACCACCTCAGGGGGCGGAGCCCAGTCAGGCTGGGTGGAGACTGCTGTCCAATGGGGCATGGCCGTTTGCTTCCATGCTGACAGAGACTGGATGACGCCACCTCTTGGAAATCTTGACACAGCACTGGAGGAGAACATGACAAACCATTAAGAGGACACAAGGCCAAATAATCAATGAATGTTTGATTGACTGAAATGTATTCCACATATATAAATATTTTTGAAACAGTCATTTTATTGTAAGTTGGCAACTAGGGAGAGCAATAGACTGATGCACTATATGGCCAAAAGACACCTGACCATCACAACTCATATGTGGTTTTTGAACAATATCTTCCAGATTTAGTCTCCCTTTGCTGTTATAATAAGCTCCACTCTTCTGGGAAGGATTTGCACTAGATTACTGAGTGTGGCTGTGGGGATATGCCCATTCAGCCACAAGAGCACTAGTGAGGTCTGGCACTGATGTTGGGTGAGGAGGCCTGGTGTGCGATCAGCAGTCCAATTCATCTTAAAGGTGTTCAGTGGGGCTGAGGTCAGGGCTCTGTGCAGGCCACTCTAATTCTTCCAACCTTAGCAAACCACTTCTTCACGGACCTCGCTTTGTGTACAGGGGCACTGCTATGCTTGAACATGTTCAAGCCTCTTAGGTTCAGTGAAAGGAAACCGTAAAGCTACGGCATACAAACGCATTCTAAATAATTGTGTGGCAACAGTTTGGGGAAGAACCACATATGGGTACAATGGTCAGGTGTCCTCAAATTTTTGGACATATAGTGTATAAACATAAGGGCTGTAGGTAACCTGGCCAATTGTTAGTAATAAAAAAAAAAGGGGGGCAATTAACAACACTTAAGACAAGGGGTGTACATAACCTGGCTTAACAGCTAATATAAATAAATAAATAAATAAATAAATAAATAAATAAATAAGTGGTTAACAGCCAATAGAAATAAAGTGACTAACAAGCTAAATGTGACTTATATACATTAATAAGTAGGTAGGTAAGTAAAATAAGTAGCTAACAATAATGCTTTGGAGTGTTCCCAACCTGGTATTTTCCTGTACGCCGACAATCTCCACTTCACTGTCAGACAATGGCAGACTCACCTGGGGAGGCGCCACCTCTACCGGACCTACAGTAACACAACCAGGACAAACATTCACAGACTCTTATTACACTATGCGGGGTTCAGTAATATTTGGTGGACAAATAATGTACATGACCCAAAGTATAACAGAAAACTTCTGAAATACCTTTCAAAGGTAGAATACAGTCAGGTACACAAATATTTGGACTTTGACGGTTATTGTCATTTTAGCTTTTTACCACAGAATATTGGAGTTGAAATTAAATCATGAATATGAGCTCAAAGTGCAGACTTTCAGCTTTCATGCAAGCGTATTGTTTATTCAAATAGGGTGAACAATACTTTTGACACCTTAAAAAGTCGAGGGGCACATATAAGAAGCGCCGTAATTCCTACACCGTTCACCCGATTTGGATGTAAATACCCTCAAATTACAGCTGAAAGTCATATTCATTATTTAATTTCAACTCCAATATACTGGAACAGATGACTGAAATAAAAATAACCATCCAAATATTTATGTACCTAACCGTATATTGAATCTTACTCTATTATTACACATCTCTAATATTAAGATGTTCCTGAAGAACCTGTGCAGGGTACGAGTTTAACACACCACTGACTTTCTTCTTGCTGAATTTCAGGCACAATTTATGCCCTTTTTCAAGGGCAGATGCCTCATGACACTCCTTGTTAATGCAGTCTTCTGAGAATGGTTACAGTATCTGTTGTGTTGCTAAATCAGAGCGGAGCAGCAGAGCAGCACTGGCCAATTTTTCTGAAGCCGGTTCTAACATTGACAGGATTGCCCAGTAATCATGTATTGCATGTTCTATCCTTAGTAATAATTTGAATCCCTAGAAAATTATAATCTACATGTCACTGCTCACTAGAATTCCACAGCTGACAGGCGTGACTCGGCTATAATCTGGAATGTTGTATCTCTGTTTGCTTTTTCTAATTGCTCTTAAATTAAAAATAGCCAAAGAAACTGACACTTTTTAAGCGTTCTGTGCCTGTTCCACATTCTGTTCTTAGAATCATTTGGCTCTACAGTTGAAAAGTGGCTACAAAGAGGATTCCATTACTTAATCACCTCAATTTCAGCTTGGTAGAGGTCCTTTTCCTTCCAAGCCATTTATACGCTGAAGCATTAACGCTAATCTCTGTTTTTTCACACTGTATTACAAGAATGACGATGCTAAGGATGCGCAGTTCCTGAAATCTAAAAGTATTTTATGTTCACTTCGTTCTGATCGAGTGCTGTGGTTATATTCCAAAACAGCACTCTTTCTCAGTCCTGGTCCTGGGTTAGTGATCTCCGTGCTCCCAACTCACCGGATTCAATCGATCAGCTAATTAATGGGCTTGAAGCAGGTTGAACAGGGAGTGTTAGAGAAGAGGAAACACCACTGGCAGTGGTACTCCAGGAACACGATTGAGAATCACTGCCCTATCGACACTGTGTGCTAAGACAAGGGCCAAAGTTGCAGTTTATCCTAAAAAGGCTATGTCTGGTGCTGACCTGTTGCTTGAGAAAGTGGAATTTGGGTGTAGGCTACACTTTCATGGAGCAAGCAGAAGGTCTGTTGGACCAATTAAAAAATTGGAGGTGAGAAAAGGGAGATTTATTGTAAATCCAATGCACCATACAGAGATCATCTATCTTTTTAGACTCTCATGAATGAATTAAAGAAAACTGAGTATATACACAGACATCAAAGAAATAAATTAACTTCAACAGTAATCATAGTCTTCAACTTTATCTGAAGTGCCAGTGTGGCCGCGCACATTCAATCTGGCCAAACAGGCGCCACCCATCACTGAACAACTACTAAGTGTGACTTGTATGGCTGGAATGCAAATGCGCAGCCAACACAGCCCTTTGTTGATAAGACTGATGATCTCGGAGCTGTGCTGTTCTTGCTCATAAGTTTCCTTTCTATCTATTCCTCCTTTGTTTCTTTCTTTCCAATGTAATTTTATTAAAAGGTAACCCTTTTGTCATCGCTTCATTTTCTGATCTTTGCACGTGCATTAAAAGGAAACGTATCTACATTTAATTCATCTAACCCTATCCACTGACCTGAGAGTGTGTGCAACTGCTGCTCCTGCTCAGAGTGTGTGTCTGACACGTCATAGTGGCCGATGACCTCCGGCCCCACTGCACAACACACACATGAACACAGTGGTTTTAGTTTTACTTACTACCACAATCGCCAAGTACAAAATCATGACTTCTTATGTTTCTTTGTATCTTATTTAATTTTAAATAAAATTTCTGTCTAAGGGTTTGTGTATTCTTTCCCTAGAGGGAAAAAAAAAAACTAATGCTACTATAACTTATTCAGTACATAACTTGTATATAACTTACCATTCACTCACAAAGCATCAAACAAAGTGGGTATTTTTCTTTTGTCTTTTTGATCAATTAATTGAAGTGTTCAGGAACATTGTTTTAACACTACACAAAAAACAAGGCACACATACTGGACAAAGATGGACGAAAAAGAACGTCTAAGCTACCTCAATTACCAGGTTATGGGTAAACGAAAATGAGGACCAGCTACACACCAATAAAATGCTTATTTACTGGATGCAGTTCAAAAAGTGAATTATCAGCATTTACATTGAAAATGTCCAATGAAGGGCAAAATTAAGCCTGTTATTTTCCCTGCATAATCCATGCAAGATTTGTTTTCCCCTTCAAGTCTCACATTCCTCCACTTTAGATTTCAAGAGAACAATTCAAAACCAGGAACTGACCCTGACTTGTAAATTATATACTGTAAGTAACTCCTCAAACTGCCCATTATCAAGTCAAATATACACTCACTGACCCCTGTACCCCTGGACACAGAGTGGGGAGGGGGAGTGGGACTTTCTTGTTTGAGAAAGTCTGTGCCCACTGTAGGTCTTCTGTTGTAGCCCATCTGCCACAAAGTTCAACGTGTTATGTATTCTAAGATGCTTTTCTGCTCTGCACGGTTGTAAAGAGTGACTGAGTTACTGTAGCCTTCCTGTCAGCTCAAACCATTCTCAGAATTCTCCTCTGACCTCTCTCATCAACACTCATCTGACTAAATTTTTTTTGCTTTTCATACAATTCTGTGCGAACTCTAGTGACTACTGGGTGTGACAAACCCAGGAGATCAGGAGTGTCTGAGATACTCAAACCAGTCCACCTGGCACAAACAACCATGCCGCAGTCAAAATCACCGAGATCATAATTTGTTTAAAAAAAAAAATAAATAAAAAAAAAAATTGATGTTTGATGTGAACATTATCCAACATCCTTGACCTGTACCTGCATTCTTGACCTGGTTTTATGCACTGTGTTACCAAATGATTGGCCAGTTGGATAATGAGCAGCTGTTCCTATAAAGGTGAGTGTATACACTCAGGGCAAACAAAACAGCCTTGTTTGTTTCATTAAATACAAAACAAACTATGAACAGAAATCCATGACAGCATTCTTTTTTTTTTTTTTTTAATTTTGAACCAGGGACATTACCAATGGATTATAATACTAGGAAAATGAAAATCAAGAAATAAGAAAATGTTTCATTAGTTCCATCAGATCGTTCATGCTGCAGTTCACTAGCTCATTACATTTCAACAGACTAATTGAAGAAGTGTGTCCTTATTTAGCACAAATTTGTACATCGTAAACCTTTAAGCCCTTCCATGAAGTGTGGATGTGTGTGTAAAATAATTCATTTCTCTTTAAGGCCCTTCTGTAAGTATAAAACATGGATTTGTTTTTGGTGTGTAATTTAAAAAAAAAAAACAAAAAAACAAAAAAAAAAACAAAAAAAAAAACCCACACACACAAAAACTGACATTGTCGCTTGCGTTAAACTGCGTGCCTGTGTATGCGTTATACAGTGTATCTGACTGCAGTAACTGCAAGCTTCAGTATGAGCCACGGACACACAGCACTTGAGCATGAGGTTAGCTTAAACTTCATAGCGTGTGTGTATGGAGTAACTCTAGCTAAGTTAGATTAGTAGTATAACATCACAGTGCAGCTGTTCATGCATTATTGCTTCTTACTATTTTCTGTTCATTACATGCATGTGATGTAACAAAAACAAACAAACAAAAAGTCAAACCACATCATAACTAAGGAGTCAGTTCTTCAATTTCTTCCCAAAGTGGCACAGTGACACTTAAAATGAGTCCATTCCAACATAACCAGTTGCGTGTGTGGGTAGAGCTGTGTGACTCTGGAGTGCGATCTGTCTGTTTTGGTATGAAAAACCAGCCACTGAAGTTCCTCAAGACACACATACATACTACAGGAAGATAGTGTGTATAAGAATACAACTCTAAATGTTTCCCCGCAATCTTTAAGACTCTTTTCTTGAAGCTTCATTTCTCCTGAGAGCATTTGGATATTGATGAAGAAACAGCGTCTATCTCCTTCTGTGCAGAGTTGCACAAGGTATCCAAGTTCGATTCTGTAACACTCAGACCTTCAATGCTGCATTTAAATAAGCCAACACTAACCTGATGTTGTAGTCTGCCTACAGACATATCAAAGTGCACATGCTAATTTGACTCGGGTGGACAGTGGCAACTGCAAGGACAAAGAAAACCAGGTTTCATGCCCTCAATTTGTGGAAAAGATGGGCTCTAAGAGGGAGATTTGGGCTCAAAGAGGGAGATTTGGGCATATTATTCTTATCTTGCTGGGGGTAAGATTTGCCTTTAAAAACACAATTCAAAATTGTGGGTTATGGTTTTTAAAAATCAAAACTCTAATACAAAAAAAAAAAGAAAAAGAAAAAAAGTCATGTGAAGTTTATGTAAGTTATGCCAGAGAAAAGTAGAGGTTTTCAGCGTGGTCTAACGTTTAGTCAGCCGCAGCCGTCTGCCAAGCTCGTGTGCATGAAATGAAGTGGCATAAAATGGAAGATATACAAGATATACGAACTACAAAGTTTTTATGTTCTACTTGTTTACCTTTAGCCTAATTTAAAATCTGTATTTTTGAAATTTGATTTTTTTTGAGATTTATTTATTTATTTGTGAAATGTTATCCCTAGCAAGTTCAAGCCAAAGAAAACATTTCTCCTCCAGCTCGCCATAATAAGGCTTCAAGTCACTTGGGAACATGGATATTGATTGGCCAAGACCACCAATGTTGTGTTTGACCTATTTTCATCATGAATGATGATTGGCTGGCAGCTAGAACCTTATAAAAAAAAAACAAGCTTATAATTTTTTTCCCCATATATTACACAAAAACATCAGAGGAGAATAAAGTATCTACCAGAATGTGGTTAAATCATTTTTGACCAAAATGCCAGATTGAACCTTATACTACTGAAGACACTGGTTTTTAGTTTTACCTCTACCTCAGAAAATCATATAAACAAAAACGACACACATTTATCCAGGTGTGTTCTCTTTTGCCAAGCAGTCACAGCTACCTTGGTGGTAAACCTGAGATCCTTGTAGTTATAACATTATTAATTAATAATATCGCTATATTATTAATGTGTATTATGTATGAAGATTGTATCAGCTGGACATTGACTAACTATTTTATGACTCGTGTTTGTAGCACTTGGGTTTAGTTCTGACTGTCTTGCACGTGCTTCTGGTAAACTGATGGAAACATCGCCAGGTCCTACAACAGCGATATTAATAGATTGTATTTTGTCTTATTGTGGAATTCTTTGGACTAAACTTATCTGCCAATAAACAAATATAAATGGAGAGATAGAGAGAAGAAGACAAAAGGAGATCAGAAGAGAAAGTGATTAATGGGTGAAAAAAAGGAAGAATGCATAAGGAGAGGGCTTTGTGTACTGTATCCAGCATCGTTGGCTAGAATGTTTCTATTTTGCGCAATTTAAAAAAAAAAAAAAAAAATTCTCAGTAGCTTAGCACATCCTCCCGTTACACATTTAGTAGATTCGGATCCAGGACACAGCTGTGAGCAGAGTTCAGCGTGGGGGGAGAAGCATCATTGTTCAGCCGGATGATCCGATAGGCCGCTGGCGTTTCTTCTGAGCCGATGTGACTCCGCCCTTCTGGATTCCCACTGTATGACTGATCATCGTCGTCACCGGAATGGAGACGGCTAATTCGTTCCATCCACGCACGGAACCTTTCCTCTGTACGCCTCTGGGCAGCGGCCACTCGTGTCAGCGCTTCCTCCAGGACTCCGCCCACGCTGTTTCCACGGCGGCCAGCTTAAAGACAGACAGCAAGCGCCGAGAACACACACATACACAAACGTCAGGTACACACTAGAAAAACGCTGGACTTCACTGCGGCCATGCTGACAAGCTTAATGGGAGTCATGCAGCTTTCACGGTGCATTCTGGGTACTGCAGTATGTTGCATGTACATGTGACACTAAGGATTGGACATTTTCAAACACTCCCTCAACCAGAAATGTGCTCATATGAGTAATGCATATCTAGATTCTCAAATACAACTCATTTTACTTAAAGAATAAAAAAATATATATTTATATTTATAGATAGATAGATATAGATATATATACACATACATACTGCAAAAAACCACTAGCTCTGGAGTTAAATATGCTAACTATACCTAACCTGTACCTCATGAGGGGGAAAAGGTACCAAAAAAAAAAGTACCAGAACATTGAGGACTTGATTAAAAAAAAAAAAAATTTCAGTAGAAGTTTTAAAAATTCACAAGCTGTACAGCGCCATCTGTTGGGCTGTTGTCAAATCTCAACTAATTTAAAAAAAAAAAAAAAAAAAAGGGATGCAAAGAAAGACAGATACGTCAGATAGGTGGCATGGAAAAGATACACAGTCATGAAAAGAGTCTATTCTGTAATATGAGAGGAGGAAAGAAAGACCACCAGTTGTGTAGGTGTAGTGGGATTGGACAACTCTGAACAAGTTTCTGGAGTGTTCATTTTGTTTGCTTAACAGCTAATAACTGTTATAATAGCTGCTCATGAGTCAAAATCAGCTGTGTATTTACAGCGAAAACCGCTCAACAATGCAATGCCTTGTGTGACCTTGAAACTGCTGATCTAGAAGTTTCAGTGCCCAGAGAATCCAGCATAGATGTCTCAAAGACTAGAAACATGCACTGTTACTAACACATCATGACCAGAAATTTCATTCCAATTCATCTTCTGCTTAAACATCGAATATCGTCATATTCCAAATATAGCAGCGGTACAAAGGTGCCCATTTCCAGCTAACATAGAAAATGGAAGGTTTGATTTATATTTTGGCAAACATGCAAGTAAATGCATTGATGTGCAAAGAATCTTTACTACATGTCTGAGTTACTGTGTATCAAGTAAATGCTACTTGGTTGAGCAGGGAAAAACATGATGAATTGAGACGAGACTCAATAGCTGACACAATAGCGTTGGCTGGCAAAGAAAGGAGCCATCTTCATAATATTACAAAACCTGTAACGTGTCCAGTTCTCAGAGGGACTTAGTATTATACTAGACAAGATGCTTATACACTTAAGTTGCCTGGTCTTGAAAAACATAAAAATAACTCAAATGCATCACCTAAAATCCTGAAAAGAAAAAAAAAGCAATACAGATAAACAGATAAATAGACAGAAGGACAGACAGACAGCTAGATGAATAGATAGACCGATCATTAGAAACTGGTGTATAGGAGAACTCAAAAAAAGAAAAGTTAGCCCAAGATTCTAAACTACCACCAAAAGACTGAAATAACTTTGGCTGTTTAACTTAGCGATTTAAAAAATAAAGACTTCACCCTGTTCAGAACATCAGGGCATTACTAGGCATTCTTCCTTTGTAGTAGTTCTGAAAAACTGAAGTCTGTCATACTGGAGAAAGTATTCAGATGGTGTTTAAACACAGGATAAATACATATTCTTATATATCTATAAATAAAAAATAGATATGTCCATAGAGATACCAAGATTGATTTTATATATATGTTCTCAGTATCTCTATGGACATATCTTTATTTATTTATAGACACACACACACACACACCAATCAGCCATAACATTATGACCACTGACAGGTGAAGTGAATAATATTGAATATCTCGTTACAATAGCACCTGTCAAAGGGTAGGATATATTAGGCAGCAAGTGAGCAGTCGGTTCTCGAAGCTGATGTGTTGGAAGCAAGAAAAATGGGCATTAAAAAGGATTAAAGAGACTTTGACAACGGCCAAATTGTGATGGCTAGACGACTGGGTCAGAGCATCTTTAAAACAGCAGGCCTTGTGGGGTTTTCCCGGTATGCAGTGGTTAGTACCTACCAAAAGTGGTCCAAGGAAGGACAATGGGGAGTGAAGGCTAATCCGTCTGGTCTGATCCCACAGAAGAGCTACTGTAGCACAAATTGCTGAAAAGTTGATGCTGGCTATGACAGAAAGGTGTCGGAACACACAGTGCATCGCAGCTTGCTGCATATGGGGCTGTGTAGCCACAGACCTGTCATGCTGACCCCCGTCCACTGCCAAAAGTGCCTACAATGGACAGGTGAGTATCAGAACTGGACCACGGAGCAATGGAAGAAGGTGGCCTGGTCCGATATATCACATTTTCTTTTACATCATATGGAAGGCCGGGTGCGTGTGCATCGTTTACCTGGGGAAGAGATGGCACCAGCATGCACTATGGGAAGAACGCAAAGAGTTCAAGGTGTTGACTTGGCCTCCAAATTCCCCAGATCTCACTCCAATCGAATATCTGTGGGATGTGCTGGCCATCAAGTCCGATCCATAGAGGCACCACCTCACAACTTATAGGACTTAAAGGATCTGCTGTTAACGTCTTTGTGCCAGATACCACAGCACACCTTCAGGGATCTAGTGGACTCCATGCCTCGACGGGTCAGTGCTGTTTTGGCAGCAAAAGGGGGACCAACACAGTATTAGGCAGGTGGTCATAATGTTATGGCTGATCGGTGTACATATATATACACAGGGTACATATATATATAGGGTACCACTGATTAAGGCCATAATCATTATTTCCAAGTGTGTTTCCCAGTACGGCTTTATATACTCGCTTTCACTTCTGCTCAAGCTGGTTTCGTTTTTGACATTTGCATTTCCAGTGACAGCAAATAGAGACTGTGGAAAGTTTTGTTCACTTGCTTTCCATGATTAATGCTTCACGGACAATCATTTACATTCACAAAGCATGCATGAAAATGATAAGCAATGGGACACTGTCTGTGTGTGTGTTTTGAGAATTGATTTGTTTGTATGTGTGAGCAAAAATGAACAAGAAACCTCAAGCATGAGTACTAATCATGCATATTTAAGACTTATTCACACTGAACATGATTTCCTCACATAACAGCACAACAAGAATTTCAAATGAACACATGTATGTTTGTGAACAGCTAAAACTTTGATAGAATAGGATTTTATAAGTAAACCTACGGCCAAATGGGGTTTGTTGTAATTTGCCTAGAGCTTGGGGATGAGCTCCTGTATGAAAAGATATTGCTTTTTAAAAGAATGAACGCATCCAGTATGACTAGCACTTTAATGACATTCAGTTGCATTATGTTCGGTGTGAATACACCTTTAAAGTGTCAAGCTCAGCCAGCATGGGATCATTCAGTCAACATGCACCAAGAGACAGTGTGTGTGTGTGTGTGTGTGTGTGTGTGTGGGCATGTTTTTATCTTAGCGGGGACCAAAAGTCACCAAAAGAATAGGAATATCTGAGAGTTGCAATAATGCACAAGGAAAATGAATTCTTTCATTTAAAAATTAAAAGACTTCCTTTTACTGTTTAACTGAGGTTAAGGATAAATTTAGGTATAGCTGCATTAATATTAATGTCAGTTAAAGGTCATTCATTAGATTTGATTACGACTGAGGGAGTTGCGATTTGATTATAAAATGATTCTCGATTGCATCTCCATTAACCGAGCATGTGTGTCGCATTTACAGCGTCGGGATAGCTGTGTCTATGAAGAAACACACTTTTCTTCTCTGACATCATCTCTCCTTTTCTCGCATTTTGAATGTAAACAGGACTTTCGGAAGCTACATAGCTCTAAGTCTATATAGCTATGCAGGTTCGATAATTGGCTGAATTAAAAAAAGAAAAACATTTTTATTTTTTGAACACATACGATGAACACGATTCATCATACAAACAATTATTTCCTTTACCCCTAAAAATTATGCCAAAATGATAATCAGCAGTGTTGAACATCAACATTAAAGTCACAGTTATTCAGATTGTACATACTGAAGGTAATACCTAGTAGCCTTTTTTTTTGCTGAATCACATGGAAACTTTTAGAAGGTCCCTTGATTCCTTTAATATTAAAGCACTGGTAATTGGCCTTCGTTTCTCATTCACCGCTTTTCAGTCATGTTCAATGTCATATTAATGAGAAAGCCAATGTAGAAGCAGTGGAGGCAACAAAAGCTGCCTTTCACGTTGAAGCAAGTACTGGCGCCAGTATGATTAGTTGAATGACACTGAGGATAATGCAGGAAACCAAGTGAAAATAGACCTGCATGTTGATCTAAGATGTTTAAACCCATAACATTAACTTAATGTTACTATAAAATAAACCATAGATGTCACTGAATGTCATGTTAATCCTATAGT
This sequence comes from Pangasius djambal, assembly GCA_022985145.1. Classification (NCBI taxonomy): domain Eukaryota; kingdom Metazoa; phylum Chordata; class Actinopteri; order Siluriformes; family Pangasiidae; genus Pangasius; species Pangasius djambal. The sequence goes on along the minus strand of CM040989.1, from coordinate 16,971,812 downwards.
CAAACTTCGAGTTAGTTGTTGTATTTACCTTGTTGTGTCTTTTGAGGTACTGTATTGGTAATGTCTTTGAGATATAGGTGTAAATCACAGGTTAAGTTTCTGATCCACTTTTCCATATCTGCCCTTTTCCTACCTCAAGCATGAGGTCAAAAGCAATACAGCTAACGTGAATATGGTGACTGAAATACTGTTTAGCAAACAAACTGACTTGCCAAACTCAAGAATTTCGGTTTTAACTCAGCACTACCACTACATGTCACTAGTAACAGTGAAGAACAACTGCAGCCTAACTGTGTTCACACAAATGCGGACATGTGCCCATTTATTTCCTGCAGAGGTGCTCGAATCTGCTGTGATACGAACAATAAATTCTGTAGTCAAACTGTTTTCTAAACATGAACCAGCTCAGCTTCTGTAGCAGATCCTCTGTTGTGGCCAATCAAATATATTTATGTAAATCACTAACTAAAAGGCAGCTCATCGAACCAGAGAGTAGCTACAGCTACGCTTGCTGGAGAAATTAGAAAACTCAAGACATGGCTTGCTAAAAAAAAAAAAAAGTTGACGAAAGCAGAATGTTTAAAAACAATGGACAGAGAATTATGCATTTATTCTACAAAGAGAAAGGAGTGAATCCTCACTACAAAACAAAACAAAGCCACTTCAAATTCCACTATTTATAGTGATAATCTAATTGTAAATTATTAAGCATTGCAAGGTCACCGTTGTGTTAGTTACTAGTTATGTCACTAGTTAATTACTTATCTGTACTACAGTAGCCTTAGCATCCATACGTAACAACAGCATTGTCTGTTACATGCCCAAAAGAAGACCAGTGTCTTCAGGATACTGAACTCTGCTTTATTTGCATTGCCACTTTTTACTTTTGCTCTTGATTGATTTTGCCCCTGTACTCTGTCTGTTTTTTTTTTTTTTTTTAAATAATTAAACATTCTTTGACAAAAAGTTACGTTTCATTTCTACGTAAGTTTGCACTGAGTCCATTGCGGTCACTGACATATCACATGATAGTAGCAAGGTTACAGTTTAAACTTTTCATAGCAGGGTAACCTGATCTAAAAACAGCATGGTTTAATGGTATCAGTGTGTTAATCGAACATTTAAAAATACAAAAGCTGGTAATGAAAATTAAAGTACAAATTAAAGTGCATTATGAAATCTTTGTGATCTTTTTGTTTTGTTGTATATGCACATCCTTGTCCATATGCCAAAACAAAAGGAAACTAAAAGATCAAATCCCCTAATTATCATTCTTTCTTTGAAAGATATTTTGAGAGCAGCTTTTCCATAAATTGTCAGTATTCATCACATTGTTGTTATGAGCTTATAGAGAAAGCGGCTATGAGGAAAGGCGGCATGCTGAAAAACAAACAAAAACAACAACAAAAAAAATATATAGCTTGGCAGTGTGCAGTGCTGCTCAGCCAAAAATAGACAGTTGTGTCAATTAGTTATGGTCAGCAGTGCCAAAGCAAAAGGTTACACAGCCAAAGGGTTTTCGGTGCCGTCCGCCTCCCCATGCAGAGAAATTGAGCTTGCTATAGTATGATTTAGGGTGAGTCTAGAGGGAGGGGGCTGCAAAATGTTTGGGGAGTCACAGCCGCACACAAAAAGGATGGAGTAAGGGACATGTTTGGTTAAAGGTTTCATGGATAAATGGCAAACGCATTTTAATCCATTTAAAAAAAAAAAAAAAAAGTCTGCGGTGAGGTAACCATCTGATAACACACCGAAACTAACTGTGAAACCGTGACACTGTAACAGCCTTACATGGGAGACTGCGCGTGTACAAGAATTATGTTTGTTATCTGAGATGTATGAGTTATGACTACCAATAATGTTTTCAGAAAATGAAGTGCATTCTGCAAAGATAAATTCCCCCAATTCATCTCAGCAGTATCCAACAATTAGTGTGTCTGTGTGGGTGGACACAATACCTGGAGGATGCAAACTGACTGTCCCTCCCTCGTTGTCAGACGACGCTGTGGACGACGATGACGAAGAGTGTGCAGTGGCATCGCTGTCACTAGTGCTGCTGTCCTCTAGTGGGCGGGACTTACGCTTGGCAACTGCCTCCCGTTTCTGCCTTAGCAGACGCATTCGCTCTTTATGTCTCTGGCTGCGCTTGCCCCGCTCTCGGGTCCGCCCACCATTCGCCTGCCTCTCCTGACAGCGATTTTTCTTGGCAGCCATGGCAACACCTGCAGATGCGTCGCTCTCGGACCGTGAGCGGCGTGATGACTTCCTGGGGGCGGGGTCAGAGTGAGACGAGGGGGCAGGCTTAGCGTCAGCCAATTCCACATCCTCTTCTTCGGCTGAGGAAAGAGTGTCCGAATCACCAAGATGACCAGAAGACGAGGGCGACCGCAGATAGGCTGAGGAGTCACTGTCCTCTTGTAGGCAGATCTGAATGACAGAGGTGGCAGGACCTTTTTCTGGTGGCAGACCCTCAGGGGAGGAGTCTCGGCGCAGCTCCTTCAGCAGGCAGGGCATGGACAGTAAGCCAGGGGGCAGTGGCCTGGAGGGGCTCTGCATGCTTATTGGCTCCTCACATGTAGGAGAGCTCGAGGACAGGGCTTCAGGTTTCAGGGACAAGTCCTGATTATCTGCTGTGGCCCCGCATTCTGTGGGGCATTCTGGGAGTTCAGTGGCCTTCTGGCCTTCAGCCATCTTTAGAGGATGGGGCCAGATGGGCGGAGTCTCCAAAGCAGCGGCTGCTAGGCGTTTTGAGTGTTGCAGACCTAGAAATCAACATATTACAACAGATTAGGGATGCGAAGATTGGCTATACATCGGAATCGGCCGACTGTCGGCCTAAATACGCGATTGCCAAATCTTACAACATGCACTGGGTGCAAAATGGAAAATAACATGTCCTGTAGTGAAACAAGTCATTCTTCTGACAGTTTCTCCCAGGCAATGCTTCTTGCAAAGTCATAAAAACCAGTGTGCCTTGAGGCAGAGGCAAAGAAAAGAATTTTAAAACCACTAACCTGTTACAACATTTAAGAGGAGCACATCATGCAACTAAGTACAGTTAGTACCAAAAGCTAGCTGAATTAGTGAAGACGGATAACAGAATACTGACAACGGGCCACCAAATTTCACAGTAGCAGACCAAAAACTAAAGGAATTATGACATTTACAGCCATTCTCCCTTACTGAGGATGTGGGATTCTGTCTCTTATCTCATCTGGAGCTGCACTATGCTCTACGCAGTCAGAATTACTTTTAAGACGTTGTGCTTCCTGAGCTCTATCAAACAGTTTATGACCATACAGAACACCTGTTAACAAAAATGTTACCTCAATGAGCTTTACAAATGATATATGGAGCTCTAACATGAGTCCAACATTTATGTTAAGTTTAACAGCTCAGTGGATCGATCTGTTTAACAGTAATCACAGAATTAGCCGTGCAGTTTTAAATTCATGACTATCATGTTTAATACCACACCTGTAAGATTGCAGTACGCCCACATTGCAACAATTGTTTAAAGTGCTTGTTATTTTTATCTGAAAGCCTATTTAATTTTTTTAAGGCACATAGCTTGGCCATGAAAGCATACATGAATTAGTTCCAGCAAATGTTGTAAATGACAATAAACCAGTTTAACAGTTTGACAAGTTTGGTGTTTCTGCCTGAGGAGCCTAGTCAAGTGTCTTGGTATCCACCATGTTCGATAACAACCGGCATCCACAGAATGCTGATTGGTCCATCTCTACAACAGACACAACTGGAAATCTGCATACATGTGCAAATGTAAAACCCATGTACAATGTAAAGGCTGGTCACAGAAAGAAAAAGGGGAAAATATCTGAAACAAAACAGAAAAGTCCCTACCAGAACCCAGGACAGTACAGAATAGGTGAAGTCTAGAAAGGAGAAGATAGACAGATGGAGAGGTTTACCTAGTGATTCAGTCTTAATGAGCGCTTCCTTAAAATGAGCCACAAGGGCATATTAATGGTGTCCATTTACAATAACATGTCAGCTCCTGTTTCTCAGAACTCTACCATGTCAGGTTACATTACTGACAGGCAGGGTTTTTTTTGGTCTGTTTGTGTACTGTATTACATTTGCTTGGGATTTTTTTGTGTTTTGGGTTACACAATGGTGCAGTGGGTAGGTAGTGGTACTGCCTCACAGGTTATATTGCCACCTCACGCCCAGTTTTCCTCAGATTGGCTCTGGATCCACTGCAACCCTGACAAGCATAAAGAGCTTACTCAAGATGAACGAATGCTTATGCTTTTGTAAAGGGTCACCTGGGCTTTGGAAAGGCATTATATAAATAAAAATGAGCATTTTAAAGCCCTGTATGCAAGTTATTCCAGCAGTACTTATAATAAATACAACCCAGTCATCAATCTCAAATTGATTTCAATGTTCTGTCTGAGCAAACACATGAAATTTATATTGACCGTTCTCAAATTATCCACAGGGAAGATCTTACTGGATACACAGTTGAGTGCAAAAGTCTGCATCTCCCATAGCGTCTGAAGTAGACAAGAGGCACGTTTGCCTTTATTTTCCAATTATCTACAAAACGTAGAATTCAAAAAGCAAAAAAAAAAAAAAAGAATTTACTTGGGTGGCTTCTGCAACAAGAGCTGTTTGAAAAGAACCAACGGCAAGAAGTAAAAGTTTTGCAATGACCCACTTGGTGTGCACACCTGATCTAAAGAAGGCAGTATATTACAGGCTTTTATAACATATGTAAAGAAGAACGGGTGGCCAAACACTCTACCAGAGTTAGAACAGATATGTAAGGAAAATAAGGGATGTACGTATAGCAACTGAGCGGACCTAAAAACTGGCAAGAGATAGTTATCCAAATCCTAAAACCAAATCATTTATGAAGATATACGTTGTGCTACATAAAAAGTTTGAACTTTGATTTGTTCACGTTACGCTCTCAGCTATTGCCTTACAGCGATATATAAAGCTTAACCTCAAAAACTAAATCAGAACAAATGGCACAAATAAATGTGACTAGTGATTCAAATGGGAATTTCATTTCAGTTTTCGTGCTGTCCTAAGGATATGCAAACTTTTGCCGTAAAGTGCATTCAGATCATCATGCCCTATGTAGCAATATTATCCAAAACACTAGGGGAATGAATCGCAGAAGGCTCCCTGTTATAAATATAATGCACAACATAAGACTGAGGAACTGTTATTTTATACCATTTATTCTGATGCACCGTGTAAATTGAATAATGTGCTGCTACGCCTTATATATTTGCACCCTGTCGGACACAGTGCAGTGCACTACGTGGGGAGTAGGGGACAGCATTTCATACCCTGTAATTCCAAACCAGGTGACATGGCACGCGGATCTATGCATCATGTATGAACAATACGCGGGCCGCATGCACCTGCGCATGCGCACAGCGCACAACCTGTATTATTTCGCTGTTTCTTGACTCACTAACCTTCTTACACTGTTCTAAACTCATGTCTTAAAAAAAACCTTTAATGAGTTTACTACACAATAAAACTAATATAATTTAAACATCGCCTACCCCTGAAAATGAAGCGCAGAAAGAAAGGATAAAATAAATCGTACTTTAGCTCTGCCCTCATTTGCATACACTGATAGCAACTGTGTTTATTAACCACACGTTAAAGGTTGCGCGCGCTAGAAATGCTCCTCTTGTATCTCGATGCACCCATGAGCTAATGTTGATAGCTAACAGCCAGCTAACTAAGGCAAAAAAGAAATTACAAATAAAATAGAAAGATATTTAAGTAACAGGTAGTCGAAGAGACTAGGCAACCACGAGTTCATTTAAACCGCATAGATTTTAAAGGAAAGGAAAGAGAAATGTGAAACACACTTAAAATGCTAGCACAGCTAGTGAGGCAGCTATTTTGCGTCTGCTAGTTATCCAGCTAGCTGCTTAAATAAACTGCTTAGATAAAACGTTGCGCACCTGTATTAAACTGCAGCTCGGGTGTATAGTCTTCTTAACATCATGTTGTCCTTTTTCAAGTAGCACTCGCATGAAAACTTCAGCATACATATGTATTAAAAAGCCAAAAGTTCAAACTACGTGTCTGCGGCCCCCGCTAGTCCGCGTCCCGGCCCCTTAGCACAGTTGGCTACTTCTCAGAGGCTGAATTCAAACCGACTTCATTCTTCCTACACGAACGCACTACATAGGGTATGAAATAATGGCCCTCTACGCCCTGTGTAATGCACTATTTGTCCACCAAGGAGCCGTTTGGGATTCTGCCAATGTCCGTGTTAATGTAAATGAATGAAGAAGGGGCTTCCGGGCTATCCTTACTCTAACTACATCAGACAGCGCCGCCGCGCGGTACGGAGTGTGTGTGTCTTTCTTTCATTCTTATTTTTCACATTTACTGTTCAACCTCTTTTTCTTCTTCTTCACCTTTCACTCACTTTCAGCAACCCGGTGAGTCTGAAGTCTAGTCCCCCCCCCCCCCACACACACACACACACACACACACACTCACTCACACTCACACTCACACTCATTCACACCATGTGGACAATTTAGCATAGCCAATCCACCTACTAGAATGGTTTTTGGAGGTGGGAGGAAACCGGAGAATCGAGAGAAAACCCGAACATGAGAAACTCCACAGACACTAAACCCGGCTCAGGACTGAACCTGGGACCCTAAAGCTTTGAGACGGCTACCCGCTGCACCACCATGTACATACCTTGTAACACCAGCTTTAGTGATGCAATAGTACCATCGATAAATAACCTTGAACTGAATTGAAAAATTGCTTTTATTTTATATACACGCTTGCACAAAGAACAATGGCAAGGTTAAAAAAAAAAAAAAAAAAAAAGGTAGTTCAGTAACAGCACTGTAACTGCTGCTGATATCCTTAGTCATCTTCAGTCACCTAGATAAAGTGTTCATCAAATCAACCTTCTGCTCTAGTTCAGCATCCAGCGCCTCCTAGTACATACACAAAATACAAACATTACAAAATGACAGATAATACAAGAACGTGTAATGAGGAGGGGTGTAAACCTCAGGCTTATACACAATACCATATGATTTAGATTCTTATGGCAACAATTTAATATTTGACAATACCATTTAATCCACAATGATACAATATGAGTTAAATTCTTAAGGTAGCGATTTGATATGTGAGGATACCATTTAATCTGATGAGATGAGATATGATCATATTTTGATTCAGTGGGCTGTCCTTTTTTCGATAATCGTTTTATAGTCAATTGTAATGGATAACAATCAATTTATTATTGTTGCCTCGATATATACTTCAATCGTTGCCTTTTAAATCAATACATCGATCCGAACTACCCAATCGTTACATCCCTAGTTTAAAAAAATAAAAATAAAAAATGTACATGGCAAAACATACCAGCTCTCTTTTCACCTCTTCAATTGCAACCCGAGCCAGAGCAGGACTCTTGGTAGGGGCGGGAGTTGTGGATTAAAAAAAAAAAGAAAAAGATACAGTTAAATTGGTAAATTATGACTGTTTACATTACGCTGCAGCTTACATGCTGTTAAGTTTGTTTTGAATCATTTTTCATCATTTTATGCACATAATTGCAGAATATATCCTAACTCATGCAGATATAGGTCAAGAGCTCCACTTAAAGTTCACATTAAACATCAGAATGGGGGAAGAAACGTGGCCTGGATGTTGGTGCAATCAATGAAACAAGGAATAATCATTAGAGGTTAGCCCTAGAGGAGAAAATCAGTAGATATTTAATGTCTTGTTATTCATGTTGTTTGTCACAGTATATTACTGACATTGTTTTACATTATATTATTAAAAAAATAAAAAATAAAAAAAATCACTCAACAAAAATGCCATATGATAGCATCCTCATTTGCAGGCCGTGTGAGTTTAAGCCAATTAATCCATTATTTGTAGATTATTTCACACTAGTAATTGGCTATTAAAATATTTGGGGGTTTTTTTGCCGCTCTAATCCATTCACTATACTTTGCTCTGAAAAGCTCATTATGTCACGGTGTTCAAAAGTTTGTTTGCTGTTGGAAACCAACACACAGAAGTGCACACACACACACACCTACATAGAGAGAGCCAATCCAATTACATTCAACATTTTGAAGGATTGTGGCCGGAATAGTGTACAAATATTATCATACACTCCTAGAGCACCTAAGGCAGAGACTAACTGTTGACTATTCTTTAAAACTGTGATACACTGTGGTCGAGCCTCTATAAGGGAAACTGGTCAGCATTTTAGAACCTCATTATTATCTTTAAACACAGTAATTTCTGTAATAGAGTGTCGTGTTAATATTGTAACTTATGATGGAATTCCTGTGCTGTGAAAACATTAGATTGGCACATAGCAAAAAGACTTGAGGCTTTCTTACAGGGCTCAGGTCATTATAAGGCTCCAGTTTCTTCACGAGCGGGGCAATTTCCTGTTTCAGTGCTGTGATTTTCTGTGAATTTAAAAGAAAGATAGTTAAAAATAGGAGAAATCTGAGTGTAATTTGACTCAAACAGCCCTTTCACAGCACATTAATTTCTGTAACTGAAACACTGCACAGCTTCCTGTAATTTTCTTGAACAATGTTTTAGTAATTAGCTGGGTAAACTCTTCACCTTTACACCTCTCCAAATACCTTTAGAATAGAGAAAGCCTGGACTAATAATGATAAAAATCAGAATAAAAAGGTTTAAAATGGACAGAGCATCATACTTCTGCGAGCTGCACAATAGCCTGATGAGTGAGTGAGTCCTTCATCTGTCTGGAAGCCAGCTTGTCCTAGAATATCACACACACACACACACACACACACACACACACACACACACACACACACACACACACACACGTTAGAGGATTATGAGCATAGTTTCCTTTTAATCTAAACCTGTGTTAAGGCAAGCATATCTAATTTGAGGAAATATTTTCAAAATTTCAAATTCTAAATTTTCCCAAGGCATATTTGTATGTGCCACACAGACTTGGCATCAATAGCCATCAAACAGTCAGAAAGTATACAACAAATACATCAGCAGACATGCTCTTGAAACTCCTGTTTACTGGACATAGTCTAGAAACAAAATGTATAGCTACAATAGTGGGTCTGTAGTTTCAGACTATGACATGTAATATCTGCTTTACAGATTAATGAGTACATCACTGCTCTAATTTGAATGAATCACAAAAAACAAATTTAATAAAGTATAAATGACTTAAAGGACACTAAAAAAAAACCTTGCACTGGTAATGCTAACATGGACGTGAGCACTGTGTCTGTGTGTGTATTTAATTTCTTCCCTTTTGCACGATTATTGACAGCACATGATTTACTAAGTGGAAGCTAAACAAAATGCACCGCAGACTGCCAGGAAGCGTCTATCATTTTAATAATTAGGAAACACAGTCCGAAGGATTTATGATATTGGGTTGCTTTCAGTAGATCTGGTAAACCCTCATACTTGTAAAATCACAAGTAGTCAGCAAAGAGGCATTCGAGACACAAAACTACCATGTGTTAATGGATATCCATTTCTGCTGTCTACTTATCAGATTACCCAGGATGTATGTTAATACAAAGTTTGGACCGAGCCCTCGTGGTTGGTCTCTAGTCTGATTAAAAGTTTAGATTTCAAGAGGCAGAAAACTGTTCGCTCTATCATTGGGGGATCACAATGGTTTAAATCCAGAGGATGGTCAGGAGTCTACAGAGTAAAATTGGCTGTGATCTCTGGGTGGAAGGGATGGCATACACTCTCCCCTGTCAATCACAGCAACACTAGCCAATCATGGGCATCATGTATGCGGAAGTGGGTAGAAAGCTGGCAGTTCACCAAATAGGAGAGAAAATGAGGGAAAAAATTATTTAATTTATGAACCTGCACTTATAGACCTGTATCTCAGGTTTGACCAGTCAGCCCACACTGTTTTTTTTTTTTAATTCAACATCAGAAACGCAAGTAAAAATCATTATAATATAGATTCCACAGAACACACACCTGTGCTATCTTATTTCTGTAGGTCAGGTCTCTGGATTTGTTCTTCATGAAGTCCATATTGAGCAACCTCTCTTCGGCTGTAGCAGCCTCAACCTGCTGGACCTGTGTAATCTTCTTCAAGTCCCTAACAAAACACAGGACAAGTCTTTAGGTCAGCTTTTCTTTATATTTTTTCGTTATAAAGCCTTTGCTTTGAGTGTATGAAAAGGAAAAGTCAACCCTGAAACACATTAAACATGTTTATATCGAAATATTTGCATTACATTGTGCTAATGTGTTGGCTGATGCTGTATTTTCATTATTCCCCTGAGAAGTTAGCAGTTGTGCCCCTCTTATGTCACGGGGGACACGGAAAGTAGAGTTACAGTAGCTTTTAACATGAGAAAAAAAAATTCAGTGATCTCATAAGGAGGATAATGGTCAGATTTTGTTGTTAGCACCTGAAAACAAAAGAGCAAGGGGCTTCATTTCTCAGCCACTATTTTCTAGCAATGTTCAGTCATATTTATGCAAAATCTGACATAGAAGTAATGGTGTATTACAATGAAGCTACACGTCATTCAAGTGATAAAAATGTGACTGACAGGTGATTTTTGTGGCCCAGGTGTGCCTTGTTAGATTGATTGTTTAAATAATTAATATCTCTGAAGGTTTCACCTGTGAAGACTGCATTTGTTGTTTAAAAAAGGATAAAGCAACATGAAGACCAGAGAGCTGCCTATGGGAGCAAAAAACAAGCCTGAGAAAAAAAGGGAAAACCTATCAGAGCCATTGCACAAGCATTGGGCCAATACAACAATTTGGAATGTCCTGAAAAAGAAAGAAACCACTGGTGTACTATCAACCAGATATCTAACAGGTCAGACAAGGAAAACAACTGGTAGTTGATGACAGAAACATTGTGAGAGTTGCGAAGAAAAACCCAAAAACAACAGTCAGTGACATCACCAACAACCTCCACAGGGCAGGGGTGAAGGTATCACAATCCACCGTTCAAAGAAGACTTCAAGAGCAGAAATATGGAGTCCATACCACAAGATACAAACCACTCATCAGCAGTAAGAATCAGAAGGCCAGATTGGAATTCGCAAATAAATACAGAGATGAGCCACAAAAGTTCTGGAACCAAGATTAACCTCTACCACAGTGATGGAAAGCCCAAAGTGTGGAGAAAGAAAGGATCTGCTCATGATCCAAAAGATACAAGATCATCAGTCACAGTGGAGGTAGTGTTATGGGCTTGCATGGTTGCTTCTGCTATGGGCTCACTAATCTTTATTGATGATGTAACTCATGATGGTAGCAGAATAAATTCAGAAGTCTACAGAAATATTCTCTCTGCCAGTTTACAGAGAAATGCATTCAATGTAATTGGGAGGAACTTCATCATGCAGCAAGGCAATGACCTAAAACACACTGCCAACACAACAAAAAACTTCATTTGAGGAAGAAAGTGGAAGGTTTTAGACTGACCAAGTCAATCACCAGACCTTAACCCAACTGAGCAGCATTTCACCTCCTGAAGAGTAGACTGAAGGGAGAAACCCCACAAAACAAACAACAACTGAAAGAAGCTGCAGTACAAGCCTGGAAAAGTGTCACAAAAGAAGAATGCAACAGTTTGGCGATGCCAGTGGGTTGCCGACTTGATACAGTTACTGCAAGCAAGGGATATGCAACCAAATACTGTTTACTTTAATTACATCTGTTCCAATACTTTTGCCAAAGTCCCATGTTTCAAGTTGTTAATATCAGGAAATGAAGCTAAAATTCTGATCTATGATCTCATATTCATCTTTTGATCTCAAACCCAAATATCTTTAGTGTATACAAAAAATGGGCCTTGGCATTCCAATACTTTCTGAAGTGAGTGTAGATGTGCAATTCATTCTGGGTGGATTTTTTTCTTTAATGCCTGAATATGACAGTGTGATATTCATTTATTGTGTGTTTTGTTTTTTTGTGTTTTCTCCTACTCTTGAAGTTTTTTCCGGAGAATCATTGTGGCAGCCATCTTCTTCCTCACAGCAGCGAGCTCCTGCCCCAACTTCCTGTCAGTCTTCTCTGCCTCGGCCAGGTCATTGGTCAACTTATTAATTGCAGGGACAAAGCTGTAAACCAGTGGTTAATTAATGATAGTCGACTTAACACTACAATGCAGGGATGGTATTTAAAAAAAATAGATAATGGTATATTCCACAGGATATACTGTACATTTATATAGAAATTAGATATCTGCATAATAATAGTGAGAGTTTCATTATTCTTTTCTCAATTGTAGCCTTTTCTTAATTGACAGATAACCAGCCGAGTTTTAGTATTACGACTAGAAATAAGTTGGTATAGTTATCAAAAGGAATACAGCAGTGTTTGTTAGAATTCTGTAGATAGCTACTATTATCGCTTAGGTTACTTAGATAGACTATAGACTAAATATTTCAGTTTCTGAGATACTACAGTCTCATGTTCTTGCACAGTTATTGGTAGAATTCTTTGGTAAGTGATCATCAATAATTGGATGATGGCCAAATGATTAAGAAATGCCCATACAGTGACACATGGCCAATTTCCTGAGTTTACATTAGTCACTGACATTGATTTGGATTTGTATCTTGTGGGTTGTGCAGCAACTGCTGCTATCACTGGACAGCTTGCACTTTCCAGCTTTTTCTTCTTCCTCCATTTTTGCACAACAAACATTGTTGAATTGAAGCTGAGGGTGAAAAATCAAAGAAGACACTGGGGCATACATGGGGAAGACATTGGACAAAATGTGCCAAAGAATTGGTCCAAGGAATGTACAGACGCCAGTGGTTTCGATTTGTCATTTTATTGTATCTCCACTTGCATAAAACAGAGAAAATCTCAATTCAAATGCTGCCTATCACTGGAATTGCAGCTGTGTTACACCCTTATGTAGGAGATAAATAGTCGTCTGTCAGGCAGGGTTACTCATGGACACAGTATTTGAAAATTTCTTTGGGTACACACTCCACAATAACACAATGACATTTTTGGGAAACCGTGCATAAGCAGAATCCGTGAACAGAAACCTGTGTATTCAAATATAATGTGCTTTTAATTGAACCCAGATGTGCGTATATTACCTTCCCATTGACGTATCTCTAACTTTAAGGACCTCAGAAGTCCCCTCCAACACAGACAAAAGATCGGAGGTGGATTTGGTAACGCTTCCGGGTTGAAGCCCCACACCCTGAAGTAGCACTTCCTGCAAGTGAGTGGCTATAACAAAGGAAAGCAGTTTAATTAGTTTGTATCCCATCCACTTTCCCCTCACAACTTTGCAGTGTTTATCATCTACTACATCGCACAAGGGTCGAGTGTGTAGCAGAGAGCAAACACTCTCATTATTGTGTAATTGCTACATTTATTTTCAGAACTGAAAAGTCTCCATACATAGAGGAATCTATTTAGCAAGATGTAATTTTCTTTACAAAGCATCCTCTACATGATTACCATTCCTCTGTAAACACACGCACAGTCGTCTCTCCCAACTTTGGTTCCCAGTTTGGCAACAGTGTTGTGTGTGATGTGCTTGCCACGTCTCCTGTTAAAGTCCATCGCAACCTTGCGACAGCTTCTCGATCCAGCCATGAGAATGATTTCAGTACGTTCTTCTTTTGTCAAAGACATTCTTAAAGGCTATCTGAAACAAATATATAAAGACTATAAACTAAGTATGAAACATTTTGTAAAACATTTTGCTAAAAAGAGTTCATTTCCTTTATGTATGGAGACTTTTGGGACACCTTGTAATTTGTAAATACATAAATAGTTAACTTGTGGTGCTGTAACCAAAGACTTATTTCTATAAGCATTAATTTTCAATTTAATTTTATTAGAAAATGGATTCAATAAATGTGCAAATTAGTCTATGACACCTTCTGGCGACTTCTAGAGACTTTTGAGCGTGTGTTTACTTTCCCCTGAAAAAAGGTTGTCAACACTGGTCTATAGTTTAACCCCCCCAGGGGAGGAGGGGGGGAGGGGGGTGTTAAACTTGAGTCTACCCCCCGGTTTAACCAATCCAATGACTCCACAATAGAGCTGACTGTCATTTCAATCTTTCATGTGTGCCAGTATCTTCTGTAAGATTAGTGTCGTTTTTGTGTATTGAGACTGTGCAGTTAGGGAATGAATGTAGTAATAGCCGCCCTGAAGTGGTGTACCGTCGCTGCTGTACTCTGCTGCTTTGTGTCTGTAGTCGTCTGTCAGTAAGGACACTTCTTCACACCTCAGCTCGCTGACCTGCGCGAGCTGGTCCAGCAGCTCGATCGTGCGCGTGCTCACTTCAAAATCCGGCACTCCTTCAGCACCGAACACCGTCTCGAGCCACCGGCGCACCTGCACAACACACTGTGTTTAAAAACAGAAAGAAAAAAGAAAAAAAAAAAACATTTCTCAACTTCCTTTTCATTATAGACGCTGCTCACCCTCTTGTTCTTTTCACACATACTTCTGCTGATGCAACAATAAAACCAGAGAGCTTAGTTACACCTCTGTTAAACCTCTGAGAGATTATTGTGTACACAAACACTAAAAGAAATCCCGCCATGTAGCTTCCGTTAACTACTTCTTCTTCTTCGTTGAAGTAAAACGTAACTAAAAGTTGACTTACCGCCACCTACTGGTCCACGGAAATGGGAAAAATCCATCCCACCATCCATCCATCCATCTTCATGGTTGCAGGGAAGTCTGGATCTCAGGGCACAAGGCAGGGGACACACACACACTTACACACTACGGACAATTTAGAGATGCCAATCAGCCTACAACACGTCTTTGGACTGGCAGAGGAAACCAGAAAACCCCGAAGCACAGGGAGGACATGCAAACTCCGTGCACACAGGGCGGAGGTGGGATTCAAACTCCCAACTGAACCCCAACCTGATTCAAACCCGCAGTTGTGAGGCAACAGCACTAACCACTAAGCCCCCGTGCCTCTTGTGAAAATCTACCAATGTTTCCCCATATCTTGTTAACAAAGTTTCCACTGCAGGTGCAAATTCTAATCTACCTGATCCCTTCTTGATTTTTCTACGACCACTTTTCACCCTGTCTCTTTCAGTATGCTACTGACTGTATTGTAAAAGCACATGGTTCATTCTCTTCATTCTATGATACTCATTACACTTCTCTCTATTGTGCTTCTCTTATTATGTGTACAACTTCATGGATCGGGACCGTCTTGTACTGAAGGGGGTTGTGTACTTTGGTGTACCTCAGGGCTAAGTCAGCAGGAGCTTAATGCTGATCTGAGGGGAAAGAGTGATCCTAAAGACCCATGAAAAGTACAAAATAGACAGTGTACCCTGCCAAGATTAGGGTTACTAGGACCTATCCCTGGAGCCAGACCTAGGGATGGTGTCTGCATGGCTTCTATGAGATTTCAAGTCTCAGGAAGGACAATTCTTGCTGCTCTTTGTTCATATAAACCAAATTCTTGGAAAAGCTGACACCATAGTGATCCTGGGCGACTTCAACACTCATGCTGGGACTTATAGAGATACTTGAAGGGGCGTGATTGGGAGCAAATGCCTGGACATAAGATACTACTAATAATGGATAGAATTTTTTCCCCCTTTGCTCTCAGAACAGCCTCACTTCTACATGGCATGAATTCTTCAAGATGTTGGAAAAATTCCTTTGAGATTCTGGTCCACATTGATGTGATAGCCTCACAAAATTACTGCTGATTTGTTAGCTGCACATTCGTGCTGTGAATCTCCTGTTCCATTCAGATCTTGTGACTAATGGCACATTATTATGGTGGAGCTAGCCATTATAAGATGAGTAAATTCTGGCCATAAAGGGTGCACATGGTCTCCAAGAATACTCTGATAGGCTGTAACATTCAAAAGATGCTTGATTGAGGGCCCGGTGTGTGCCAAGAAGACATTTCCTATACTATAACACCACCAGCAGCAGCTAAAACTGTTGAGACAAGGCATATTGGGTCCATGGATTCATCCTGTTGATGCCAAATACTTACCCTATTATCTGCATGTTGCAGCAGAACTCTAGATACATCAGACCAGGTGCCCTTTTCCCAATCTTCAACAGTTGGGTTTCAGTGAGCCTGTGCCCATTGTGGCCTCAGATCCCTGTTCTTTGCTAACAGGAGTGGATCCAATTGTTGTCTTCTGTTGTTGTAGCCCATCTGCCTCACTGTTTGATGTGGTGTGCATTCTGAGTGTTTCTGCTCACCACGGTTGTAAAAAGAGTGGTTATTTGAGTTGCCATAACTTTCCTGTCAGCTCAACCCCGTCTCTCATCAACATGGCATTTCTGCCAGCAGAACTACTCCTCACTGTATATTTTTCCCCTGTACCAGATCAGCACTTTCCAAACTATTTTAATCAGCCTGTGTAGTACCAATAAACATGCCATGGTCAAAGTTACTGAGATAACAATTTTCCCCCCATTCTGATGTTTGATGTGAACATTAACTGAAGTGAACATGAACTGTATCCGAATGGTTTTATGCACTGTGCTGCTGTCACATGATTTGTTGGTTGGATAAGTGCATGAATGAGCAGGTGTACAAGTATATATACAGTACTTGTATAGACACAGGTATTATTTAATTCAGGCCCTCATACCAGACTGTGCAACAGTTTCTTCCCCCAAGTCATCAGACTCCTAAACACTCAGAAACTGGACTGAAAGAACACACACACATACATATACACACATAACTGTGCATCCTCCATCCTCTTTTTAAGTTTTGCACATTACGTTATATTGTACTCTTTGCACTATTGTCACTGGATTCACTTTTAAACAGAACTGTGTACTGGTTGGCGCTGCACTGGGACTTACTATGCCCATTGTCTGTCCCATTAGTCATTGTACTGTCTGCACGTTTGCACTTGTGCACTTTATGTAAATCATAAGTCCCTTGTAGTTCTGTGTTTGTCATATGTAGCACCTTGGTCCTGGAGAAACATTGTTTCGTTTCACTATGTACTAACTGGCTGTATATGGTTGAATAACAATAAACTCCATTTGACTTGAGACACACACACACACACACACACACACACATATGAATGAACAAATGAATGAATAAACATTAAAATATATATTATTAACACTGGTATATATAAATTGAATATTGATCAGGACTAATGGAAGTAGGTTGGATTGAATTGGTCCATTTATCCATCTTACCTGTTGGAGAATTCCATAAATACATATAGTCCACATAGCTTATATTTATATATTTAATGGCATTTTTGATAGACCTGAACCATTTCAGCCATGAAAGTAAGCTTTCTTGATTTATCTATTTATTCAGAGAGATATATATTTTAGAGTTTATGTAGATAGTCTAAGTTGCCTGAGACTTTACCGGTGGCGCTCTGGTTTCATTTCAAAGTCCCAATGTCAAACGTTAAAGGACCTTTGGGCTAAATATATAAATATGCTCACCAAGGGTAGACAATGCAATCATTTACAGTTTTCTTTTGGTTACAAATCTTAATGGATATCCTGGGATAACACCTAAATAACTGTTTATGGGTATTAACCTGCACTCTTCGCATCATTTATTAGCTTAATTTTTAAAACAAAAAGTTTCCGCATACTACTTCCGGGTCATGCGCTGACCTTTCTATATGAGCTCGTGCCGGCGTCCTCCATTTCGTTCACTCCGCTCCTTGCGCTGTAGCTGCTCGGTGTAGGCGGACGAGCTCTGCACTTAAACTCGAAACATGCTGTCAGTTCGCGTCGCGGCGGCTCTTGCCCGCACACTGCCTCGTCGGGCCGCATTTGTGAGTGTTTTTAGACGTATTTATTGCGAGAAAGGCTTTTAATATTTTGTAAAGTCAGCTTTGCTGTTCTGAATGTCAGCGCATCGGTGGCGTGTGCGGCCGCCATCTTGCACTTGGGCGGCCTGTTTCTGCTGCATTCTGCGTTGACATTTACAAGAGCTGTAACTATACTGAAGAACTTCCTGTAGACGCATAGTTAAATTAACTAGGTTAATGACATTAGTATGCTGTCAATAACTACGTATTGTAGTTAGTTTTGCAGCACTAAACCCATGTCAAATGAATGACATTAGCTACTGAAGGTCAGGATTTGGTCAGTTCTTCGGTTAAGCTGTTCCTGTAGCTGAAGGCGGGGCAAATTAAATGACTTCATATTAAATGACTTAAATTCTTGTACGTTCTTTATTTCAACATAGTGACCATGAAGCGCTGTGCATGTATTTTTCCTTAGATTTTTAGTTTGAGCTCTTAGCTTTTAGCAATACCTCCTTGTTCCTCGGTTAGCATTGCAAGCTAACATATGCTAGCCCTTGATTACCTAGCTGTGACGTTTTCTATGGAGTGTTTAGCAGGTGTGCAGCTTTTACTTTAATCATGATCCTTTTGTATACTACATCTCGGATCACTTAACTTTAGTGACATCCATGGTGGTCTACAGCACTTGAAGGTCACCAGCAGTGTACATGTAAAAGGCATCTGGGAAGGGAGTCAGCAGTATGGATTTCTTTGAATTACATTTAATTTAACTATTCAACAGGTTTCCAAGAATGTAGCTGCTGCTTGCGTGGGGGCGAAGAACCTGCACACAGCAAGGCCATGGCTGCAGAAGACTGGTATGTGCTTGGACTTGTAGTGAAATGGTGCATTGCTTTTGTTGTGGGTTTTTTTTTTTTTTTCTTTTCTAAACATTTGTCCTTGATGACCTTCTGTGTCCTGTCCAGGCACTGCTGAGGTCTCCAGCATTCTGGAGGAGAAGATCATGGGTGCCGACACCAGTGCTGATCTTGAGGAGACTGGACGTGTGCTGTCCATCGGTGATGGTATTGCTCGTGTGTATGGACTGAGGAATGTGCAGGCTGAAGAGATGGTGGAGTTCTCCTCTGGCCTGAAGGTGAGGGTGCTTTGGTGAACCTGCTTCACTCAGTCTGTCTTTGCCTTGATGTTGGGGTCATTTGAAAGTCTGCAACTTCTTATTCCCAACGGGACAACTTTGTTTCTGGATATGCTGATGTGAAGAAAATGAATATACAGTACAGAAAATGAATATAAAGAGCAAGTACTCCATGTACTTGTAAGAATATACACAGACTTTATTTTTTTTATTTATTAATGTTGCTCAAAAAAATCCCTCTGTTTTAGGGTATGTCTCTGAACTTGGAGCCCGATAATGTCGGTGTTGTGGTGTTTGGTAACGATAAGCTGATCAAGGAGGGTGACATTGTGAAGAGAACCGGCGCCATTGTGGACGTGCCAGTTGGAGAGGAGCTGCTCGGCCGTGTCGTTGATGCTTTGGGAAATGCCATCGATGGCAAGGTATGCTGAGTCATGGCGGCTAACTTTAATTTTTCTTGCAGTGATTCATGAAAAGGACAATTTTTATAATTTTGGTAACTTCTAATTGTTTTTTAACTTCATGGAATGAAACCACTTGGCTTGCTTGATCTTTTGACTGGTCAAACTGGGTCCAGAACCTGAGAGCATGAGAATAGCAGAAATGTATGTGGGCAGATGTGAATACCAACACAGCTGCACTGGGGACACTAGATGGGTAGATAATAAGAAGACAAGCTATTAGAAAATGAGGTTTGCCTACTGTACATCAGTAATAAGTAAAATGCATTATTGACTGCCAGTCCTGTTTTGCTTGCTTGCAGATGTTCAGGGTACAATGAATTAAGCACGATGTGGTACAGGAAAAATGGGTCTCTAGATTTTTGTGAAATTCCTGTGATATTGCTTGACACTACATGTTTAATCTGGCCATAATGACAGAAGTTTCAACAAGATCTTATGAAGCCATGTAGGCTAATGTTGCATGTTAGTGCCTTAATCTTTTGCCTCAATGTGGTGATCTTGGCCTTGCCTAGCTACCACCAAATAAAGATGACCTTATAAAAATGAATGAGCATTATAGTAACTTTGCAAAAAGAGCAGTTGGCATAACAGATAAATAATGATTAATGAAGAGCCTATATTATATTAGTTTAAATAAAATGCAGTGCATACTGTAGAACTGTGCAAGGCTGAATTTCTTTGAGGTTTTGACCTTTTGTACTCTAGTAATGTCATGAGGCCTTACTGGAGGTCATACAACTGAAAATGGTGTTTGTTTCCATCTTCATTTTGAACTTGCATTGTAAAAGCCTTTGATCTTAAATTGTATTTTCTTTTCTATTACATCAGGGTCCTCTGGGATCTAAGCAGCGTCGGCGTGTTGGTCTGAAGGCTCCAGGCATCATCCCCCGTATTTCTGTGAGGGAGCCCATGCAGACTGGTATCAAGGCTGTGGACAGTTTGGTGCCCATTGGCCGTGGCCAGAGAGAGCTGATTATTGGAGACCGACAGACTGGGTATGAAGGATGGGGAAGTGGGCTGCTTGGCATAACATTTGATGCAGCATCAGTAAATAAACTTTTGAATGTTGAAAAAGGAATCTTTGACTGCTATAGTTGGGGTTTCATTTACAGATAAATTGGTATATAAATAGGCTTGTCAGTCTCATTGGGAAATGTCTTTTACTTCATTGAAATGTAATTTTTCATTAATTCAGATAAACCATATAAAGATGCTGCTCACCTGCTTGCCGTTTTCATGTTTGCTCTTTGAACAGTAAAACCGCCATTGCCATTGACACCATCATCAACCAGAAGCGTTTCAACGATGGCACAGATGAGAAGAAGAAGCTGTACTGTATTTATGTGGCCATCGGACAGAAGCGTTCCACCGTGGCCCAGCTGGTGAAGAGGCTGACTGATGCCGACGCCATGAAATACACCATTGTGGTGTCTGCCACAGCCTCTGATGCTGCCCCATTGCAGTACCTTGCACCCTATTCGGGCTGCTCCATGGGCGAGTACTTCAGGGACAACGGCAAGCATGCACTTATCATCTATGACGATCTCTCCAAGCAGGTGAGTGGCGAATGTCTGATCTGTTAACGTAGACCTTTAATGCTTTGCATGTAGTATTAGATTATAACCTAACCTAAAAAAGTGTAATCTAATGGTGTCCAATTCAAGTTCAAATTAAGTATCATAAGTTGCAGCATTAACCAGCAATAAAACTCTTCTGATGAATTGGAAATCAAAGGATGTAGTCAGTGAATCTTACTATCTTAATTTTTTTTTTTTTTTTTTTAAACAATGGACTAGTGGAAAAATCTCTGCCTTGGCCTAGACATCACTTATTACCCACTTATCAGTGGCCCCTAAACCTAGACTCCTTTGTTTTTCCTAATTGTTGGGTCTGCATTAATCTTCCAAGTTTGAGTGATAGTATTAGATTCTTCAATGTCCCATAAACAAGGATTCTCAATAGTCCTTTGACGAGGATGGTGGTTGTATGCCCCAAAACTCCACAACCTTTTCAGTATATAGTGAACTATAGAGATGCCTCCCTGCACTTCCTGTTTCGGGAGTTGACCTCTGCGTTTGACCCCTTGCTATGGCTGTACGGGAGACACCTGAGCCTACACGTTTCTGCTTTTTCAGCTAAAGCAGTGGTCTTTCTGACACTGAATAAAATTTGCCTGGTGGAAAAGCCAGTTCAGTTGAAAGGATGCAACATGTTAAATATTCATTTGCTACTGATAGTGGTTTCTTTTCCTTTGTACTGACTTATGTGACCTGTAACTTCATGTACCTTGGTCTTTTGAGGCAGTAGAATAGTGAATATTTTGTCAATAGACCAGTTCCTCAATAAATCCAAAGGGTAAAATGTGCTGTCATCTTAAATTCAGTATGTATTATGTACTTAATTTAGAATACTGTATCAACAGAACTCTAAATATACAGTTTTGTTCTTATTTGAACACAAGTTTGATGCTTTCCTATCGGTATGCTGCTGTTCAGATGACTGAGCTACAGAAATTGATGAGTTAATTTTGTAATTGTAACAATCAATTTTGGATTTATCACTTCAGCCAAAAGTTTTTTTTTTTTTTTTTTTTGGGTCATCTTGTCCTTACATGGACTGTACTTTTGCTATTTTCAATCTTACAAATAAGTTTCACATGGCATCAAACTTTTCATTCCCTCCATAGGCTGTGGCCTACCGTCAGATGTCCCTGCTGCTGCGTCGTCCCCCCGGGCGTGAGGCCTACCCAGGTGATGTCTTCTACTTGCACTCTCGTCTGCTCGAGAGAGCTGCCAAGATGAACGACAACTTTGGTGGTGGCTCACTTACTGCCCTGCCTGTGATTGAGACTCAGGCTGGAGATGTGTCCGCTTACATTCCCACCAATGTCATCTCCATCACTGATGGACAGGTTAGCATGGCACTCTGTTCTGGTGCACTGTGATGTGCCTTGTCTCTAGCATCTTTGCAATTGTACATATGTAATGGCATAATGGTAAAAAAAAAAAATAATTTATTTTTTTAACTCCTAAATGCACAGATCTTCTTGGAGACGGAGTTGTTCTACAAGGGTATCCGACCTGCCATTAATGTGGGTCTGTCTGTGTCCCGTGTGGGCTCTGCTGCCCAGACCAGGGCTATGAAGCAGGTAGATGATCACCTTCTGATCATTAGTCTAAAGACAGTTTTTAGCTGGAGTCCATTTGTTTTGACCTGGTGTGATACCTCCTAAACACCTGAAATGTATGTGTAGGTGGCTGGTACAATGAAGCTGGAGCTGGCTCAGTACCGTGAGGTCGCTGCTTTCGCCCAGTTCGGCTCTGATCTGGATGCAGCCACCCAGCAACTGCTCAACAGGGGTGTACGACTTACAGAGCTGCTGAAACAGGGCCAGTATGGTGAGTAGGCCTAATGTCCCATTACAGCAGAGAAGTGCAACTGCCTAGCTGCCGTATTTCCAAGTATTTTATAGTCTCATGAACCGGAGACCCAATTGATTGCTTTATACTTTATTGGGATGTTTCATACATGGTTCTTCAAGAATGTTGGATATTTTTAAATTGGGTTAACAAAGTCAGCCCAAACCTAATGCTATAGCTAAATGAGTGGCTATCCAAGCACTGCAATAACCACTCAAGTTTAAGTGGGTGGTTGAAAACAAATGGGGTATGTTGGATATGACTAATACAGTCATCAGTTCTTTAACTGGAAAGCCTTTTAAAACATATATTTATACCCCAGCTCCCATGGCCATTGAGGAGCAGGTCGCAGTCATCTTTGCTGGTGTGAGGGGTCACTTGGACAAGATGGAACCCAGCAAGATCACAAGATTTGAGAAAGCCTTCCTGCAACACATTCGTAGCCAGCACCAAGAACTGCTCGCAGCCATTAGGTAATCAACACTTTGATCTTTTGTAGGACTAACTGATCAGGATTAGCAGCCTGTTTGGAGGAAATAACTAACATTAGAACTGTTAATACAAAGCTTACACTTAACGTATTTGAACTTGAAGCTCCAGATCCCTTTGGTCAAAGTTTCATATTGAATTAAACATTTTAAAGGTAATGACTGCTTTTTTTTTTTTTAATTAAATCTACTGTTCTGTTCTAGGGCTGATGGCAAGATCTCTGAAGCATCGGATGCCAAGCTGAAAGAAATCGTGCTTAACTTCTTGGCTAGCTTTGAATAATGCTCCCCTCCCCCTGGTTCTGCTCATGTCTCTCAATGTTTGCATATAGTGCTCCAGTTAAGTTTATATGAACGTGAAAGTTTGGGTGGCACTTGATCAATGTACATAAATCTAACAAAATAAAGTGTTCCACACTCTACTTCTTGTCTCATCTTTATATTTATCACGCTGAAATAGAATTTAATATTTCTAATTCAGAAGGTCTGTACAATGTAAGTTTTGCTATTATACACTAGAGGTGTGCATCAGGTTTGTGATTCTACAGGACCCAGCAAATAAAGTGGTGGTTTTTACTTTGATATAAGCAGGAGCAGGTTGCCAAATATGAAGCTTGTGGGACAAAAATCCCACATCTGTTAACACGAGCACATTGGACAAGGTGGGTTGTTTGTGTTCAACTCCCTCAGTAAATGTTTTATCCTGGTCATGACTGCTGTGGTTGAAATCACTATTGTGGGAAATGGAGAGTTCAAGAGAAAATATCATGGACAGCTATAATAACTGCAGCTTTGGTCAGAATTAATTTGGGAGTGGAGTAAGGTCCTATGCACACTTCAACCACAAACCTCTAATGAGTTAAACACCAGTTTAGTTTGAATGTTTATGGCTAAAGAACTTGTGCACTGGGTGATGGCACTTCTACTTAAGCCATGTTCCATATGAATGAGAGTGCCATGTAAATCAGTCTGCTTCACAATGCTGAAAGACAGAAGACATCCTTGTTTAAAGCAGCTTGTCCAGGGCTATGATCAGCATGTGCTGGGCATGAATCTGACTGTACTATCATCTCGATGTGTACTTTGAATTCTCTCTGATGGTTCACTTTAGAGAAAGCTTGTGCTTCAGTCAAAAAAATAAATTCAATGGAGGGAATATTTCCCATCCATCCTCCCATCTATTCAATTTATTTTCAAGGAGTCCAAAGAATCCTGATGCTGGTTTTGTCCCAAATGTTTCTATACAACTGAACAACAGTATAAAATGTTTTATTTAGACAATAAAATAAATTAACGGTGATGTACACAGTGTCAACTGGTCAAGGCAAGAACAGAATTTTGTATGCAGGTGCTAGTGTTAATAAATGTGCTTTAAGGCCCAGACTACAGGAGCCTGATGAAGAGAATGACAAAATACATGCAAACCAATAACATACAATAATGAGTGCATACAGTGGAAGACATGTGCATATTAAATATGTGATTTAAACATATGAACAAGTGGGTGATCCTCTTAAACAATCAAAAACAAAAAAACTACTGCAGTTTAGGAACGTGAACTGTGCAAGTATACATGTGGATAAGGTGTTGGGGGGTCTGTGTGTCAAAGAGCTTAAAAATTTTTTTCGGCTACAATCTGAAGAGTGATGCATGTTAGACCCAGTACTGTTTGGTTGTGATGGGTGGTGCGTGGTGTCTGTGTTTGGGAACGTGGTTCTGCGTGACGTAACTAGGGTCGTAATAATCCCATTCGAGACCAGATGCCCACGTTGCCCCTGGAAAACCGTCACTGTCCGCCGACAGGATGCGCAAAGACACACCTGGATAATTATGTGTACAGTTTTACACCCTCTTCATTACACACACCTGAAATGTGGACATAATTCAATACAAATATATAGAAAAACAGCCTAAAGGGGAACTCCACCGTTAACAAACTTTACCTGATTTCCCCCCCCAACAACATGACAAGAATAGGAGCATTATTATTTGTAAAATTCTACATTTCTTGTGATTGGTTGTTGGTGGGATAAAACAATATGTACCGTACATCCGACATAACTTACATTTGGAATTTATCTAGCCAGCTAGCAATCAGCGTTATCATCATTTTAGCTAACATTTAAGAGATCAGCCATATAACTTATTTAGCTTTAGGTAACATTCACATTTCTTGGTTACTTAACAAAACACACACTAATTTACTATTCTTTTATTTTAATAACCACTTTATCATGGTCAGGGTTACACATCCTGGGAACACTGTGTGCAAGGCAGGAATACTCTGTGGATGGGACATGAGTCCATTGCAGGGGACTAAATTAACATCAGTAAAAAAAAATAAAAAAATGATGGTTCGGGGCTTCCTGAGCAATCACAAAGCCAAAAACTATGTGGAGCTGGTTAAGACACTGGTGAAGAACTACGGCACAGTGGGCTGCAGGATGTCTCTCAAAGTCCATATCCTTGATGCTCTTCTTGATAAATTCAAGGAGAGCATGGGAGTGTACTCAGAGGAGCAAGTCGAGCGCTTCCACCAGGATATACTGGACTTTGAACAAAGCTACCAAGGACAATATAACGAGAACATGAGCGGAGGCTACATTTGGGGGCTGCTTTGTGAAAGTGATTTACAATATAATCGTAAATCTCAAAAAACTACTCACTTCTCACTACTCACAAATCTTTTGCTGTCATTTTTATATAACTTTAATATAAATACATGTTAATTTTGATTCATAGGTCATATTTTTTCTTACTTTATGTGACTGAAAAGACGCAAATTTGTCAGTTTTCTCAAAGAATATAGGAAAATTTCAAAATACCAATGTCCTTTTCACAAGGTTGAGGGGATTAATAAACATTTTCTATACTTTTGAGGCATGAGCAATTAAAAAAACATAACACTTACTACCCAGGAACAAATAGTATAATCAGTGATTGTGGTGAGATATGAAGGGGAGTTACTGTTACCAGTCCGAATTGGATAATGGAACCCAAAGTCAGAGAATCCAGAATGTCCTGTATCCAGAAAACTCCCATGGTGGAAAACAATTACCTTACAAAACGCTGACTCACTCAATAAATTCAGAATGTTATCATTAGAACGAGCGCATTGATATAAATATAATTTGAATTACAGCTGGCACTGCTGTCAGAGAAAATTAATCAGCACCTTCTGACCAATCACATTCAAGAATTCAATAGCGCTGAGGTATAAGACAAAATATCTAACACTTTAGAATATCTAACACCTTGAGAATGGCCAAGCTAAACACCATTTCTAACAGAATTCCTAGCTCCCAAGAGCTAATTCCACGCTTTACTGCATTTAAAACCTCAGGAAGCTCTTATAATGAGCTTTAGACTCACCTGCACTGGCACCGAAGTCACTGTCCAGGCCAGGTCCAGCAGCTGAGGAGCTTGCGGATGCTATAAAGCACGAGGTCTCCTGTGGGATGCTGCTGACGAGTTCGCCTTCCATGTGGACCTTATCGAGGGAGACCAGCTCCAGCTCTACAGTGCTACTCCTGCGCATCATCACAGGTAATGAACCGTGCTGCACACACAAACATAAATTATACAGTATCAAAGGCAGACAGACAGCACTGTCAGGCAGCAAGTGTGTGCCAAAACAAAAGTATTCACATATAACTGTATTTTACTGTAGAGAAAACGCTTCACATTCAGTAGCTGAAGGAGCTTTACTTACATAGCTGCAACATATTTCCAATATTTCCAAAGCATACAGTCAGGTCCAGAAGTATTTGGGCAATGACAGAGTTTTTGTGATTTTGCCTTCATACACCATCACAATGGATTTGAAATAAAACAATCAAGATGTGACTGAAGTGTAGACTTTCAGCTTTATTTTAAAAGGTTCCATTTAGGAATTACAGCCATTTTAAACAAAGTACCTCCATTTTCAGGGGCAAAGGTATTTGGACAATTGACTGACGAAAAGTTAATTGACCAGGTGCAGTCCATTCCCTCGTTACTTCAAGACAAATGAAGCAGATAAAAGGTCTGGAGTTGATATCAGGTATTGAGTTGGAATTTGGCAGCTGTTCGACTGGAGCTACCAATATGAAGTCCAAGGAGATCTCAATGCAAGTGAAGGAGGCCATCATGCTGAAAAAACAACATAATTCTATGAGAGAGATAGCAAAAACCTTAGGTGTGGCCAAATCAACAGTTGGGTACATTCTTAAAAAGAAAGAAAGCACTGGTGAGCTCAACAACATCGAAAGGCCTGGAAGACCACAGAAGACAACTAAAGTGGATGACCGCAGAATCCTTTCCTTGGTGAAGAAAAACCGCTTCACAACATCAAGAAGTCAAGAATACTCTGGAGAAGGTAGGCGTATCATTGTCAAAATCTACAATCAAGAGACGCCTTCAAGAATGTAAATACAGAGGGTTTACAACAAGGTGCAAACCACTGGTAACATTCAAGAACAGGAAAGCCAGATTAGACTTTGCCAGAAAACATCTAAAAAAGCCTCCCATGTTCTGGAATAAGATTCTTTGGACCGATGAATCCAAGATTCACTTGTACCAGAATGATGGGAAGAGAAATGTATGGCGAAAGAAAGGAACAACTCATGATGTGATAGGACGCCGCTTCACAGTGCAGGTGGATAATGACCCTAAACATACTGCAAATCAACTCAAGACTTTTTGAAGGCAAAGAAATGGAATATTCTTCAATGGCCCAGTCAGTCGCCTGATCTCAACCCAATAGAGCTGCTTTTCACTTACTGAAGACAAGACTGAAGGCAGAAAGACCCACAAACAAGCAGCAACTGAAGGTGGCTGCAGTGAAAGCCTAGCAAAGCATCTCCAGGGAGGAAACTCAGAATTTGAGTTTTGAGAACATGGGCTCCAGACTTCAGGCAGTCATTGGCTGCAAAGGATTTTCATCCAAGTATTAAAATTATGGTTATATTTACAATTGTCACTTTGTCCAAATACCTTTGAGCCCCTGAAAATGGAGGTACGTTGCTTAAAATGGCTGTAATTTCTAAATGGTAAATGCCATATTTTTGTGGAACCTCTTAAAATAAAGCTGAAAGTCTGATTGTTTTATTTCAAATCCATTGTGGTGGTGTATAAAGGCAAAATCACAAAATATCCAAATATTCCAGACTTAATTGTACATTTAGCCTACTGGCTATAATGTGTGTGTGGCAGTCTAGGGGGGGAATTGACTACAGCAGAGGTCTGGAAAACAAAATTGGTTTTGACCAAATTGAGTTTTCCACCAATAATACTTTGACATCTATACATTAAGATTTTTTTTTTATTACCCTGTCACATCATCAAAACAGAGAAGAGAACTTATGCACTCTGTAGTGATGTGGATGATGTTTATACTCAAAGTGTGAAATCATTTCCCACTGTAAAATTAGATATTTAAAATTTGGCACTAATGTTGCTTTTCCATAAGTAGATTAGGTTATAAATGTAGAGGCAGACAGGGCATCTTTCAGTGGAACTGAAATGGAATTTTTTAAATGCAATTTTTTCATGTTTGGGTTTGACTAGACCGATACATCTGATGCATACAAAAGAGAAACATATGCTATAAAGCCAAACGTACATGGACACCTGAACCATATGTGCTTGTTGGAACATCCCATTCCGAGGCCTCCTCACCCAACATCAGTACCTGATCTCACTAATGCTCTTGTGGCTTAATGGGCAAATCCCCACAGCTACACCCCAAAATGTAGTGGAAAGCCTTCCCAGAGGAGTGGAGGATAACAGCAAATTGGGACTAAATCTGCAATGGGATGTTCAACAAGCACATGCTGTATGAATGTTATGGACAGATTTCCGCAAACTTTTGGTCATATGGTGTATTTCAGTTCAGGAAAACATGCAGTACAAAAGGTCAAAATTTGAGCATGTGAAGGAATTCCACAGGCCACCACGCATTTGTGCTTGTCTAACTATAATTACAGGAAACGAATACATAATAAAGAAGGAAAACAATGTGTGTGTGTATATGTGTGTATATATATAGAGTCCGGCTCTAGTTGTGGAGCTGGAACAGTACCGGTCAGGACTCTTACCTTGCTCTGAGTCACGAGCTGCTCTGGAGAGTTTGGCGGTGCGACATTCTCGCGCTCCATTTCCGAGTCGCTGGACTGTAAAAGCACCGGGGCGCTCCTCCGCCAAGCGCGCGATCCGCGCGAGCCGCTGGTGCCCAGCATCGTGCTCGGCACGCGGAGCGACCCTGAGCCCGCATAGGTAGCCCCGTCCGGTCGCGCGAGAGCCTCTGACCTGCAGCGCTGCCCGCACGCAGCCCTCCGCTCTGCAGATGACGTGAGGGACGACGTGATCGGCGGCGCCAACATCGGCTCTGAAACGGACGCATACTTCGTTTTCCGTACCGGGCCGAACGACGGGTCGTCGGTAAAACGGGCGATTCTCTGGCGCGTGGACAGCGACGATGACGAACGCAAGAGCATGCTCTCAGAACCGTAGCGCGCCCTCTTTCTCCTCGCGAACAGGAGCAGTTTGTATCCCAGCAGCAGGCAGTTTAACAGCAGCAGCAGAACCACACAGGGAATGAGCACGAGGACCAGCAGCGTCAGACTGGACACCTGCAGGCTCTCGCGCAGCTCTGGCGAAGGCACAGCAGTTACCGACTGAGACATTTCATCTCAAAGTAGCGCCGAATTAAACACGATAGTGGTGATAAATTAACAGTTAACGAGTTCTTTAAAAAAATTACAGCGACACAGTCGACTGACTAAATAACTAATGGTGTTTAATTCACACCGGTTATTTCCGACAAAAGCCACTGGAGCGATTCTGCTGTGCTGTTTGTGTGAGTGTACGAAAAGCTAGTTAGCTGTTGGCTAATCTGACTTAAAGCGGGCTCCTAGAAAAGAAAGTTTCGAAACAGCTCAAAAACCTCAGTAACTTACCTCATTTGCGTCCGTGTCGACTACACATTTTACTAATCGAATTGTTTCTTTTTAAATTTATAAAAAAGTTATTATTATAATTATTTTTTTTACCACTCAAATGCTAAAAACACTTGCGCATGTAGCAGCAGTATTTGAGCTTTGAGGTAAACTTCGCGCGCCTGGTTTAAAATCGAGTGCTGCTTTGTCGGTTATCTTAAAAAAAAAAAAAAAACGCTCTCATTGACTGCTATTACTGCAGTAAGTCAAAGCTTTATGTAGACATGTTAAAGATATTTTAGAGTATGTTTATTTTTAAAACTGATTTTCTCCTTTTCAAATTAAACCCATTTCCAAAGGTTGAAGAGACGCACTACAAAAAGTGCTGTCTCTCTCTCTCATATATATATATATATATATATATATATATATAAAAAATTACACCCGTCAGCCATAACATTGAAACCGCCTGCCTAACATTGTGTAGGTCCTCCTTGTGCCTCCAAAATAGCTCTGACCTGTCGAGGCATGGACGCCACAAGACCTCTGAAGGTGTGCTGTGGTATCTGGCACCAAGACGTTAGCAGCAGATCCTTTAAGTCCTGTAAGTCGCGAGGTGGGACCTCCATGGATCGGACTTGTTTGTCCAGCATATCCCTCAGATGATCGATCGGATTGAGATCTAGGGAATTTGGATACCGTTGCCTTGAAGGGGGTACTTGGTCTGCAACAATGTTTAGGTAGGTGGTATGTGTCAAAGTAACATCCACATGAACGCCAAGATCCAAGGTTTCCCAGCAAAACATTGCCCAGAGCATCACACTGCCTCTGCTGGCTTGCCTTCTTCCCATAGTGCATCCTGGTGCCATCTCTTCCTCAGGTATGCGATGCACACGCACCCGGCTGTCCACATTATGTAAAAACATGATTCATCAGACCAGGCCACCTTCTTTCATTGCTCCATGGTACAGTTCTGATGCTTACGTGCCCATTATAGGCACTTTTGGTGGTGGACACGGGTCAGCATGGACACTCTGACCGGTCTGCGGTTACGCAGCCCCATACGCAGCAAGCTGCGATGCACTGTGTGTTCTGACACCTTTCTATTATAGCCAGCATGAACTTTTTAAGTAATTTGTGCTACACTAACTCTTCTGTGGGAAAAACAAATGGGGGGAAACAGGAGTCAATGTTTGTGACAGAACTGTAAGAAACCAGCTGAATGAAATGGGACTTGCATATAGAAAGGGCTAAGGTGAAATAATTCTTCAGGATGACAATGCATCTTGCCACAGAGCAAAGAGTGTTAAAGCTTTTCTTCAGGAAAACCATATCAACTAAATGACATGGCCAGCAAAGACTCCAGATCTCAATCCAATTGAAAATTTATGGTGGAAATTTAAAAAAGTGGTCCATGATAAGGCTCCATCCTGCAAAGCTGATCTGTCAACTGCTATTCGAGAAAGTTGGAACCAGATTGATAGGGAATATTGTTTTTCATTAGTGAAGTCTATATAATTTCTACATTCACCAGTTTAGTATCTGACGTTTAAAACGGTAATTACATTTCAGTTTATTTCAGTTCTCATTTTAAGACCGGAAATGTCCATCATTTCTGTTGCCTTTGCAGTGACCGACAGGGGGCACCACATGATTGTGAGAAATATGAGGTTTTGTCCCAAACTTTAGAATTCAGTTAGCGTTCTTTCTGTGTTAACGTCAACTGTTGTAAGGTTCTGTGTTGAACATTTAAGGGTTCTCACAAAGAGCCCTAAGTGTTTTAGACATGATATTTTTTTCTGAAAGAGTTCCCTTATCAGAAAGGCTTCCAAGCAGAAATCAGTTTGGTACCTAAGCACCTTTGACTAAGTCTTGTATACAGTATATACAGGGTGTCCCCAAAGTCTCCATACATAGGGGAAATTACCACTTTTTAGCAAAATGTCTTCCAAAATTTTTGATACCTAGTTTATATATTGTTTTCGGATAGCCTTTAATAATGCCTGTGACAAAAGAAGAATGTATTGAAATCATTGTCATGGCTGGAACAGGAAGCTGTGGCAAGGTTGCAATGGACTTTAACAGGAAACATGGTAACTACATCACACACTTCTCTTTTGCCAAATTTATTAACAAATTCAAAATTTATAATTATATGGGAATCACCTGAAAACTACACTTTTTCAGACCAAATGCAAATAAAATTTGCAAGGCCAATTAACCTTTGATCTGTGACTTCACGAATATTGGCCTTGTGAGCCAATAGAAAAATTGGTTTTTCCAATGTTTTGGTGAATTTACGATCAGAACAAATAATTAAAAAAAAAAGAAAATCCTGCCAGAAAGGCCAATTCACCAAAGAGGAAAGGACATTAGACTTGGACTTTATTCAGGTGAACTTTGACCTGTGAATTCACAAGCCTCAGGCTTCCAATGGAAAACGAGTGGGTTGGACTGTGGTCTCATTGTTGCCTTGTTGTACTACATTCATCATGTCACTGCATTTGACATGATATAACCTGAGCCGTTTGGGTCTGTTCACTGTTCCTGTCTGAAACAGGAGTGATCAATCAGCCATGGCTATAAAACTAATTGGATAACAGCTTAGATACGATCAAGGGAGTTTGTGTGAAAGAAGGTTTTGTGATTTATTTGATTATTTATTTATTTGCATTCAGTTATTTGCCTAATATTGTTATCACATATTGAATACAGGATAAAGATTTTTGATAGAGGCTAAAATTTACTTAACAGTGTTCTTCTCAATTCTCTACATGCACGACCAAAAGCATGGCAGGATTTCATCAAGCTGAATCACGTATAAGCACTACACTGCAGGGCTAAACCATCAGAGATACAGAAGTCTCATTAGGAAAAATTATCAAGGAATGCACTGACAAAGTAGTTTATTTAATAAAGTCTTTATTTGTACATAAAAAACATGCTTTTCATACAGTCTTAGCCTACATGCCAGATTATAGAGCACATTGAAATCTTTATATAATTATCCTTTATAAATAATTCATTGAAACATGACACAAGTTCTCTCATAGAGACTAATTCATTGACGATTCTGTACACAAGTACAAATTTGTCATTTGTTTAGAGCGAGTTGAGATGGTCATCATAGGAACAACAATTTCCTACAGGAGCCCATCATGCCCTCTCCATAGAGCATGTCACTTCCTGCTACATACAGGACGTGTGTTGATACTTCAAGAGTAGCACCTCTGTGTGTATCAGTGTCTGCATATGTGTGTACCTGTATGTCTTATGACTATAGGTGGTATGTCTGAGTGCAGTGTGTGTGTTTGTCTAAAATCTATGGACTACCTATGATACTGATATTTTGTGTGCATGTGTGTACAGTCCGGCACACAATATGCCTCACAGAGACAAAAAAAAATTGATGCTGCAGCCATCACTAGATCTGTGTGTGCCTGCTTGTTTGTGTTAACACTGTCCAAGGCTGTGTTTGATGATCTCTTTGCTGGATGGTGGGATACGCTCAGGAAACACCACCTGGAACTCGACCATCAGGTCACCACGCTGGGCTGAGTTCTTAGCCCGAGGAAGCCCCTCCCCTATTAGTCTTCTCACTGAGCCAGGCTTGATGACATCACTGCACGGGACAGGCTTTGTCTGTCCATCCAGGGTGGGGACACTAACAGTACATCCACACAATGCCTACAGAAAGAGAAAAAGATGGAGATGAAGGTTAGTATTATTTCCTACTATATCTAAGTATGGTAAGCATGAACAAAATGGTTTCATTATTACATTTTTTTTTTTCAGAATGAGCATTATTTCAAAAAACAATAGCTTGATTATATCTGTGATACATCTCCATGCTAGAGTATGCGTTACTGTTTCCTAACCATTGGAGAATACCTATTATTGGGTTTTTGTATTGCATAATGTTGAGTCGAGCTTGAATGAGGAGAATGTGGGTCAGAGTGAATGAACCTCTCCTGTTATGCAAGAAGCCATTACGAGATGGGTGTTGCTAATGTGTTCCTGTTCTCTTGTTCTCGTCTGAGTGGGAGATAGGAGGAGGGAGGAAGTGCGTGGGAGAGTGATGAGAGAGATGAGCAAGGGAGGGTGAAAGATGAGGGATGGTGGGGGGGGGTGGTGAGAAACAGCAGGAGAGGGGAGTTGGGAGGAGGAGGTGAGTGTGATGGTGCGAGACAGTCGGGGAGAGATGAAGAGGTGGTAGACAAGGAGGGAGAAGAGAGTGCGAGACAGACAGATGACCGGGATGAAGAGACAGATGAATGGTGGGGTGATTTCAGGAGTGAGATATGGAGATGTTGTGAGGTGTTTGTAGGGAGAGATTGAAATAAATAACTATAACGTTCATGGCAAAAAGCCTGAGTAAATTAATTTGAATTGAATTAAAGCACAAAAGATTGTGAACGGAAAAGAGGGAGATTTAGAGGTTTACTTCAGAGAAGAGGGAAATACCAAAAGGAGATGAAGATCAAGGGAGATGGTGGAAAAAGATGAAGGGAAGGGAATTCCTAATTAGAGATCAGAGATGAGAAAATGACTGAGGTTGAATGACAGAGAGGAAAACTGTGCATGTGTGTGTGAAGATGCTAAGAGCTGCAGAGGGAAGATAAGGAGAGGCAAGAGGCAGAGGAGTGTGTCTGTTTGCCTGCGGGAGAGGGGGAGAGTTTCTAAATTTAGCCACAGTACTCTGCAGAGGCTTATCATCTAGCTGAGACTGCGTGGGTTGAGAACAGGACAGGCTGTACTACTAGCACACACACACACACACACACACACACACACTCACCTCTCTCAGCGTAATGGTGGCTGTGTAGATGATGTTGGACCCTTCCCGTCTGAAGTGAGTATGCTTCTTCTCTCTGACCACAAACGTGAGGTCATTTGGGCCATGGCCTGAGGCCCCATGTCCCTCCCCTGGAAAGGTGATCTTTGTCCCTTCCTTCCATCCTTTCTTCACCTCTACGTCGATCACTCGCTCCTCCGGCTGAAGCACGTTTTTGTCTGTGGGCCGGAGCCGAGTGACTTTCACGCGCTTCGTAACACCTGTCAGAATGTCTTCCAGTGACACGTGGAGGTCATGGACCTCAGATACGCCCCCAGGGTGGGGACCTGTCTTGTTGCTATGGTGTCGGCCCAGGTGGGGTTGAGGGTTCCTCAGAAACGGGTTGAAGAGGTCCTCATCTGAGTCGAACTCGAAGTTGAAGAAGATGCGCCAGGCGTGGGTGTCGACCTTGGGGCCACTGGGGGTTGGGTCCGCTTTAGCAGAAGACATTGGTCCCTTAGACAAACCTGTAAGAGAGAGGTGAGTGTGATTGTGTGAGTTTTTTCTTGGCCAAAGAATGCTGGATATTTCTGCATAGATGAAATTTGTAGGTGAATTTCAAAAAAAGTGACTAGGGAGTCCAGAAATATGTGTGTATTTGGAAATGATGGGTTGGGGAATAATTCATGAATGGGGATAGTGTGTCTTTTAGAAAGTTCTTACCTTGCTGGTCATAGAGGCTACGCTTCTCAGGGTCTGTGAGGACCTCATAGGCTTGTGCAATCTGCTTGAACTTCTCCTCTGCATCCGCATCTGGGTTTTTGTCGGGATGGTAGCGCAGTGCCAGGCGCTTGTATGCACGTCTGATCTCCTCCTCGTTTGAGTCGCTCGACACCCCTAATACAGCATAGTGGTCTAGACACACTGGTGAAGAAGGAGGACTGGGTATCTCAGGGTCCTCATGCACCTCCTGTTCATGGAAAGAGAGAGAGAGAATCATAAATAAACTGTTAAGAGTAAGTTTCCATCTTTTTAGTTGCTTAATTCATCCAGTGATGGAGACACTTAATAAACTGATCACTTTGACACTTGTCAATAAACTGATCAATTTGACACTTGTCTCCATCTATATTAGAAACTATTTGGGGTGTTAAACAAGCAGAATTTGTTGGTATTTTAAACCACCATTCTGTAGAGATTTTATCAGCTAAATGCACTTTGCACTGTTTGAGGGGAAAAAAAAGATATTGTAAAGCGATATTTTGTACCTTTGGGCATTTGTACCTTAAAACCACAGTTTACAACTTTTCCTCTAAGAGTGTAGTACATTCAGGAAGAACACAGCAGACACCAGTTCTAAAATTCTGACCAGCTTATAGGAATTCATCGGCCATGGGGCACAAATTGCAGTACTCTGATGGCTTGTTGCATAGAATTAGAAATTTAAATAAACAGGTAAAGAAACTAGAATAACCAAATTTTGGGGCCACTTACCTCTGAGGACCAGCTTTCCTCGCCGTGGATCACTCGCACCTTGCACTTGACGTTCTTATGCTTCACACCAAACTGCGTCCAGATGAGAACCATGATGGCTATCGGTGCCGCTGATGCTGCTGATCCTGCTGGTGCTGATGCTGTTGGTGCTGATGCTGCCGCTGTCGTTAGTGCTGAAGCTCGAGCCGGCTCTGTGTAACCGAGCTACTACTGACTGCATCTTTCCGCTGCTGCCGGCGCGCTTTTATACCGGCGCTGCAGACACACACACCACCCACGCTGCGTGACCGAGCTTCCCCGGGCCCGCCCAGGATCTGCACGAGAGGGAATACCGTGTTGGAAACCGAGCTGTTCTCGGCGCTCATTGGGGGACTCGGCAGCGTCACGCGCACAAGGCGGCCCAGCGCTCCATGTGAGGAAACGCTTCCGGAATTTTAAAATAACCATCTCTCTCTCTCTCAACCCCCTCCTTCTCGGCTCTCAGATTTAGCTCCTATTATAATGGATGTGGCGAGACGGGAACTGGTACTACTAGCTTTTTTTTTTTTTTTTTTTTGTAGATGGATTAAACTATTGAATTATACAGCCGGTCTGGGCTCATTTATGCAGGATTATGCTATTTCCGCAAGATTGGCGCTGTTATACAACATATAAATGAGCCGAGACCTTGAATGAACATGATAGAACATGATGTCCCTTTTTATATGTGTGACTATTATAGCCAAGAGTTTTATAGCTGCAGGGTGGAGCATATAGGCCTATTCGTGTGTGTGTTGAAATAATGGAATATAGACTATACATTGACTATAAAGCTCTCTCTCTCTCTCTCTCTCTCTCTCTCTCTCTCTCTCAGAAAGAAGGGTACAGACTGTCCCTGTCCTTGTGACTGGGGTGGCGCCCTAAAGGGTACAGCTTCTGTTAGAGATCTTTCACTTAGAAATGTGCATGTAGTGCACTTTTAAAGCTTTATTCTAAAAACTAGTTTCGTCCATTTGTATACCTTAATCATTTTAAAGGTATACTATAAACCACGTTTCCAGGTGAAAGACTAGCACTATTATACAACATAGAAATGAACATGATGCAACATGATGTCCCTTTTAATGTGTGATAATTATAGTTAATAGTTTTATTGTTGCAATGAGTAGCATATACTCGTGTGTGTGTGTGTGTGTGTGTGTGTGTGTGTGTGTGTTAAAATAATGGCATATAGACTATAAAGACTATAAACACTGTAAAGTCTCTCTCATACTCAGGGAAAAAAGGGTACAAACTGTCCCTGTTCTATATATGTGTGTTTGTGTGATAAAACTTTAGTGTATAAAACAATAAATATAAAATTCGTGGTCTATGTGTAATGAATGTGCCTACTACATGTAGTCTGTAAGGTGTGAGGGATAACACAGTAATGGTGTAACACACTCGTGCTGATCACACTGCGTAGTATCACCCAGTGCTTTCTGTGATCAAAAATATCCCTCTCCGGAATATGAAGGTAATACTATTCCGCGTTATTCCTCATGTCTCTGGGTGGTAGGGACGGTAATTGGCCGTCG
The DNA here is from genome assembly GCA_022985145.1 of Pangasius djambal. Classification (NCBI taxonomy): domain Eukaryota; kingdom Metazoa; phylum Chordata; class Actinopteri; order Siluriformes; family Pangasiidae; genus Pangasius; species Pangasius djambal. Next base: position 16,933,779 of record CM040989.1, on the reverse strand, counting down.
TTTGCGTCTCTTTGCCGCGCCGCAGCGTGAATGTATCTTGTGCCTGAGTACATAAATGGCAGTATTTCCTCAGTCGTGACGCGCGCAGCCAATAGCAGATGGGAACACCGCAGGATTCCCGCTGCTACCGGAAAATGGGACAAATTTGGAGAAGATGCACCTTGCGGCAGCGTCAGAGAAATGTTCTCCGCCAGATTTCTCCATTTTGAGGCGAGAGCGCGCCCATGCAGGAGATATGAGAACGAGCCGCGGGGATCTGACTATAATACGTTTCAGACATTTTTTTTTATTTTATTTTAAAAAAAATTTTAAAATCCGTGTCGGCTTAATTTTAAGTAGCATTTTGATAGAATTTGACAGAAAGTGTGGATGGTGTGAAGGAACCACTCGCTGTGGGTACTGAGGGTTTAGTGTCATTTTGTTCCGAAGACATGGCATTAATGAATGTGTGAGCAAGTGCGAGTCTTGGCGGCTTCGAGTCATTTGGCTCAAAATAGGGTCGCACCAGGGCGTGTGTTGTATCCGTGTGTGTGTGTGATTCGACAGCTCGGTGTCATTTGGTCTAGAATAGGGCTGTAACTGAGTCGTGATCTCGTGTCTGCAGTAGCCTTCGGCGCGTGAATAGCAGATGTCCAGAGGGGCTTGTAAATTGTAGTTATTGCTCTTTGTGTGTGTGTGCGCGCGCGCGTGTGCGTGAAGGGGGTGTGGGGTGGTGGAGGGTGTATTTAGGTGCGGACCAAATGCCCTCCCCAGAAGGATAGGAATGTCTGACAGTTTTGACTTTGTGGGGACATTTGGTTCGTCCCCACAAGGAAAACTTCTTCTTCTTATTGTTATTATTATTGTTGTTGTTGTTGTTACATGATTATTGTTAAATAAAAAAACTACAGCTTTAATTTTAAAAAAGCTAAAAGATTTCAGTTTCTGAGGTTAAGGTTAGATGAAATGTGCTGCATTAATCATTAAGGCCTCACAAGGTTAGAAAGGCAAAGTGTGTGTGTGTGTGTGTGTGTGTGCTCCATAATTACTGCCGACTAGTGTGTGTAGGCGTGGCTGGACATAAAGAAATATTCGCGCCTCAAACCATGAGGTGAAGTTAGGACATGTAGAAAAATACAATGTAAAATGTATCACAGGTTGCACATAAAGATGTTCTGATACAGGTTTCAGCTGTCATTTCTTATTAAAAGCAAACTAAACTTATAGCAATGGCATAAAATAAAGATAAGTTTTCTACACCTCTTTCCATGTGCAGACATTTCCTCTGTCTGTCTGTGTGTGCGAGAGAAAGACAGAGAGAATGTGTGGTGTAAAAGCTGAGCTGTGTTCTGTTCACAGGTACTGTCTGTCCTCCCCCCACCTCTCTGCCTCCTCCCTCCCTCTTTCTCTCTCTCTCTCTGTCTCTCTGTCTGTGTGTGTGTTAAGTTTGAGTCACGACTCAGAGTAGAGTGAAAATGGGCAATCACTGAAAGTTACAGAAGAAGGGGAAAGGAGTTATGGAAAAAGATCAGTCAACTATTCAATATGCTGATTGATTCATTATGTGGAATGACTAGTAATATTGAAATATGTTTCTTTTTCAGATATGTAAATGAATCAAAGCTTTTACAAATTAAAAAATTGTGATTTATATAGAAAAACAAATTACAGTCTGAACTGAAAAAAGTCATATCCTGCAAATACTAACATCATGGTATTATCTGTTGTAAGGCTGTAACAAATAATACTTTACATAATATGCAGATGACATCAAAAATTAATAAATAAACAATTAATTATGCCTTTAAAGCAGGGGTCTTCAATCTTATCAGCAAAGGACCAGTGTGGGTGCAGGCTTTCATTCCAGCCAAATAGGAGGTGCACTTGATAGCTGATTAAACAAGTGGAAACGGGTGTGACTCCTACCTGGTTGGAATGAAAGCCTGCAGCCACAAACGTGCTAAGAAGGAGAAGACTGGAGACGGTGAAAAGGATGGAGACAGAAAGAGAGCAATGGAAAAAAACAGAATGTGGTGCCACCTGTTGGCCATAATGAACACAAACGTTCACTTAAACCTAATTTCCAGACTGTCATTGTGACATCTTAAAAGCCCTTCCTTTTCGTTGCAGGATTCCTAACCATATCCTTAAAAGTCCTGTCGCATTTTTACAACCCTGTTTTGTGGTAGATGTACACTTTTTAGTGTCACCTGCTACTTCACTCAAATAATAAATACATACTACTGTTTTCACTGTGCTGAGCTGATGGTGCACACTCATTTCTATAATGTAATGCAGAAGTATGCCCAAACCTTTTTTATTCTAACCCAATCTAATGTCTGACAGGGAATAGTGAGAAGTTTGGATACATGATTCTATTTAATCACCCAGATACCTTTTTTGTACATGTATTTCAAGACCTTCCAACAATGTCAGAAAGGGCAGTATGATGGAGTATTTGCAATGAATACCATTGTCATACAGCCACCTTTTCTGTTCTTCTTGCTTTGTACATGTCAGACTTTGCGTATACCATATAGACCTATCAGCTTAGCAGCTGGTGACTATGGTTGGAGCAACTGTTAACCTGTCCTACAAAGCTGGCCACAACCTCCTTTCCTGTTCTCTGCTGTGGTACGTGAGGGACGCTTCCCTCACTGGTTGGGAAGCAGAGTGGTACCAAAGGGACACAGGGGGCATATGAGATCAGAATATATCAACCGGCTGGAATTGAGGGTGATCCATCTAGCCCTCAAGCTTTTCTTACTGATTCCAAGACAACATGTTGGTCATGTGTTGTCAAGACAGTCAGATATATAAATCATCAGGGCAGCACAAGGTTGGATGGGCACTCAGGTTGGTCCATGGCACATCCTCACCAAGAACAACTCCTCTATCAGGGCAAAGTGTTCACCCGGAAGAGTGGTATTTGCACCCAGAATTAGTGTCCCAGATCTGGGAAAGGTTTGGCAGGTGCAGCTGGACCTCTTCCAAGTCAGCACATTGCCTATTGTTGTTCTCCCTGATGGAGCTGGCAGCCTGCCTCTACAGAATACAGAGACAAGATCACCATCTGCAATATGTATTTCCTCCTCTGATTCTTCTCACATTGCAAAGCATTCAGAAACTAGGCCAGAGTCCTGCAAGAAGTTAGTTTCCTTCTGCTTTTGCTAGTGATCAGCACACCATAGTTGCTTTTGCTCAGAGTAGATGTTCTGTCACAAGTGGTCAGAGAGATTTGTAACACCCAGCCAGGTCACCTGTACTTATGGGTTGGTCTTTACAAATGAACCATGAACTAATGATTGTGACAAAACATTCCAGGAAACATTCCTGAATGTAAGAGCCCCTAGTACCCAGGCCTTGTATGCCCACAGATGGAAGCAGTTCCATGAATGCCATACATTTCCCAATTCCCAAAATTCTAGCTTTTTTTGAAGGACTGCTCGAGTCCATATGCATTAAAAGTGTATGTTGTGACCATTGCTGTATGTCAAAACACCATAGAGAGCATCTCTCTGGAGGCTCATAAATTTATTACAGTCTTTCTGAAAGGAGTGAGGTGCCTTCATCTGACATGATTCCCTAAGAGCTTGATATAGGATCTCCACCTTGTACTGGAGCCCCAGGTCCACTGAAGTGTGTCTCCGAAAACTGCCTTTTTTTCCTAGCAATGACTTCAGTAAAAGACTGGTCTGGCTTCTTTGTCTAAACAGTGGCTGGACTACTGGGCTGCGAATGTCACTGCCAATAGGTGGGCTGGACACCCAGCTATACCATGCCATGCTACTATGCAAGGAGCATTTCCTCATTGGCATCTCATAGAAGTGTCGCCTTTCCAGCAATATACCTTGCAAATGTTAGGTCTACAGGGTGAAGATTGCCCTGTAGAATAAGTGAGCAGGCCATTGAATGTATGTTAAATTTATTCATCTATGTTCAACTTTATTTCAGTTGTAACTCAGTGGCTAAATAGCCTTCTGTAAACATTTCTCCTCCTTAAAAGTGGTGAGCACTGGTCAAAGTTATATACTCAGGAAACAATTAATTAGAACCAGTCAAAAACACTCAGCCATGTACAGCAAATGCAGCTTCCACACTGTACACCTCACATACATCACAATCTGAATAAACTTTCAATGCCCTTCAGTTTATTTAGTTATAAAGGTATTTTATGTTTCATGGAAATGGGCCATCCCGAGCCCTCCTCCACCAATTTAGGTATGTATTTTAATACAATTATTTGCTATTTGCAGAAATAATGGACTATTTTACTTTCTTAGTAAAATACATTTCTTATGAAGTTTATAAATGCAGCAGTCTCCATCTGGCATTTCGATAGAGTACACCATCTGGGCAAAACGGCTGGAGGCATCAATTGCCTCGATAATCTCCTTGCAAACTATTTTCTTGTCCTGAGTAATCAAGCGAACCCAAATCTACTGTTTATGCTGCCCTTCATTTCTTCCACTAAATCAGCTCAAGGGTTTATATATCAGTTCAGTGGAGCTTGTATTTCAACAGATAACAATTAGATGTTCTTTGTAATCAGCAGTTGTTACTGGATGTCTTTGGTGGAATTAAATCCACATGTAGCTTATTACAGTAAATGTTTTTTTTTTTTTTTTTTTGTATTTCACACAATTTTCACACAAATATGTATAATTGCCTAATGAAACATCACTAGTTTACAAAGACTACTTTTAAGAGTACTTCTCAGAAGCTTTATACATACTGGCCCAAGTCCTTTCTGGATACGTTTTCATTCATCTTCGGTGACTGCTTTATCCTGATCAGGGTCTATCCTGGTAACCCTGGTGGGAATACACCCTGAAAGGGACCCCAGTACATCACAGGGCACCATGCACACGTATTTAACCACTTATTCACACCTAGGGCAACTTGGCATAGCCAATCCACCAACTTTTTCGCAAGTGGGAGGAAACCAGAAACCTGGAGGAAATCTACATAGACATTGGGAGAACAAGCCCTTTCCATAGTATAATTCCACAGCTCATTTCCGAAAAGAATTCAAGTACTCATTATGTACTACGAACATTTTATTTTTGTTATCCCCCACTTTAAGAAGAACAAACAGCAGAGCCGGCTTGGTTACAGTCAAACTTCAAATGTAAATAAATGATGATGAGTCTAGAAACTTAGTATGCAGTTGTTGTTTTTTTTAAGAGTAATAGGTTCTAATAGAAATCGGTGAATTATCAAAAGCATACACATTGTATATACACATATCTTAACCCTACACACATACACTGTGAACAGACTGGTGTCTTACACACACACATACACAACCACTTGGCTGTGTCACACACATATACATAACCACTTGGCCATGCATGGAGGTGTGAGATTATGCATGAGGTATTTACAGAGGATACAAGACTGGCTGTGTGCTAAACTCCTGGAAGTCTTCTGGAATAGTGTCTGCAAAAGAAAAATCAAAATCACAGGATTTAATATAGTGTGTGTGTGCATGTGTGTCTTTGTCTTTAAGTGTGTAACAGCTGCATTGTGTTTACTGCAACAGGGCATATAACAGAAACATGAATATACAGGTAGGTCCATAAATATTTGGACATTGACAAAGTTATTGTTACTTTAGCTGTCTACCACAGTATATTGGAAATGAAATTAAATAATGATCTGGCCAATTGTTGTGAAGGGGTTTTTCTTCACCAGGAAAACAATTCTTTTGTCATCTACCACAGTTGTTTTCCGTGGTCTTCTGGGCCTTTCGGCCTTTGAACTCATTCATTATTTAATGCTCCAAATTAAATTAATTTAATTACCATTAAATACTGTGGTAGAGAGCTACAATAACAGTAACTTTGTCAATGTCCAACTATGTGACTGTATGTGTGTTATTGTGTATATATATCTATGGAGGGCTAGTTATCAGAAATTCATATTCCAGAGCTCCCTGAGAAATTCCCAAACGGATCTACCATCAGTTGTAAATCACTTTAGATAAAATGTTTGCCAAGTGAATTAAAGGTAATAAACATTTGAATGTCCGTATGTGTGTGTAGAGCTCACCATTGCAGCGGTACTTCAAGTTGGACCATATGATGTTCTCCTGAGAGAAGCAGAACACACCCAGCCTGCCTCCCCTCATTGTTGTGTCAATTGTCACACCAGAGTCCGCTACCAACTCTGTGCCTTCATAGAAACGCACCCTGCAAACACAGACACATACACACAATCATTACACACATATTGTACAAATAGGCTTATCATGCAGTTAAAATAGTAGATAGTGGGCATGTGGGTGTATTTTCAGCATTGTTAAATGAGGTCTGTTTGTTTCTTCTATTTTTGAAGCAATTTTTAAAAGCTGAAGAGTGCTGCAGAGGTGGAACTTCTGAAGAGCCACTTCTGAAACAAACAGAACTATGGTGACAAACCAGGGTCAGTTATTTAAATATATCAAATGCAGTTTATTTAGGAAGTTCTGTTAATGACATTCGCAGTTTCAAATTCTAGAAGTTTATAAATTAAAGCAGACTTGTTACAATACTTCTATTCAACCTTCAGTAGTTTTTAAGAACAATGTAGAAATAGTTCTTAAAAGGCTACTTCTGAGGCATGTTTTAAGGGACACACTGTGTGTGATCACACACTGTTTCTGTGATGTCATTATTTACACCAGTGAACATTAATGATGCACATTAAAGATATGTAAGGTATAAAATACGATAAGGCATGTTATTGTTGGAAAATAATCCATGACTGGGTGGTTTGATGTGGTCTGATGCAAAGTGTTAATTAGATATCTTCCTATAACAGCTATGTTTTATTCCTGTTATACCACAGTGATTTACCAAAGATTATAATTTTTACTTTATTAATGAACTAGCTTACCTGATGTACCCCACTTGTGGACGGTGCTGTAGATACCAGCGGTATGACACTTTATCCTTCCAGCCGACATTACGTGGATCTTTCCAGAGCAAGCGCACCTGATCATTAGTGTCCCCTGTATGCCAGAGGGAGTTTCTCAAATGTTCACCAGGACCAGACTTAGACTTCACTGCCTAAGAGAAACAGAGAGATAGGATGGGAAAGATTTTATTTATACAATTATTATTAACATACTTTTTGTCAACATTTAGTTACAACATTAAGTTAATACATTTGGTCACAGCATAGCAAGACCTTCATGAATAGGAGCAATACAAGTATTAATTCTGTACATAGTACATTTCTATGTATTAGACGTATACATCTATACAGATAATAAAGTAGTTCTATAGTTAAAGATAACTAGTTTAGAAGTCAATGGGTCAGATGTCACGTAGTGCCCGACCTTCAGTTGAATGCCAGGCTCAGCGACAGCTCTGAAAGGTGTAGCCTGCCAGTAGGTCTGCTCCGTTTGCTTCCACATCACCACATAGAAGCTAGATGAGTCCTGATACCCGAATATGAAGCCAGCATAATCGTCGTCAGTCACAGTGTTCACATGGAACGTGCCCTCAAAGTCAACACCACTGAATGCTGTGTAACCTGAAACCACAACAGTGTGACAAATAGAATGCTCTGAACTCTACAAATGGGAGTCTGTAGCATTAAAAGTTTTCTGAAAATAATATGGCTTCATATTATGGCAAAGACATATGTATGTGTGCATGTGTGTGCACCTACCCACAGCAAGGCCAGGGTCACTGTTCATTGTTTGCACAATCTCCATCCCCTGTAACAAAGCACACGGGAGGCAAGCATGTTAGATCTACAGAGTGAAGTCTGAGAATGTGTGGCACGTCAGACAAGGGCTCCTTGACCTGGCTTTTTACAAGCTAAAATTTAGAGAGTACACTTAATTAATTAGCCACCTTTTCATTTTTGAGTGTGCAGCTTTTGCTGCAGCCGCCTACATACTCATCACCACTCCAGTCAGATGCTGTATTACAAAATCTACATTTGAGCACCCTGCTATTTTTAACTATGCTGCAGCAATATGTGTAATGTGCATATTTTTAAATCATTTTTTTTAGCTGTTTAAGTAATCTTTTTTTCTTCATTTTCTATCATTTGACAACTACCAAATGGGGTAGGTGAAGGCTGAAGAACACATGCTTCCTCGAAGACACAAAGCCATCCAACCGCATCTTTTTGAACAACTGCACATGCAGCGGCATAACACACTTGGAGGAAAGTGCCATCTACCCTCTTCCACATACATGAGCTCACAGATGCACTCAATTGGTTAGTATCTCACTGATTGACATGGGAGAGAGAGTTTACCCTTGCTCCCACCCATAAAGCATGGCCAAATTTTTTCCCTTGGTGCCCAGCCACAGATAGCTGTGGCATCATTGGGATTTGAACTTACGATCTCCTGATCAAGTAACCCTAATATGAAAATCAAGTGTAAGTGTCATCAAATGTATCGGAATACTGGGTTCAAAATATTGTGACTCTACTGTGTTCAATTCAATTGGTAAAACACACTCTCCTAACAAACTGTTAATTGATATTGTCTCTTAATACTTGATATTCACTTAATTAATAGAGCCCACTAAGGAATATGTGCTATTGTCCCTACTGCTTTCACTAAAGGAAGTCTTTTTGACTAATAATTAATTAATTAATGTATTAAGTTGAATTAATTTTTCATAACTGTTGAAGTAAGAACAAGGCCAACTCCTAGCGAGGAGTAGGACTTACTGAGGAGAGAGTGAGGAGTAAATCGTAAGCATGAAGTTGCATCGCTGTAACTCGGTTACCACAGCACAATCACATGGGTGTTAAATTCTAGCCTACGTTTATGAATAATAATATGCTTTGATCACGGTATTGGTCACATACCGTAATGAAAAGGACATAAACCTGATAGATTCAGTTAGTAAATGATATAAATACCAGCTGTCAGCACACAGGCTGTTCGAATGCTAATCAAATCAATTTGATATTTAGCCAACAGAACAAAGCTCACTGAATTAATCAGCGGTTATTTTGGCACCAATGTAAGAGAGAACTGTGATCAGTTGAGTTAAGAGCAACAGGGTGGTATTCTGTGACTGACCGTGATTCTGTGATTTACTTCAGGAGATGAGGCTACAAAGACTGAGGTACATGATGCTTATGATAACCAAGATTACTTGTATTCATTGTAAATGGGTCTATTAATTATTTTTACTTTATTTTACTATATTTTATGATAAAAAAGATAACTTGGTAAAACTTTCACTACTCTCATTAATTTAAAACACCGCTGAAGTACTCCTAAATACTTATCTATTCAAGAGTACTCATAAGGCCAAAGTGTAGGAGTAAATTTTCTTGATTTTTTGCCATTTCTTTTGCCATTTTAGACCTCACACACAAGTAAGTACTTTCTTCAATCCAGGTTTTTAAATCCTAACCCAGAACAGGATATTTAACACCCTTGTTTTTGTTCCTCTTTCGGCTGCTCCCATTTGGGGGTCGCCATCACGGATCATTGGTCCGCGTATTTGATTTGACACAGTTTTCACTCTAGATGCCCTTCCTGACACAACCCTCCCCAGTTATATCTGGGTTTGGGACCACTACTAAGAGCACGCTGTTGCATGCAACCCTGGTGGCTGGGGTTGGTTCCCTGGTTGGGAATCGAACGCGGGCCACAGCGTAGGGTGAGAGCGCTTTTAGTATTTTTCTAGATTTGAACATGAACAATTTAAATAAAAAATAATTTCTATTTTTGTACAAGGAATAATATATGTATGTTGCGCAGTTTGTAAGACCAGGTATGCAGGTAAGAACTGACTTTTACTATGAAAGAATAGCAGCTGAAGTGTCCATTGACAAACAAAAATGCTGCATCACCTGGTTGAGAACCACCCAGTTGGGGTCGATCTGGGCATCACCCTCAGGGTCCAGCACAACAGTCTGATATGCTCTGAAGTCTGTCAGTGTGATCTCCGCGTTCTCGGGACAATTGTCAATCCTGTCGATCACCTTGTCTTGGTCAAAATCTGACTCACATATGTCACCTACATTGTCATCTGGAGACAGGAACAGAAATAGAGCAGGTTAGAGCAAAGGTTCTTCTTGATACCTCTGTAGAGTGCTATAGTAAAAGTATAAGTTTTACTTCAAGGTCTTACAGCAAGTCCAATTTAGATTTAAACCTGTTAGTAAGTATTGTATTTACTCTGTAAACCCTGGTTTTCATATCTGCACAAAGAAGTGAAAATGTGTTGAATGTAGGAAAGAATCCTGTTTTATTCATAAATCTAACAGATTGTAATAGGGACAGGGGGTTATATTATACGGGGCTATGTATTGGGTGTGTGCTCAGATTACATGGTTTCCTGAAAAGTTTTATGGTATGTAAGGTGCAGCACGATTAGTGTCTTTCTTATCAATGCTTTTTCGATCAAAGCTAAAGCAGCGGTCATACTATTTTCACCAGGCAAATTTCTTCTGAGGATATGGAGCAGATGATTATTGGTAGTCCTGGTGTGACATATTTCTGGAGAGAAAGTAGTGGTTCAGTAAACAGCTTACCTTATAATAAGTGTAATAAGTATAATAAGTAATAAGTATTGGCGGCTCATGACCATAGATTTTGTTGGGACAGGACGACATTATTAATAACATTGCATCTAACAACATTAAGTTTAGAGGCTATCACACTTGACTTGCAGTAAGCAAAGAACACACAGAATATTATTAACCAGGTTAATATCATTAACCAGGGTTGCCAGGTTTTAGTCATTTCCAGCCCAGCTACATCTCAAAAACTACCAAAAATACCTGCAACTAGCGCAAAAGGTAGACACATTTCTTCTTCTTTTTCTTTTTCCTTTGCACTGGAAACAAGGTCACTGTGGTGCACATGCATTTCTGATGTATGGACATTATCCACTCCATAATCCCCCTTTTCCTCTCCTAATCTTTGCAATATATCTTACAATAGAAATGGATCTGTACATCATAGACACACTGTATGCACTTATACTTTGTTTGCAGAAATGTATTAGATTTAATTCTGATTATTTGCTATAAAACAAGATCTTGGTGGCTGTGGAGTACTCTTAAAATAGCCCAATTTGGTGTAATGGAAAATGGAATATAAAATGTATGTGGTTTTGAATGAGGACTTTATGAAGATTAATATTTGTTAAATGGCTGAGTCAAAGCCCTTAGCCTTAAATCCAACTGAAAATCTGTGACATGACCTGAAAATTGCTATCCAATTTTATCTTTATCTTTATCTAATTGGGAGAGTTGGAGAAAATTTGCATGGAGGAACAGGAGAAAATGCCAAAATCAAAATGTGCAAAGCTCATGGAGAGACAACAATGCACTATGTATTGACTCTAGGGGACTCAAGACTTTTCAATTAAGCAGTGTTTAGATTTAAAAAAAAAAAAAAAAAAAAATTCTGAGGACATCTAAACAATTTATTTAATTTTAAGTCTGTAGAGAATTCTTTTGTTTTTTCTATACACCGTGATACTACATATTAGACGATAGATCAGAATCTGTGTTAAACAACTTAGACCATGGCACAACAAAACAAATGCACAGGCAAAAACCAGGGTGCAAACCAAGAGTAGACATTCAGAGCTATTGATTATTTAAACTATCCATCTAAGAGGGCACACCTGGGCAACATGAAACACCTGTCAGTCACATGTTCCAATATTTTTGATCACTTGAAAAAATGGGTGGATTCAAACAAAGGGTGCCATGTTCTAAGGTGTTTAACACATCTAGATATAAATATCAGGAAATTAAGCTAAAATTGTCTCATATTCATCTTTTGATCTCAAACCTAAATGTCTTCAGTGTATACTAAAAACTAGATGAATTTGGTGTGTAGAGAAATTGGATAAGGTGCATCTGAATCCCCTTTTTCCCTTACCATGCCCTCTACCATTCAAGTGAACATGACCTTTTTCAGGCAGATATGTTTCACATCTGGGGTGGCCACTGCTTAAGGTCTTTCTCTCTGATTAGTGATTTGATGGGATTGTTGCTTCTAATGTAGTTAGAGGATCTCAGGGAACACTTGGGTTTGGCAGAAATGCTGCACTCACTGTTGTCATCTTTTTGGTCAGGATTGGGCACCAGGCGGCAATTATCAGGGCCCGGGGGAAGGAAGTCGGGGATGCCATCGTTATCGTCATCATCATCACACTCGTCACCCAGTCCATCTTTATCAGTGTCCAACTGGGAGCTGTTTATCACCAGTGGACAGTTGTCCTTTGAATCCTGATGTCCGTCACCATCACTGTGTAGCAGGGGATTTAAAATATAATAGTGTAATATGGCATACACAAGCGCTCCATTGGGGAAAAAAAGGAAACAGAGTTACACCAAGAGTGACACAGTGCTTATGTGTAGGCTAAGACTGACACTAATTAAAAGTTTAAACAATCAAGGAACGCTATCTTCTCAACTTAAACGCTATGCTAAGGGTGGGACCAGACAAAGTAAGCTATAAACAGAAAGTTATTAGTAGTTTGGGCATGTAGTTAAAAAAGATTGATAGTTTTTCATACCTGTCCTGATTTGTGTCACAAGAGTCTCCGACAAGGTCATTGTCAATATCCGACTATAAGAAAAAGGAATGGAAAAGATTGAACCAAAATTGAAAAGTGATTTCAATAATCTTTGTCATGTGTTTGGAATGTCAGCTACTTGTGCAATATTACTGGTTTAATTTGAGGCTTTGTACTTGGAATTTGGAAATGTCAGATTATAGGTGGAGTTGAGGTTGAGAAAGATTTCTCAAAAATTGTGAAATATGACTGTGCTTTGGGAAAATCATGCCTGGTTGGGGTTGGGAATATCAGGGCAGCTGTCACAAGCGTCTCCCACTCCGTCTCGGTCTCGGTCCTGCTGGTCCCGGTTTTTCACTTGTTGACAGTTGTCCAGGAAGTTTTTAATACCTGTGTGCCAGTTACAAAACACATGAGAAACTCATCATCCAATCAGACATACTGAAATAACTCGTCGATATAAGATTTTTTTTTTTTTTTTACTGTTCAAAATTGTGAGAGGAGAGACTTCACACCTCAGAACTAGGAGGAAAAAAATAAAACAAAAGAGCCTAAAGGTTTCCTTTTGCTTACTGAGGTAAAAGTTAGAATTAGGTGTAGGCGTAGCAATAATTCATTAATTGCCTGCAAGGTCCTCACAAGAATGTGTGTGTGTGTGTGCAGTTTCTCACCGTCTCCATCCATGTCATCATCACATGCATCCCCAAGGCCATCTGAGTCAGTGTCCCGCTGGTCTGGATTCTCAATGGTAAGGCAGTTATCGCATGCATCACCGTGGCTATCCTTATCACTGTTTATCTGATTCACATTTGGCTTCAACCAGCAATTGTCCTAGCACACACACACATATGTATGTCTCAATAACTCACAGAGGATCAGATGTATTTATCAGCCAAAGAACTAAAAGTTATGAACTTAAGAACAAGCTGTACTACCATCTGTTGATGTTCTCAGATGGTCCTTTGGCCCAAAATGCTTGCTAAAATCAACATAGGATTCATGCTCATCTGCAATGAAACAAATGTTTTATGTGTGTGTACCTGCTCGTTCAGTATTCCATCTCCGTCAGCATCTGGGTCGCACGCATCACCTTGTCCATCTGAATCGGCATCTTCCTGTCCTGAATTTGGCACCATAACACAATTGTCCTGAAAAACACACACATACACACAGTCACCACACTGGCACTATCACAAGTCTTAGTCTACCATAGTCATGTAGCATCATAGACATTGTTACCTTTTTGCAGGTGGGATCTCGGCAGCGAAGCTTCTCATCTGGGTATCCATCAATGTCAGTGTCCTTTCCACATAGATAGCCATTTCCTGCCCAGCCAATACCACACTGGAACACACACACAAATATTTAAAAACACAGTTTTACAACTGGATTCGGTTTTGGAGGTTTGTGGTCAGGGTATAGCATTTAGGCATGAAGACAACATGGTGATTGTGTGATCTGACAGATGATAGTTTAGTCTATTTCTTCAGTACCATGTGTGTGTGTGTCTCTGTGTGTGTGTTACTTAGTTACCTGGCAGGTGATAGTGCCATCTCGTTCCTCAATGCACTGCGCGTTCGGATCACAAGGGTTCTGCAGCCGATTTCCACAGCTCTTCTCTGGCTTACAGCCTCTCACTTGGTCACCAGTGAATCCTGTTTTACAGCCACCACAGCGATATGAGCCCTACAGACACACACACACACACACAGATGCACACACATTTAGAGTTGTTTTATACATGTGAAATGTGTATGTCCATGTCTCATATGTTACACAGACAAAAAAAATAAAAGGCTTTTGAACTAATATAAAGTGCATGTGATTAAAAAACTCAAGTCTCTGCCTACACTAAAAAGTTACAATAGGGAAGAATAGCAGCTGTTACCATAGAGTTCAGGCAGATCGAATTGGCTGTGCAGCCTCCATTATTCGGCCCACTGCACTCATCAATATCATCACACACCTATGATTAGAATACAGTTGCATGAATCAATATAATCAGTCATACCAAAATCAAGAAACACATTTACAACAACAACATGTGAATGTACAAACACATAAACTAGGGGTGTAAAGCAATACTTTAAATGCAAAATCTTTATTTGTATAATGCTCAAAATATCTGTATCTACATCTGTATTTATGTAGCATTCAACTTAACTTGGAAGTGGGAATTTTCAACCTTTTTACAGTGATCTAGATTTAATAAGCTAACATGCCAGTGAGTTGATTGAGCGAAAGCAAATACTGGTACACTATACAGTATAACTCATCTGAAAGTAAAGTAAACTGCTACTTTGTTTAATGATGATGATGTGAGCAGCCATGTTAATTTGATTTATTTGAATTTCACGTGCTGAACTCAGGAATGCGGAGACCTCTTCGACTTTCTGAGTAGGAATTCTGAGTTGAGGGGTGTTTTCTTTGCTTTTTAATAGTCGGACGTCAGACGTTCCAAGTTACAAGTTCTAGTTGAACACAACATTAAACTTGAAGTGGGTGTGGCTTCATAAAAAATTACTATGAACAATTGGTCTCAAATAGAGATATGCACAGGATGTATTTTTTTTTTTATCTTGCTTGAAAGGTTTTTATTTCTGTTTGTACCTGCCTGCAAAATTTTCTAATGAATTCAGTGTCTAAAATGTAAACAAACCACCATGACCCTCATCATGTAGTTATTAAGGCTTGCTGCATGTTAATAAACATGGTCTTTTTATTTGAGCTTTGGATCTGATAGCTCGCTCACCCCCACATGAAAGTAAAAATCGTGCAACTCTTTTTTTTTTTTGGGTGCATCCCACGGATACTAGTCCCAATGCACAGCTTTAGTCTCAACCAGATGCCCTGTGAACATTTCTGGCAAGCTTCTTAAAAACAGTGCACCTCCTATTTATATTTGCATTTGTATCCATTTAAAATACATGATCTGTTCAATCCAAATAATGTATTCATATCCAGTTACATCCCTAATATACACCAACCTGTTTATGTGTCTGCGCAAAAGCCGCTCCCACACCTTCCACTGGTTGGCCAGTGTATCCGCTAGGACACGCCTCACAGTGGAACCCTGGAGCCGTGTTCACACATTTCACACCCGGGAAACAGGGGTTAAACTGGCACTGTAAAACACACGCACACACACAAAGGGTTCAAATACAGGAAATGTTCATAAGGGAAATATTAACCAAAAATTTATACTTCTGAGAATAATAATAAACAATGGATGATATAGGTCAATTCAAGATATAGGTCATAGCCTTAGAGTGTTATGTGAACTAGTAACTAGGTCGTGAAAATTGGACATATATATCAGAAGATAATTGTCATTTAGTCCAAATTTGACTTGTCATCTTTAGTGATTTAGTGACGTGTTACCTCATCAACGTCATCACAGCTGTAGCCATCTCCGGTGTATCCATCAGGACAGGGGCCACACTCCACCCCTTCCTCTGTCTCAATACACATGTCAGGACGGAAACACACACCAGGAGCACACTGCTGCTTCACCGTAGTACCAGCCAGCCCTGCAACACAACCACCCAGATGTGCACATTTATTAAGGATAATCACTCATTAAAACATCAGTGACTTTACAATAAGGTGACTATGTGTACTGCACAGTGTTTTTCCTACTCTAACAGACCTGATATTTGAATGATTAGAGTAGGAAAAACACTGTGCAGTACTGGTCTCTGAAAAAAAAAAAACTTGCTGCTGGTGCTTTGGGCTATTCTGACTTGTGGTTAGACCATTTGGTTACCATATGTGGAGACAAATGTTAGGGTCGGCTGGTTGAATCTCTAAACATACCTAACCTTTTGGTTAGAAAAGTGTCTTACCACATGCTTGACACTCAGAGATTGTGTTTCTGAGGAAGGCAGTCTCTTTCACCTGCAAATACAAACAAAGAAGGTTCAGAATAAAAGAGAGAATCAAATAAAAACATAATATAATGGGAGAATATAGACTCAAATAATACATTACCTGTTGAACAAGCACATCCTTCAGCTCATTTATGACTTTGGTGAGCTCCAGCATCTGATTGGTCAGCTGTTTAGTATTGAGCCCTGAAAAAGTTACATCAGGCTCCAATTTTCCAAAAGTATAAAGGTAATCTTTGGTGGTAAATAAGTAGTAAAAATTGCTCTAGGATGGTAAATAAGTAGTAAAAATTGCTCTAGGATTTTATATATATATATATATATATATATATATATATATATATATATATATATAATCTTTTCTTAGGTATTAAATTATATTAACTGGATCCTGGTTAGGATACTAACTTTATCAAGTGTTATTTTCATTTGTCTCTACCTAGTGTCTGTACGGAGTCGCTCTGGTGGCTGTGGCAGCCCTGCAGCGATGCAACATTCTCTACCGAATCACCATAAGCCAGTTTCAGCTCCTCCAGCTCCTCCTGCCAAACATTGAAAAAAAACATGCTTGTAAGGAATGTCTATGCAGTTTTCTAATATATATACACACACATATGTATGTATGTACACTGCCCTCCAAAAGTTTGGAAACGCCTGAACAAAATAGGGTTTTTGGGCAATATCAGCATAAATCCTCTTTAGTTAGTGACCATTTTGCATTGACAATAAGGGACAACACTAGGCATCCGAGCAGTCAGTTTATTCAAACATTGACTTGATATATTACTCCAAGCCTCCTGGAGGATTGCCCAAAGATGATTCACAC
>CM040989.1:16898113-16916478 GCA_022985145.1 Pangasius djambal | reverse complement strand
GTAAACTTTTTATTTAATAAAATATGTTTTCATAGTTTGTGTTGTCCCTTATTATCAATGCAAAATGGTCACTAACTAAAGAGGATTTATGCTGATATTGCCCCAAAACCCTATTTTGTTCAGGCGTTTCCAAACTTTTGGAGGGCAGTGTATGTATGTATGTAAGTATGTATGTACACTCATGAGCCACTTTAGGAACACTTGAACACGTGCTCATTAATGAAATTCACAAAATCAGAATGAGGAAAAAAATGTGATCTCAGTGACTTTGACTACTGATTTTTTTTTTCACCATTCTGTGTACACTTCTGAGACTGTTGTGTGTGCAAATCCCGGGAGATTAGCAGTTTCTGAAATACTCAAACCACCCCGTCTGTCCTAAAAGTGGTCAAAGTCACTGAGATCACATTTTTCCCTATTCTGATGTTTGATGTGAACATTAACTGAAGCTCTTGACCTGTATCTGCCTGATTTTATGCATTGCACTGCTGCCACATGGGTGATTGGATAATATCATGAATGAGCAGATTTAAAGGTGTTCCTATTAAAGTGACCGGTGACTGAAGATGTAGTAAAAGTTAAGGGATGTACAGAAAATTTCCAGAAAAACAGGATGTTTCTGACAAAAATGTTTTATTTAGTACATTGCAATTACTCCCTGGATCATACATAAATGTATTTAAACATGTAAGCATGTGGAATTGAGTGCATTGTGTGTATGCATACCTATTTGTGTATTCCTTAGTTAGTGTGTCTAGTTGTTTTTGTGCTTACCTGTGCTTTTCTCTGCATGGTTTTCAGCTCCACACCCTGGTTGTTATTGAGCCCATTGAACACTGCTGGTAAATCTCTCAATGTCTCCACCAATCGGCAGTCCACATACAACTCCACCCCTGGCACTGGCAACGTTGCCTGGCCAGGTGGAAAAGACCCCTGGCTGTATGGAACCTCCAGGCCCTTCAGGTGAAAAAGGAGATGGTGCTTCTCTCCGTCTGCCAGTTTGAGGTTGTTAAAAGTGACAGTGGCCATCCTGCCATCAATGCGCAGGTAACGCAGTGTAGCTAGTCATAGAAAGAGAGAGCAAGAGATATGGGATTGAAATGCACAGATGGTAATAATGGCAAGGAGGGACAGAAGAAGAATGAAAAAGAGAGAAATCAGTGGAATCAGTGGTTCAGAGGTTGTACTTCAGCAATGCAATACAAACATGATTCTAAAGTTACCTAAATGTTTGCTCAAATTGTATAAATACCATTACAACATGCTCACCTTTGCTCAGTTTACCAAGAATGGTGAACTCAAAGTATTTGCTGCTGTCTCGGGGATTATAGAGCCCAAAAACTGTGGTTCCAGTTCGGGGTTGCAGGCGGAATGTTGCAAGCAGGAAGAGCTCCATTACTCCCTGTTCTGCCAAACCTCCATGAAGGAGATCTGGCAAACAGTCTGGTGATGTCAGGAGGTTATACACTGCAGAGGTAAACAGTTTTATTTTAAATGTGGGAGCAGGAAATGGGGACTGTGATAAAGGATTTTTAGCCATTTGTTGTTTAGCCAAATGCATATGGCTTTGAAGAAAGTGTGTAGCTGCTAAACAGATTGAACTCAACCTTGACATTGCCTGTAAAAGTGTCCATAATTCTGTGCAGACAGCCACCATGCACCAACATACCAAATTTAGTGGAAGGCAGCATTCTAACAGTTCTCCAGGAATTACTGGTATGAAAGTGGAACATAAGATTTGGCATAGGAATGGATCATCAGTTAACTCTTTTTACTGGAGGCCAACAAAATGGAATTTCCACCTGTTTTGTGGGGTGTCTGTGTTCAGCATTGAATTTATTTGTAATGTCACACTCCACAGTAATGGTTAATGGCTCACATGAAAGTAGACACTCAGGGCTTTAAGAGTGTTCAGTTTCATATGTATTTCTAGCCTACTAGATTTAAATTTTATATTTTTATTGTGGCAGTGGTATACTGTGTTTTACTACTGAAAAAGCTTCAGTTATGCTGTCAGTTTTATCTCTGTACCAATGTTATTGTGGAGAGATGTGAATTGTTTGCCCAGTAGGGGCTCAGACCCCTCCCCTTTCCCAATGCCCTGCTCACCAGCAGCTAAACACAGAGTCACGATACTCTACACACAGAAACCCAACTGTGTCCTGAACAATCTTGTAGCAGTTTGTGGCAATAAAATAATTCATTAGTTTATACTGCACTGTACATTTTATACTATATTTAAAATATCAGATAAGTTGATTTCCTTTCTGCCAACGGTATTGAACACCAGTTTACTGCAAGAAAGGGTTAATGGTTTGAGGCCCCTTTGCATAGATGATTCCAGAAATATTAATTAGGTAGGTTCCAGTGTGCAAAGGGAAGGGATGTTTTATCCATAAATTAAGATGTCCTGCAAGGATTTAGTTTAGGTCCTTTCAGATTTCTTTTTTAAATAATATATCCTTTCTATGATAAATGTAGAGTGTGATAAAACATCAGTAGTTCTTTGTGCTTTCTTAGGTTCATTCTGAGGAAATAGCATTCAGATAAAGTAATCCCAACTCCTGAAATAGACCTCCAGAGGACTTTGAAATTCAAAATAATTATTACGTTGGATAATTTAAAATATTTAATTAGAAGCCTGTTTTTACTTCTCGTTTATTAGTTGTAACCTCAGTCTTTCAAGTGTCATTGAGGTCTGTAATAATTATACCTGAAATTAAGTGTACTCAGTAGTCTACATTTTTAATGTTTATTCAGATTGACTCTTATTCAAATAGACTTCTATTTTACTGAAAAGGATTCATTTAAAGTTTCCAGAAGTTAGCCCCTTTGACCTGTGGTACCAATGATTTCATTGCCTGAAACTGCAAATACAGATGTCGGTTGTTATGGCGGTGGCTATTGGCCATTGGCTGTTGGACCCTGTACAGGGCTGTTATTTATGTTTCCGTTTATTATAATAAAGGTGTGTTGAGGCAAGTCCAGCAGTCGAGTTGAGACTTTCATGTTTCATTTAAGCCTAGACCCAACTTTTTTCCAGTCTGTTGGTTAAAGTGCCATACCTGTGTGCAAGCTTTGGCAAGTCCCTAGATCGTTTCCCCCCATTCATGCTGGTTCATGTGTCTGGTCAGGGCTTTTTCTGCTCTCTCCAGAGCTAATATTTTCATGTTTGTGTTTGTTGAGTTGGTTGCTGTGCTGTGGTTGCTGTGCCATTACCTTTACGAGAACCTAATCAGTTCTAACTACTGTCTGTCTTTCTGGCCACTGAAGGGCTGAAAAGCTTTTTGGGTTCTGAGACCAGGGGTAGTACAATACAGAGGTAGAAGAAGCACACTATGACCGTATCGACTTTCTCTGTAAATGAAATATGAATGAGAAGAACTTGAGGTCAAACTGTTGAACAAATCAAAGCTTGGCACCAGCTGCTGTGACCAATCATGAATGCCTACTACTTCAAGTCTGTGCACTCGAGATTGTTTGCACGGAGACAGTTAAAGATCGCTAACATATGTGCTTTGCTTGTGTGCGCATGTGTGTGCAGTACATTTCAGATCAAATCCAGATGACCATGAAGACCATTAATGTAACCTCTGATTAGATTTTAACCAGGGCAAATGGCCATTTAAACTTGCACACAACAATATCATCTTGCCTTTTTTTTTTTTTTACTTTTTTTTTTTTAAATTTTTTTTAATAAGGGAACACTAGATATAGATTTTATGATCAGGAATGATTTATGGCAGATTGAGGCAGAATATTTAAGAATGAGAATTTATGTCTATTTAGGTATGATGTGTCAATGTCAGCATTTGTGTTATTTGGATTTAATACAATCATTTGATCTCCTCAACCCTGCTAAAATCTTCATGAGTTTAAACTGAACGCAGCTTCGGTCATGTATGCAGTTACTCTGTCTGTCTGTCTTTCTCTCCCTCTCTCTTTTTCTCTAAACACACACACACACACACAATTGGCAGTAACCAGAGCCGAATCACTTTGAGGACTTACAATGATTATAAGTTTCATAAACCATCACAGCTAAACAAGTTCAGACTACTTGAGGATGGTCAGAAGGATAAAAAGAGAGAATGAACATTATGAGAAGGAGAGACTGAATGTCTCTGAAAGACAGAATGAACATGAATGAAATGGGAAACAAATTAATGTGTTGTTATATTGGGCAATGAAAGTTCTTTAAAGTTTCTTTAAGGTGTTTAAGGTAGTACTGTGTTTTAAAAGTTAATATAAAATATTATAATGGACTATAAGGCTTTGAAGGTAATAATAGGAATGTTATAAAGTGTACTCACCAGTGGACTCAGCATCCACAGCTGAATTTAAACTGAGAATTAGAGATATGGCTACGAGAAGCTGCATCCTCCCTGTCATCTTTCACACACACACCCTGTGTGTGTTGTCTGTCCTGTGAAGTGTCTCTAAGCTTGATTAGTTTGTATATATGTATGTATGTGATTTAAATATCCAGTAACTGTTTATGTAGTGATGAGTTCCTCTGCAGCCAGTTGTTCTGCTTCCCTTCAAAGTTCTCTCGAAGTGTCTCTAAGGGAGAAAAGAGTGGGTTATGTGCTCCTGTGTGTATTTAATGATGTGTGTGTGTGTGTGTGTGTGTGTAAAAGAGTGAGGTAACGGGCTGTCTATCACATTAGAGCAGCTGTGGTGGGCGGAGTTATGAGTTTAACAGGCGGCCCCATGCTGTGGGGGCGGAGCCAGGATTGGCTGCCTTAAGTCATGTCTGCAATTGTTTTGGCACAGTTTATCAGCTTTCATTTGTTTCCCATCACCCTTTCTTCATCTCACCTTTCATCTCCTTCTCATGTTTATACATATTTTCATTGCTCTGTCATTGACAAGTGCTAAAAATGGATGTGATTCGGGATTTTGGGAAAAGACTGCTGGATTGAGCTGTGTGTGATTCATAGAAAATATTGCACAAACTTTGTTCTTATACTATAATTTATGACCTCATCTCATTTTTTAAAGAAGGAGATTAAATTGCATCTAATAGATGCATGATTTTTGTAGTGAAACATATGGGCAATTACTACAGAGAATAATTGTGGCTAATTTTCCCTGAAAAACTGTTAACTCATTTGTAATTGATGCCTGATGGCCAGTTGTTGGGGCAGTCAATTCTTCAGGTTTGTAATCTCTAAATCTGTATAATTAAAGGGTATGATTTGTGCTTATGCATTAGCACCAGCAACTTGACTAAAAGTACTGCTACTGTAGTAATAATTTACTTGCGTAAAAGTAGAAGGAATGATCAAGGAAATTGCTCAAGTAAGAGTAAATAAGTCGTCTGGTGTGTAATAACAAATTACTGTCTTACAAGTCTACAACTGACACAACTAACCCGAAAATATCTATAGTTCTATATCTGAGGAATGCGTAGCAACAGTTATGTTAACTAATCAAGTGGGCTAAGGAATACCACCTCATTTATCAACAGTATACACAGAAAGATCACATTAACTAACTTAGCCAAATGCAGTTGGGGTTTCAGACGTTTATTAGCTGTCTAGCGAGCTAATATTCATTCATACATGTTTCTCATTACATAGTTAGCCCCTTATACATTATCCTGAGTGCTACCTATAGGAGCACTTAGACATATTTATCACAACAGTCAATTGCTAACAAATATCAAAGTGATATCTTCAGTTTAATATAGAGATTTCATACATAAAACATCAAAAGATCTGGCTAACTAATGGCTTACTTGTACTTGTTTTGGCAGGTCTGATGTTGAGCTGTGAAATACCGATTCATCCACAAGTTTTGACTTTCATATTTTACAGATTATCACACTATTTCATTTGAAGCATTTAAAACTGAAGATACCTGATACATTGGGCTCATCTGTCTTCACTGTCTCAGACATTGCTGCTGCTGACTAAAGCATTTGGTGCCTGAAGTGTGAACTTTTGTCAGGAAACTGCTTTATTTTGAAAATTGTCTTTTAATTGGCTTAGTGCCTTCTGTGGGTTAAATTCATTATTTTGTTTACTATACTGATAATGAGCAAAAATAAATTTAGTGAAATTTATTTATTTTACTGAAAAAAAAACCTCAAATAAAACTACTATGATTTAATTATACTCAGAGTAGTACCGTTACAGTCAACCATGCACTGAAGTACTGTAACGAGAGTACGTTTGTTAGTTTCCACTATTTGTTTCCTGATTACCACTACAGACTTGTGAACACGGGTTCGATGGCATGTTGAGACCATAAAAGCATTGGAAAAGCATAAATATCTTTTTAACTGCAGTGCAGCAGTGATGGAAAGTTGCTAACTTTTTTTTTTAGTTTGACAAATCTTTCACTCATGTCTTACAGAATTCAACAACTAGTCTTTGGCTTCCATTATAAGTGACTTTTGTGTAAATTGGTTTTCTGTTCTTCCTCAGTATAGAGAAATGTGTCAAAAATAATTTAGTTGTACATAGAGATGCTGTGGATAGAGTTTAGTATTTGCTGATGTAAGAAGTGGATATTGATAAATCCTGTGTTCACATATAAACCACACACACACACACACACACACACACACACACACACACAGTGAGTGCGAGAGAGAGAGAGAGAATATTCTGACCACTCAGTACATTTCATTGCAGTGGTTTATGACATAATCCCTAGCAGCAGCAGATTCTAATCTGTGTGATCTGTGTGTGTGTGTGTGTGTGTGTGTGTGTGTGTGTGTAAGAGAGAGAGAGAGAGTGCAAGAGAGAGAGAGAGACGGAAATTATAGTCTTTATTAGACTGTGCTATGTCATTAAACTCCAGGGCATTGTGGGTATGTCTGGACCCAGGTGCGCTACATTCTATGTATGTTCTATGAATGTTCTGATGCTGTGTGTGATTTGTGTGTGTGTGTGTGTGTGTGTGTGTGTTACAAGTAGCAGAACAGGGTTTAAGGTCTGCCACTGGATGACGGGCTCTGTTGGAACTGTCAGTAGATCATCAGGAAAATGAGATGCACACACACACACACACACACACACACACACACACACACACACACACACACACACAGTATCCTTTTGTTCCCACAGTATAATGGTGTAATAGGATGCTGTCGGCTCGCTGCAAGACTACCCTGCTAATGACTTTAACATGTGTGTGGGATGTGTGTGTGTGTGTGTATATGAGAGAGAGAGAACGATAGGGGGAGAGGGAAATTATAGACTCATGCATCTGTACTTGTTTAAAAGAAGACTGTATGTGCAATGTATATCATGCTTGAAAAGGGTATGTGTATGTCTTTATAAGTGTTTTTCTTCAATCACACCACCATGTGATTTAGTACTTGTTGCCATGGTAATTTTAACAACCTATGTAATGGGAAGGGCTAACTCTTTGAATATAGAGGGCCCTGTCATGTTATCCTGCTCCTAAACCTTTCCAACTCTTGAATGGGTGAACAAAAAGAATAGTCCCAAGAAGAAGAGTTGTTCGAAAGTTCGAAATCGTGTTCTGTGACAGTACGTACTGCATTCGATTCAGTACCTACTGCTCGGCTGTTGACACAGTACATACTGATCAGTATATGTGTGTAGTATAAATACAATCTGGACATACTACATCCACCATATTGGCATCGTCATGTGACCTACGACATCATGGTAACCGCACCACCAGATTAGAGCAAATGTTTTCCTTGTTTAAACCTTCAGCAAGTTAACAATTTACTCAGGTGTTGTTAAACAAGTACGGTTTAACCACAAGGAATAAGGAACAAGGTCTAATACCTATAGCGCTTACACTTAAAAAGAGCCGACATGCTGCCTTCCACCATTTTTGATTCTGACAGCTCTTCTGAGCCAGTCCCACTGCCTTATGGGGTAGCGCAGTGTCCATTGCTTCCTGGAAGCAGCAGGTCTTCCGGGTATTTCTCGCCTACTGTTTTATGAATACTGAGAACTCAGACATACTACTCCTTTGGCCTACAGATTTTCACCTACTGTATAGTAGGGTACTAAGGATATACGGATGCAGCCTGTGTCCAGGCTGTTTGATGGTTTGGAATTATTTTTACTAGATGGATTAATTAGCTTGCATGGATGATGGATGCAAACTAAGTCCAACATAAAGTTCTCATTTAACTGTCCAGCCAGCAAAACATTTAGTCACCTCCCAGTTAAACATGTCAAGAGAAAAATAGGAGCAGTATCTTTTATGAGATGTGAAAACATAACACCACATCTTGTAGTTGAAACCTTGACCAATGACAATGACTGACATGCTGTCAAGGGCGCAAACACAATGTGCTAGAGTTGTCCCTTCCCCTGAAAATTCATATACTCGTTAGCTACAACTTTTTAGCCTAGTCTAGGGGTTCCCAAACTTTTTGAGCAAACAACCCCAAATGGACATTATGAATTTTCTGTGAACCCAAGGATCAACCACTCTGCATTTTTTTAAATTCCAAATTTATAATATAGGACTACTGTAACGTGAACATTTTATTATGTTAGTAACATATGTATGTATAACATAAGTGACTAAAAACCAAAGGAATTTCCTTGCACTGGCTTACTATTCTAGTGGGAAGTGTTGTGTTGTTATAGGAAAATAATCTATACCAGGATGGCAGAAGCAGCAGTAACATGGGAGGCATTATTATTATCATAATAATTTATAAATTATCATGCTTGCTGTCTTACATCGAGACGATATAAAAGTGACACCCACTAGATGGAACATCGGAGCCAAAACATCCATCAGATATCCAAGTTGAACTGTAAAATGTTTAGCGGCTTTTATTCACAGCAATGTTAAAACACACTGACCGGCCCTGTCTCAATTTAAAACTTTCCGCTGTCATCATGATTATTGTCATGAGCTGTCTCTCAAATTGAAAACTCAAAAGTATTTACTAATCTAGAAAATTCAGAAGACTGATATGCAAAACAGACCTTTCGGTAGTTTTGAAGGTGCCATGACAGATTTTTAAATTTCAAACAGTAACTGTAATAGGAAACCTGGTTAGTGGTAGTACCCAATAACAGTCTAGAATAGTACATAAGTATGTGATTTGGGACAATGTTAGTTTGTTTAGCAGAGGGAGATGGCCAGGGAAATTTGTCCATTTTTTTATTTTTTTTATTTTTTTGAGTACTAAGTGGTTAACAGTTGTCTAGGAAGACGATGAACACTGAAGTCAGTATAGCTGATTTTTTGTGGAGGTCACATTCCATAATCAAATATCAAATCAAATATCAGATGCCATCTTCATAATAACAGGATGTTATTATGCCTCATTGAAGTTATGTGTTGTTGTAAGATAAGACCTTTTGCCATTTCTGCATGTGCTTCACTCAAAATTCAAAGTTCAAAGTGGAGTTTATTGTCATTTCAGCCATATACAAGTACATTGTTAAACGAAACAACATTTCTCCAGGACCAAGATGCTACATAAGATGACACAGAACACCACAACTACAGGGACTACATAATTTATACATAAAGTGCACAAGTGCAAACATGTGCAGACAGCAGAAGACAGAACAAGACAGTACAGTGACTACAGCGCCGACCAGAACACAGTTCTGTTTAAAAGTGACCTAGTGACAATAGTGCAAATATTACAACAGTACGATATAAGTAGCTGAAAATAGTGTTTCATAAGAGTAGCAGCCTATGTACAGTAATAAGTATTTGTAGCAGCATAAACATGTGCAAAAAAACTTGTGCTTTCCTCAGCATAAACATGTGCAAAAACTTGCAGTTGCACTCACAGTTCTAAATATCAACTATGGGTTAATTATAGGTCTACTGTATAAATAAAGAGACTATACAGTTAGCCAACTAGACTAGGATCAGTCCTGGCCTGTTATATGGCACCAGATTCTAGCCCTGACCTTTTTTTTTTTTTATGTCAGTAGAATCATAGTTGCATTGCTGTGGGCAGTGGGATTCTTTCCTGATGAATCTTACAGCCAGTCTTCAGTATCCACCCTTATTGACGCTACTGCTTTCTTAGGTTGAAGTTGAAAGTTGCATTCTGTACAAATGTTTAATTAAAAATGAAATAGAAAAAATAAGCCTGTAATTCCACATTGGTGTACAAATGTGACTGATTCAGTTAGTGCTGACTCCATGTGTGTTTTCTTTCATGTGTGTGTTATATTCTAGAGTACACCAATATACCCTCATTCCATGACTCTTTTCAGCCAAGAGTTTTTCATTCATTCGTTTCTCTTCATTAACCGCTTTATCCTGGTCAGGATTGCAGTGGATACAGAGCCTAGCTTAGGAAACGATAGGTGGTATTTTTGTTCCTGACCTTCGAAGGAAAGCATCATGAGTCCTGTCTGCATCCACTACAACCACACATTTTCCACTCCAAAAGCTTAAGCACACACATTAGTACTATGCACTAAACTGTGTGTGTGTGTGTGTGTATTGTGCCTGTTTAGAATAGATAAATATCAACAACCGCACATGGGATCCATTACTTAGATAATTAGTCTGTTTCTGTGTTTTGTACACACAGCCCTACTGCACACGTTTGAAGAGTGTGATGGAAAAAGAACAAAAGTAGCTCTATGCAAACGAATCATGTAATCACAGAAACAAAACAGTGATTGTATGTTCCACAGATTTAAAACATTTGCACCAATATAATTTGGAATGGTTTTCAATTCATTATTAACCTTTTCATTACATCAAAATCTTCGCAGCATATTTAATGCATATGTGTTTACGTTTGTGTGGTTGTTGAAAAGCTTGTGTTCATTTTCTACAGATTAAATGCATGTGTTTGCATGCTGTGCATTGTTATGTAGTTGTATACTCTTAAGGACTGCAGTGTTCTCGCCAAGGCAGGATACCTATTTATTTCAAAACGCTAAAAGAATCAAAACTTCTTGATGTGATATGGGTTCTGTGTGTTTGTGTGTTCTATGCAACTGATAGAGCACACTTGACCTTTACTTCTAAACACTAATTTCCTGGAAGGTTACAAAAGAGGTTAACTAACATTCTTCCGGGAAAAAAAACACATTAAAAAAATTACCTGGAATGAGAAAATGGAGTGAAATACCAGAGAGCACAAAGCATCATTTCCTGTATTGTATTGTAAAAACAGCAAGTAAAACAGCCAGTAAAAACAGTCCTTGCTGAGAGAGCACTGTATTTCCACATTGATAAACTAACTATTGAAGGCAAAGAGCAAATCTTGTTTTTTTTTTTTTTTTTTTAAATAAAATAATGAACACTATTCTTCCAAAAGATATTCCCTCTATTGGTGTTTTGATGACGATGATGATGGAAAGCACTGTCTAAATCTCCCATGGTTGTTCAGTTGATTTGAGATCTGGAAACTGTGAAGGCCACAGCATACATCATTTTCATACTCATCTTGGAGTCTCATCTTGGGCGAGACCGTGTCTATTGTATAGATTTACAGTGACTCTTCTCTCTAAGGAGACAAGTGGATTCAAACCATGTCAGCAAAATGCTCCCAAAGCACCGGATATGTCTATCCACTCATTTGTTTGTCACCATCTATATATGGTGGATATAGCAGATAAATGCCTCATTGAACTCTATGGTACTAGATAGAATCTTTTTTTTTCCTCTGAGAATTTTCTTTAAAACCTATACACTATGGTGGGTCTCTTCAGTGAAACCCCTGCTCAACATTTAACCCTGTATTTCTAGTGTTAGTGATGCACAATTGTCATTTGACTTGTGTTGTAGCTAACTGCAGGGATTTGTGGGCTGGGGTTTTGTATAAAGACAGTGATAATTGACAGGAATTGCACATCAATCGCTGGCACGCTACCAGTCATTGGAAGGACATTGCACGATTTGCTGTCTTTTTTGGTTCTAGGATTACGCAAAGACAAGTTGGTTTATTTGGTTCAGCTTTTATCTTGTGTTCTGTGTGACTTATAGCCGAGAGTAGCCTGTATTCAATAAACTGCATATGTGAGGTGCCAGACTGACGTCTAATGGTTAGACATCACCTGATCATAAACATAACACACACTTACAAAAAAGGATTCCTGAAGGGTTCTTTGGATGGTTAATGGTTCTAGCTTTCCACAGGGGGTCTACTTGTAGCCTTTTCTAAACTGGAAACTGTTAAAGGGTTCAACATAAAACTTTTAAGGGTTCAGCCAGACGCACCGAAGGACAAAATGAAGAGCCATTTATGATGCTAGATTACATTTTTTTTGTGTATTGTGACATGTATGTGCTTTCTGTGAGACTGTACATGGTACATTTTCTACATACATTAACTCTGAGGCAGTGGAATATGTGGATTAATGGTGTGGTGTATTGAAGTGTGAGTGTGCGAGTGTGCATTTTTGTCTGTTAATGTCTTTCACAGAGGCTGAAGGTAAAACCTTAGAAACTTCACAGAATCTCCAGCTGTTTTTTTTTTCCCCCTTCCTGTTCGGACATCAGAACATTGCGAAATCATTTTCGCAAACAGGAATAGGTCACATATCAGATGAATCATATTTATCATTGTTTTTTTTCCTGTCTGTGACATCTGGAATAGTAAAACTAGGATTTAAAAGAGCATAAGAGCAGGCTGCCTAGCTGGCATCTAGTTGTGAAGCTATCCAATAGGTAGAATCTGGTGCCATATAGATAAATATGTAAATACCTGTGAATAGCTTTATATGTATGTCCCTGTTCAAGCTATATGTATTACAAATACAATTACAACAACTATAGAAAAAAAGAATATACACGGTCTCCAGTTTGGTTTTCACGACTCAAGAAATAACACTGGTCATGTGGAAATGAGCAACACCACAAAAATAAGCTACTCAATGAAGACATGAACTTTGACCCAATAATAACAGAAATGTATACACTGAGTTTACAAACATTTACTAATATGACTAACATAGCTAAGGCTAACTTATGTGTGACAGTTTATCTGTCATAGCAAATCTAAAATTGAAACATAAAGAGTGTTAAATTATTAAATTAGTTATAATGGTCCAAAGCAGATGTGAAAATCATGTTTACATAATCAGATTTTATTGTACAGTATTACTGCGAATAAGTGCTGTTTTTCTGAGAATAAGTGCTGTCCAACTCCATAGAGGGCAGTAAACTTGCCATCTCATACGTAAACCATCTAAAGACACACATAAATGCACACACACCATGAACTAGCACATCTCAGATGCACACATTCTCACATAGTGAGGCTACTGTGTGTGCATGTGTGTATCGAATCATATATTTCCTTTGGGGCCTAATAAAAAATACACTCACCATGTGTTTATGCAATGGCTTGTGAATATGCAGCTGGCTGTTTTATTTAAAGAGGAACTTAGCCACCTTTTCAGAATTTCTATATAATCTACTTGCTGAGTAAAAAATGCATTATTTTAGAGATGCTTACTATGATTCTTTACAAAGACAAGTATTTAAAGCTGACGAAGCTACCTCCGAATTCTCTGTGCAAATAGTTCCAATCCACATGGTGCTTATTCAAGGACTGGATTCAGCATGTTAGGAGATGAGACAGTGGTAGTATTGTGGTATCCAGTGATCCAGAAATATGCTGTGTCTCATTTGCAACTCTTTTCTTTTGTCTATAGCCTAGCATACACTATAGGGCCTTTCGCACCGCGGGAACCTTTTCATAGTACCTGAACTAATTGTGGAACTACCCACTTTTTGGCGTTTTCGCACCTCCGGATCTGGGTGTGATTTTAGTACCGGACTGCCTTTTTCGAGAACCAAATTAGCTCCTACTCCGCAGCAGGGTCTAACCAGCACAACTGGTACTATCCGTGACGTAAGTAGACGCTGACTGGCCAAACGCGTATGAAAACACCCTCACCCGCCATGATTTAAAACGCTGTGTAAACATACTGTAGTGTCAACTTATTTCACAAGTATGGAGAACAGCGATAGATGGACGGACGCTGAAGTGCAACACAGCTCTGATCACAGCGCCCTCCATCCTCCGGTTGTTTACATTGTTCTTTGTTTCCATTGTTGAACACCGCTCACAAATGACGTCGCTGTCGACAGGCTTACGTCACTTCCTAGTGCCCACTGTCGGTGCGAATGCAACCCTTTAAATGGTGCTGGGAAATAGTTTGCGCACAATTGCCCAGTACTTTAGTACCCTACATTTAGTTCTGGGACTAAAGTGGTGCGAAAGGCCCTTATATGGCCAAAGGTTTGTAGACACCTCACCATCACACCTATATGTTCTTTTTGAACATCCCATTCTGGATTTAGTCCCTCTTCCCTGTTATAATAACCTTCACTCTTCTAGGAAGGCATTCTACTAGATTTTGGAGCGTGGCTGTGGGGATTTGTCCATTCGGCCACAAAAGCATTAGTGAGGTCAGACACTGATGTCAGGTGAGGAGGCCTGGGGCGCAGTCGGCGATACAGTTCATCTCAGAGGTGTTCAGTGGGGTTGAGGTCAGGGCTCTGTACAGGCGACTCAAGTTCTTCCACTCCAACTTTGGCAAACCATGTCTTCATGGGTCTAGCTTTGTGCCCAGGGGTATTGTCATGCTGGAACAGTTTTGGGCCTCTCAGTTCCAGTGAAGAGAAATTGTAATGCATACAAAGACATCCTATACAGTTGTGTGTTTCCAACTTTGTGGCAACAGTTTGGGGAAGGCCTACATATGGGTGTGATGGTCAGGACAGCACAACTGCCACAGTAAAACTGTAACACTTAAACCTAGTAGGCTTGGTAAGAAAAAAGAAATACTTATGAAAAACTGCAAATTCTTAAAGCCCTGAGTGTCTACTTTTGAGCCATTAACCACTATAGTGAAGTGCGACATCACAAATAAATTCAATGCTGAACCCCAAAACACTTTTTGGTTTCTGGTAAAAAGAGTTAAATTATGCTCAAAACACACACACACACACACACACACACACACTGAGAGACACAGAACATTCAGTACTCAAGACCTGAATTTCGTTATCTATGGAACTAGCCAATAAGGGACAGACACACAAAGTTACATGCAATTGTTCGTGCATTTTTTCAAAATAAAAATGAATGACATTAGCCTTTATGAACCTAGCTGTCACTGTGGTTACTTGGAAATGGATTGAGTCTGTAGCTGAATCTGAAATGACACCCTAGCCCTATAAACTACACAAGGTAGTTGTGTTTACACCATAATTACTCTACCATATGTGAACAAGGAGGTTATTTGACATTTAGATGAAGTAGACACCTGGACACTGAGGCAGTAACACAATGTTTAAAGGCTTCCTTCCACATATAATATTTGACATATTATTAATCAAATACCAGAGTTGTCAAGACAGTTTAAAAGAAGGCATACCACATGCAAGAGGACATTACAGCCTTCTTCACTAAAGACACTTATGTTTGCAGTATGAACCCAGGTTAGAGATGTGGTGAAATTAAAGCTGGTTTACAAGAGGAAGGCTGTTAATGTTAATGTTAATGTTAACTCACTGTTAATGTCAAGAAGGAATTAAGTAAGGAATAAAACACGACAGTGTGTTCTGTCATAGGAAAATAATCAAATGGTGTGATTTGACCCCAACACGAAGCAGAGTTACCACCCTGAAGGTAATTATTTTTCTATAACAACATGTCTTTATGTATTTTGTTCCACTAATTCCACAAGAATTTGCCAATGACTCCATTTTTTAATTGATTACTGAATGACATCATACCTGTAAGCATTTCCAGTTACATTTAATGTTGCAAATTGTTCGTGAGACAAGTTAATTGCTGTTAACACTTACATTAAAAAAGCTATAAACAGCCATTCCCTCAGTAGCATCTATTTTTTTCCTCTCTT
This sequence comes from Pangasius djambal, assembly GCA_022985145.1. Lineage (NCBI taxonomy): Eukaryota > Metazoa > Chordata > Actinopteri > Siluriformes > Pangasiidae > Pangasius > Pangasius djambal. Next base: position 16,900,654 of record CM040989.1, on the reverse strand, counting down.
GACATTAATAAGACAAATAAAAAAAAACAACAAAAAATGCAGCATGTCTTGCTACTGAGAAACCAGAAAGTGCAAAGTCCTCTGGCCTGAAGGTTCTCCTGTGGTGGAAAACATACTGGCATTACAAAGCACTGACACTGAAGACTCCTTCCATAAATATTAAATAAGTATCTCCTTACAGAAAGTTTCACTATATCAAAAATTATATGTTAAACAACACAATTTAAGATGCTTATTATTTGGCTTAGATCACACTTTCCCCAACCCTGGCCCTGGAGTGCCCCCTGTTCTAGACATTTGAATGTTTACACTGCTCTAACACACCAACTTCAACTCAGGAAAGGCTGGTAATTAGCTGATTAGTTGAGTCAAGTGCATTTGGAGAAGGAAAAGCAGTGAAATGTGCACTAAAGTGGGTACACCAGGACCAGGGTTAGGTAACTGTGGCTTAGATTATGTGGAGAGTCTGTGAATGAGTTGAACAAGAGCATTAATATAAACCTGATCAGAATTACAGCAGGCACTACTGTAAGAGGGTGGCATGGCACAGAGGATAGAGGCACGTTTCCAGCGTCCCTGATTTGATCCTGAGTTCAGGGTCACTGTCTGTGTGGAGTTTTGCATGTTCTCCTACGTGTCAGCGTGGGTTTCCTCTGGGTTCCCCGGTGTCCTCCCACCTCCCAGAAAACCTGTCGGTATGTGAATTGTCCCTATAATAAATTGTCCCTAGGGTGAAGGAGTGTATGCTGTGTGTGTGTGCATGGTGCCCTAAGGTGTATTGCTGCCTCGCCAGCAGTGTTCCCAGGACAGGTTCCAGATCCACCGGTTACTGAAGATGTATGAATGAATTACTGTCAGAGTTATAGAAAATTAATCAATACCTTCTGACCAATCAGAATAGAGAATTCAGCAGCGCTGTGATGGTTCCAGCACAGTTTAGTGATTTCTCTGGATCAATTCACCATTTCAGGACCAGAGCATTAGGCCAGAGGAGACTATACTGGTCTCTCTTGTAATGGTTCCAGTGGAGCCACTGCTGTCTTTCTAATGTCAGTTAGCACTTATTATGTTATTTACATATACAGTCTATGGGAGTGACCAGGTCTGAGAATGGCCGTCGTTGATCATGTTACTCTTTCATCCTGAATTTCCCGCAACCTGGGAAACCACGTGACGCATTACCGGAAGCTGATTCGACGTTGTGTCTCTTTGCTGTTCTAGTCTCTGGTCTCTGGAGATGTGGTTTGGCGCTCTGAGGTCTTATCGCCCTCTGGTGGTCAACATTAACACGATAGTTTCTGACTACATGGAAAATAAGAATTACTTTAAAAAACCTTAAAATATTTTAAATCTGAAGGTAACGTGAGTTTTTTTTTTTATTTTTATTTTTTTTACATTTTTGTGTTTATTATTATTATTATTATTATTATTATTATTATTATTATTATTATTATAAATTAGATGTAGTATGTAACACCCCCTAAATTCTAAACCATAATAAATAATATGAAATCTATTTTGTGAATCTATAAGCGAATTATATATACAGATCAAAAGCTCATGAATCGCTCGAAAGGATTCAGGACCCATTTCGGTGTTACACCTAAAGCAAACCCGGATGTCTTTTAGTGCTGCACCAATTCCTTTTCCGCCCTCTTTCGACTCTCATCTGGAGAAAAGATGGTGAGTTTTTGGTGGCCTCATCGCCAAAAATCTTCTAACATCTGCTCTTGTTCACTTTAATATCGTTGTTTCGGTGTGGTTTTTATATTATAATGATATTTAGATTCTGTTGACTTGGATATTGGGGAGGATTGATTGTAAATACATAAATTAGATAAGATTTGTTGTAATGTAATGGCTAACTAGCTTACGTTAGCCGTCTCTGCAGTAGACCCCTTGGTTTATGCTAGCGACATGGTCAAGCGGTTTCATTTGGGTTTGCTTAAAAATTATTTTAACGTTATAAAATCCAGTTTTTGTTTAGTTGTGTATTTGTGTGTGTGTATATATAACGCCTGGCTATTTTTTGTGGACGTTTCTTCATAGAAAGTTAGCAAACACTTAGCTTTCACTTGTCTCTGTAGAAATATTCGCTAGTTTTTCAGTTAACATTGCGTTAGATACACTTCATGAACGCTAGGATTCCGCCTCAGAGTATTAGCATGCTAGTTAGAGGGGTATAAAGAGATGTGAAGGACCTCATTTTAGTTGGTTGTGTCTGTGATGAACCGCCTGTTAGACTCCAAAGCCATGAATCCTTACCTGAGCTGTTAACTTATTTATTTTTCTCTCTCCAGACGAAGGGTACGTCGTCTTTTGGAAAGCGTCGCAATAAGACGCACACTCTGTGCCGCCGCTGCGGCTCCAAAGCCTATCACCTGCAGAAATCTACATGCGGCAAGTGCGGCTATCCTGCCAAGCGCAAGAGAAAGTGTGAGTACTGCACTCTGGACAGTCCACATCTACGGAAGCCCTAAGAGGCCATGCATTAGTGTGATTTTTTTTTTTTTTTTTTTTTTTTTTTTTTTTTTTTTTTTT
>CM040989.1:16881045-16896375 GCA_022985145.1 Pangasius djambal | reverse complement strand
TTAAAAAAAAAAAAAAAAAAAAAAAAAAAGGTCAAGTAGTCACGTAACTAATCAGACCAGAACAGGTAAATGAAATAAAATGGTGAAACAGAAGATCTGCTACAGCAGTTGCCATGGTTCATGTTGAAAACAACGGGAGTTGCTGGCTTACTGGCTTGTGTTGACTGGTATTTCTACAGTGTTTTCAGGGCTCAGATCCATCCGCTGAAATGCTTTGTAGGGTCCACATCCTCACCCCTGTCCACCGATTGTCGACACCCGTGCTAGACCCATTCATTTTTGGTCCTTCAAGGGCAGGATCCTCAGATTTTCTTGCAACTCCCTTTAGTTTAGTGTTGGAAGTAGATCACCAAATGATGCTGTAAGACTTGCTGCGTTACAGTAATATCGACCAGTGTGCTGTTGAGACACATGATGCTTTACAGGAAAGCAGGCCTACTTAAATCTGTGTGTTGGAACAGAGAATCAACAGTGATGCATTTTAAACCTGCAACTGTTTGCATGAAGCACATTTTTACCTGTGCAGTGATCATATAAGAACCATGGCATTTGGTCTTTAATTTTTGAGTCTTTAAAGTTGTGAATCAAACACTGCTCTGTTCATACATTGTGTTTTAAATGTATGCTTGTTTTGTGTCTTTAGACAACTGGAGTGCCAAGGCCAAGAGGCGCAGCACCACTGGAACCGGCCGTATGAGACACATGAAGGTCGTGTTCCGCAGGTTCAGGTGAGTCACTTGCACCCAAAGCTGGGAAATTCAGAAGAGTCTGTTTTATTAGGACCAACAGAAGTGTCAGTTTTGGAAGGCTTATTGCGTTTAGATCTTGGGAGCAGGGAAACTGTGAGTTTGGCATTTTGTTTTTACTTCAGCTCTTCAGTTAATATGGTTTATTCTTTGGCGTGACAGAACACCAAACTCTGCAAAATGGAGCTGTCCAGAACCGGGTTTTATTTTGGTGGCAAAATAAAAAGTACATGTTTGGATATAGACCAATAGCTTTGAAAAATATATGCTTGATATGTAGGGGAAATTAGAACAAAGTGTAAGAAGTAAAGAATTGGGTTCGGTGCTAGAAGTGTTTGTACTTCATTTGTTACGGAGGACTCACATGGGAGGAAAGTTCAGATTCAGCCTCACTGGTTGCCTGAAATAATGTTTCCAAACAAGTCTTCCATAATTACTTGCTTTTTGCCTGCCTGGTTAATGGCCCGCTTCTGTTGAGCTGTGTAGCATTTCTGTGAAAAACATGGCCATATAGGACTTGAGGATTTGAGCTAATTACCATCATACCATGCCTATCCACTGTAACTGTGCTAATCTTGTCTAAAGCTTAACAGTCAGATAGGCAATGAATTTGATTAAAGTTGTAATTGAGACAATTTGATAAATCTGCATGTATGTGTTAAACGGTGTGGTATTAACATTTTTATTCATTTATTTTATTACTAATTTTTTTTCTTCCCAGGAATGGATTCCGTGAAGGAACCGTCCCCAAGCCCCGGCGGGCAGCAGTGGCTGCATCCAGCTCTTCATAATTCATGCTCCCAATAAACATGTCAACAAACATACATTATACTTTGTGGTCTGTTTATCAAGCAATTTTCTAAGTTATCTTTTTTTTTTATAAAGCATTTCTGGGTATGTTGGAGAAATATAGCTTTTGTGTGTATTTGTTAAATTATGTATGTAGCATTTACCTTTTCCCATATGGTAGGCTAAACTTAAAGAAATGACTAGCATATTAACATTTATAATTAACATGGTATCTTCAGTGGAAGGAGATTGCGTTGACTTTCTTAGTTTAAATTTTTCACTGGCATGTTGATCTAGCTTCACTTTGATGGCTTCCTACATTACCCATGTGCTATTTGCATACTTCTGATATGAATACTTATCTCTGGCTTAATGAGGCTGATGCTCTTGTGCTTTTGTTTCAGGAACAAACAGTGAAACCTGAGTTATCCCTTATCTTTTCTGAAATGAATTAACCAACAAATTAACACTAGAATCAGTAAGCATATCCAAATATTTAAATATCGCTCAATATTTAAAAAACACTGGTGCACCAAGAATAGGAAATTAACATTTGAGCATGCTTTCTGTTCTGTGGTGACTCCTCTAATCCTCATATAGTTGGCAACCTTTAGACATGATGCATAATAACATAGCCAGGTTTTAATTTATTAGATATCTAGCATAAATCTGCTCCCAAAGTGCATGATATGACAAATCAGCTAATTAACAGCCATTCCTTAGTTAAAGGGGGTGTTGCTGTAGATATGTGGCACCCTCCTCTAACCCTGTCCATCAACAGAAAGTGACTACTACTTACCAACTGACATGGATTAGGCATATTTCAGTAATCATGGAGGTTTGAAACATAAAGGCCCTTGTAGGTCTATTTTGTAGTAGAGAAATGTAGTGTGCACCTTTACATACGCTGTGTGTGATAATTGTCCTCTAGCACTTCATCAGTGCCTGGTTTGTGACCACAGGACAATGCTATTTTTGGGTGGTGGAGTATTCTCAACTTGGCAGTGATACTGAGGTGACCAAAAATCCCAGCAACATGGCTGTGCCTTAATCAGTGCTACACCCACACACACACACGCTTAAATGCCATGTCAGTATCACTGCTGTGCTGAGATCCACCACCACCCAAATAATATCTGGTAGCAACAGATGGGCTTCAGTCAGTAATTATATAGTGCCAGAGCCTCCTCACTGCATTGGATCAGCACCTCCCCACGCTCTGGCTGCGGGGTGTCTCCACCATGGGAGGGAAGAACCCAGTGAACAGTTCTGCAGACCTCAAATGTACATAAAACTAAATCTTTTTCTAGTTTTACCTTTTTTTTTTTTTGTTAAATAAAATGTGGATTTCATTTTATTTAAATAACGAAGCGATCTATTTCAGAGGAACATTCAGGACATCAAATTCTCACTGCTTGGCTGCAAAAGGAATGACCTTAAGACAAAAGACATCAACATTATAATCCTCCAGGAAACGTGGTATAGATCCAAGACTCACTGTCCCAATCTATATGAAATGATCATCCCTAGCACTTTACAGTTAAGAGAGGAAGAGATACTGGTGGAATTATAATCTGGTGAAAATCAGAACCTTCCAAACACACAATCACATTTGTTTTAAAATTAAAGATGATCATTTGAACACTGTGCTGTGTACATTCCTCTTAGTGACTTATGAGTTATAACTATATATTCAGATTTATATTTATATATTCTGATTTCATATAATTATTTCCTGTTTGGCCTATATATGACCCCTTTCACACATAAAACCAAAAGATTTATTTGATCAAAAAAAGTTTAGGAAACAATTTAGAGATTTATAGTTTATAGATTTATAGACATTATGGATTTATATAACATCATTAATCACAATTATATGTCAACTAATCACAATTGCATAATGAATCTGTAAGATTTATCGTCACAGATAGAAATGTATGTTCGTGAAAATAAATTACAGGAATTTACATCCTTCCATCCATTCTCTGTACCACTTATCCTACACAGGGTTGCGGGGAGCCTGGAGCCTATCACAGGGGACTCGGGGCACAAGGCAGAGGACACCCTGGATGGGGTGCCTACCCATCACAGAGCACAACTGCACACGCACACTCTGGACAATTTAGAGATGCCAGTGAGCTTACAACACATGTCTTTGGACTGGAGGAGGAAACCAGAATATCCAGATGAAACCTCCGAAGCACAGGGAGAACATACACACTCCAGACACACAGTGCGGAGGCAGGAATTCAACCCCCAACCTTGGAGATGCGAGGCAAAAGTTAATTTAAGATTTTTCAGGTTTCTGGAGGCATTTTGGGCTAAATCTTCTTGCCCTATGCCTCAGAAGTCAAATTTCTGCTGTATGCAGATGACCTAGTCCTTCTGTCCCCTAGAGTACAGGGGCTACAAAAAAAACCCTGAACCTGCTGCAGCAGTAATGTCAGACCTGGGCCCTGACACTCAACCTCAAAATAACCAAAACTCTCATATTCCAGAAAAGAGCATGAAAAATGACTTTTACTCCCACAATCAATTAACTGATGGAGAAAGCCCTAATGGCATTCAATGCAATTATAGACAGCAAGAACATTGCTGCCAACAATTTGAAGTTGGCACAGACTTCAACCAGTGGGAAAAACACCAGCCAAATGATACACAGTACACTTTATAAAAGCATTCTTCAAGTACACAGAAACACAACACATAATGGCTACAAAAAGATCCATTAAAAACTAGCTCCATTTAAGGGGCAGGGACCTGCACATGTACCACTGCAAAGCCCTGTAATGCCAAGAACTGAGCACAGTACTGACTATCCTCATTGAGCTGGGTGTCAGTTAGGGGTTTGGATGCAAGCTGCAAGTTTATTGATGGAAATGACCAAGCAGACAAATGCAAAGGGCAGAGTCAAAGTCATGGTTCAGCTGATCAGCATGCAGGCTGGAATAAGCAAGACAAAACTGAAAAAACAGGATCAAGACCAGAATAGAGTGCACTCACTAGTAAAGTCTTAGTTTCTAAGGTTTGTGCTGTGTGTTTGTAGTGACAGATGTGTGTGATTAGAAGGAGTGAGAGCAAGGTAACAGGTTTGGAAGGATTTTGGGAAATGGAGTGCATGGTTATAGATGGAGCTGAGATGACACTAGTCCTGAACCTCAACACAGCATTAACGCACTACACTGCATTAGGATTTACCTCAGAGCAATCAGAGTATGACAGCCAACCATGGCAATATGACATTTCAAAAAGAAAATTACATCAGCCACTGGAGTTTCCAAACCTAAACACAGAGTAAAATGCAGTGCTATCTGGACCTAAGGCAACAGGAAACTGTCAGATTGCTTGAAGACACGTGCCAGAGATCAAAAATAGGAGGACAGTGACAAAGTGCAGATGAAGTGCACACAGACTGGCTATCAAAATGAGCTGATATAAGAAATCTTGGCACCCTACAGAGCACACAGTGCAACAGTAATGCTGTTCTTAACTGAGTGCCAAAAATATATATAACCATAAAATAGCCATTTATGGGAAATTAACTTTATAAGATTTTATAATGTTCATCCTCAATTCTGTACTCTCACCAACATTGATTAATGCACAATGGACAATGAATGCTGCACACACACACACATACACACACACACACACACACAAACATACAAACACGTACATGCTCGCAGAGCCCTGACTGACTTGACTTTGCACTGATAGTGTTTAAATCTTTTTTAAATAAACATTTGTTTTTGCTTGATTTGAATCATTTGGGTTTCTTTCTTTTTTTAAATACAAATCAATTCTTTGCAAAACAATTCTTTTCTTTTCAGAGGGTAGTGTTGCCAGCTCACAGCTCCAAGGGCCCTAGTTCGTTCCTGAACTCTGTTTCTGTCTGAATGGATTTTGTTCTCCCTCTGGTTTCCTCCACCTGCTAAAAACATGCCAGTAGGTGGATATGTGCGAATGTGTGTCTACATGGTGCCCCGCGATGGACTGGCATCCATCCTAGATCCCCCTCCACTCTGATCAATACTGAAACTGCTGTAAGGGTCATGTCAGTTAAGCATACTGAACTGAATTTTATACCTGCAATGTGCACCTATAGACACAGGCTAAGTGTACCTGACAAAAGGGTGACTGAATAAAGGTACAAACTAAAACTAGAACTATCTAAAACACTGGTGAGGTTTTTTTTATATACCGACAGTCTCTACTTAAAGTGTTTACTATCTTTGAATCTAGTAGGGGTGTAATGATACACAAAATTCAATTTTGATACAATATATTGGTGCCTTGATACATTTTCGACTTCGATACTGCGAAAATAAGCCTGAACTGTAATTATTATTATTATTATTATTATTATTATTATTATTATTACAATAATTGCCTGAATATGTGCCTCAAGTTTCCATTTTCAACTGAACATTATAAGGTACAATAATTCAAAATGAATGACTGTGTTTGTGTGATCCTATTCAGACACTTAGCTGTATCTATGATAACACAAGCTGTACAATGAAACATGACTAGCTTTTACTTGTGTAACTCTAGGTGGTGTGTGTTTTTGATTCCTGTGTTCTTCACTACCAAATATGAACTTCCTGGGCGGTATGGTGATTTTTTTTTTAGCCCAAGTTAGTTCAGCAAGGAAAGGCTGCCTGAATGCAACAGAGAGAGAGAGAGAGAGAGAGAGAGAGAGAGAGAGAGATGTATTAGCTGTATGTTTGTGGTATTGCTGCTGAATGTAGGTGTTGCTGTTTTTCTCGAGCTAATACACTAGTAGGCTAGTGTACTGGATCCTGAAAACAGTGTGCTTAAGGAGAAACATGCTTTATTTTAAATCCTGATTTAAGTCACACCATCACACTAGCCTTAAAGGTGTCCATGACAACAGTGGTGTTAAAGGTGTACATGACATCACAGTAGAGTTAATGGTGTGCATGACATCACAGTAGAGTTAAAGGTGTACATGACATCACAGTAGAGTTAAAGGTGTGCATGACATCACAGTAGAGTTAAAGGTGTGCATGACATCACAGTAGAGTTAAAGGTGTGCATGACATCACAGTAGAGTTAAAGGTGTGCATGACATCACAGTAGAGTTAAAGGTGTGCATGACATCACAGTAGAGTTAAAGGTGTACATGACATCACACCAGCGTTACATGCAGTCACGAGTCCCAGGCATGGACACTGTCTCTGTAAAGACCTTCATTTGTTCCGAGATCTTGCAGCACATGCACTGTTTTCATTCTAGACTCCAAGTGAACGCGAGAACACTGCTGAACATGGGCGACACGTTTGCGCGTTCGCGCCCTTTATATTCTCTACTTCTGAGTTTTCCTCCCAGAGGTCCGATATGGGAGCGTCTATTCCAGTCACGCGCGTGCGCCGAACGTGGGAAACAGGCGCGCGCATGATGCTGACGGCGTATCGGCCGTCTTTCTGCACAGACACAGATCACCAGAAATTATTTATAGATTCCCTTGTCGACTTTGGAAACCGAAGCCTCGAAACAAATCGCCACAGAGGCAAAAAAAAAAAAAGAGAGAGTAATCTGTGCAAGGACTGAGTCTAGAACAATGCGCTCGAGAGCTGGATGAACGCGCCTCTCCGTTATTCCCCGTTATTACTACCGCGCGGAAGGATGGGATACTCGGACCCGACGGCCGGGCGCGATTTGCTGGGGAACAGATCCCTGTGTTTCATTTTCATCTGCGCTTTCGGCGTGGTTACACTGCTGCAGCAAATCCTCTACGGCAAGAACTATATCCGGAGGTAAAAAAAATAATAATTAAAAGGCTTTGTATTGCATCACAGTTATGATGGCAGTGAGTATTACAGTGCATGCGCTATAACATGTGATTAGAGCTGCAGCAAAGCGGAGCAGGTCGTTCATGTCAGGCATGGGTTTGCTGTGATATCGCGGAAACAGCAGCACGCAGCTGACCGTTATGTTTTAACGGTCGCACGGTTTCCTTCATTGTTCATACGGTTTTCTGTTTGGAGGGAAAAACAACCTGATTTCGAGGCGTGAGCTCCATAAACACCACCTCCCCAAATGCCATACACAGTCTCCACTGGCCGACTGTCTATGCCGCGCGACGCTTTGGGTCCTTCTGTTTTATTTTCCCTTAATTGGTTTTTAGTTCTTTATTTTATTTTCTCTCTCCCTTCAACCTTAATCATACATCTTTACATGAAACTGCATTGTGAAATCTTTATGACGGACATTTGAGAGCAATTACATAAAAACCAAAACAAATGATCTATGATGTCAGTGTAAAAAAACAGACAGGAAAGGACTGTGGTGTAGCCTGAATTCTGCATCATAGCAGAGCTTCATGAAACAGATTGTGAGTTTTTTAAATTAGATCTCTCAATTTGCTAAGGTTTCTACAAGGACAGAATGGTACTAAGCTTCCTGGTCCAAGAGGATTGTTGATCTCCTTGACTGAGGCAGCACATCATCGCCAGTGTGTCTTTGTGTGTCAGTGCAAAATGGCGCCTCTCAGACGGAGGGCCCCCTGTGCATTATGGTCTCTGCAAGCCTGCAGATGTCCATATGTTACATTTAAAGCCACTCCCACTCCCTCCTTACCCTACTGCCTCACGCACACAGTGCATTCATGATATCAGGTGTATGTCGCCCCTGATAGCATGAATCCTGTCCGAATCTTCTCTGTCTGCACTCAGCCTGCGGAGAAAGAGGAGTGTGTAGGTGCGTAACACAAACACTGAGGTCCAACCTAATGTCATGCAAAAAATTTAGAGTAATTTTATGGAACTAGATTGATTCCACTGGAATTCATAAAAAAAATTTAATGGTAAGAAACGCCTAAAGTACTGACCCCATCTAAAATTCTTAACTATTTCATTGTTTCATATGAATTGCTCCATTTTGGTTACTTGAATCCTATCACAGACCTACACACTCTTCACCAGGTTGTGTGTGCTCTAGGCCTCTTTAGTTCCCAGACTGACCAGAAAAAGGGTGTTTGGGAACACTTCACACTATAAAACAGTCAGGTGACTGTACCTATGAGTGTGTTTGTGTTCTCAAGATGTCTGTGGGGAGAAATCATTCCCTGTGTGTGAGAGACATTTCTCACTTCAGTGTTCAGGTGTAACTGATGTGGATTTGGGTTGTTTTTGGCAGCAGGGAGAGTCTGTCACCATTTACACTGTTGAAACTCTTTAAATGCTTGGTACGAAATGGTGGCTCAGCGGTTAACACATTGGCCTACTGATCAGCAGGTTGTGAATTCAAATCCCAGCACTGCCAAGCTGCCACTGCTGGGCCCTTGAGCAAGTCCCTTAACCCTCAACTGCTCAGTTATATAAAAAATGCAAAATGACCCTGAGTTTTTCAATCAAACAAAAGAGTGTCATAGGAAGAGTGGCACACACTCATTTTCCAAAAATCTATTTTTATCACTCTGTTGCAACAGTGGGAGTAACTGATGCAATTAGTGTTGCACCAGCAACATCCTTATCTAGTCATCAGGATCTTCACTCAAGGTTTTCCTGATGAGTGAAATGCCTGTGAGAGTGTTAGCTGGCCATTTTAGTGTTGATGTTTGTCTGTCGGTACTAACACGCCATTCCCGGGGATCTGGAATAGTGTATTCGCTCCTGAGCGACCCTTTCTTCCCACAGCTCTTACCATTAGCTGCTGAGGTAGAGCTGCATTTCCTGCCCAGTATAAGCGATCAAGACTGCTTTACCTCTGACCTCTCCATTAATTCACTCATGGGGGAAAAAAGTCACATTGAGTGGCCATGTTGCACAAATAAACTCTTCAGATACTAGCACTGAATTTGTTGTTCTTTCTTCTTGACACATTAGTGCTGATGTGTATTATTCCACAGTAAAATGCAAAATGGCAAAAAATGTAATACTGGAAGGTGTTAAATACATTTAATAAAAATTTAATGCATTAATCCATGTTTGTAGAGAAAATCGCTAATAAGAATCTTTAATCATGGAGGACAGAAACCACTGTTAAAAATACTATAACTAGCTAAGATAATAACTACAATTAGTGCAGTACAATGTAAAACAATTTGCATTTCCTTGTACATTATTCCTAAGGGCAGTATCCTGGAGAAGGTTTAGAAGTAGGCCTTAATCCAGGCCTTAGTTCCATTGGCTTTCTGAAACATAATTTAATTCCATATAGTCCTGAATTAAATTAAACTAGACACAATTTAAACTGTCTGTTCTAGTGAGGATTAGTGAGATTCTGCTGGCCTAAGGTTGCTTCTAAAATCTGTATCCAGATAAGCATAATTTCATCTGCAACTGGAGGTTCAAATTCAGCTGAAACAGGGGCAGAAAAAGACAGTGGACCAAAGCGAAAATGCTATTAAGCAAATAATTTCAAGGCACCGCATAATTAACTCTGAACAGTACACTACAATGAATCTACTACCAGTGAGCAAACTGGTAATCTCAAAGAACAACATAAGAACTTTCGTAATTTTTCCTCAAGCTTTAATGAAAGTACAGGATTGACGTTGACATTACTCAGTGCAGGCTTCTTTGTGGAAGTATAGATGAATCTAAAACAAAAAGACTTGTTCCCAAAGGGAGACAAGAATGATGGAGAGCCAGCAACCTTTGCAGTACATAGCAGATGATGAGCATCTACATCAGGAGTATTCAACTAAAACTGGGTCCAGTTACATAAAATACCTTGCTTACAAAGGTCCATATAAGCAACTAACATGAATGAATGGTGATATGAAGAGTTACCTTTTAATGCTTAACCATTAGTGATTAGTTCATGGCTATAAATAAGAAAATTTGAAGTTTTTATGTTTTGTTCCATAGTGGTGCTTCATGTTACCACTTGTGACTAGTGCCATAGAATTTGATGCAGGGAGAATAAACACATAGTTCTTTGTCCACATGTCTTTCTGTTTGGCCTTCAGAAATTCTTTGCTGGGTCTGCTTCTGGACCACAGTCCACCAGCTGACAACCCCTGATCTAGACACATCTAGTTCATATTAAGGCCACCTGCACTGGGTATATTAATATACTTCTTCGTTCAAAATGCAGTTTTCCAAAGGTACCTATATTGCATCTTCTGAACATGCAGAGATTGGTTTTGGAAATCACAAGTCTGACTGTGTTTGAAACCTGTAATTCTGGAGTGCATAAACCTTGGAAATGAATGGAATATTAGTCCTTGCAATTCCTGTACATACTAATCTGGATATATGATGGAAATATGGCATCTTTACAGCCTGGCATATTTCTAGAAGGCCAGGCTTATTTTTTGAAGGTACTTTATAGGTAGCTTGGGAGCATCAGGTAACCAGATGCAGTTGTATCTTATTTTACAAATTGCATTGCAGACTGTCTGCATGACTGTACATACTGCTGGTTCACTGACTCCACATTTATCTCCAGTTTTTGAAGGCGCCACATGCAACATTATGTTATGAGCACTTGCAGACAAGGTGGTATAGGTTTTTTCTTTGGGTCACAGATAAAAGCTCCAAAAGTAAAATGAGCTTCATTGCATTTACTTTATGCATTCAAAAGCTAACTCAAAAACTAACACCATCTAAATCTTTTAAAGGCTCACTAATGTATGAGTATCTGTCTGGGTTGTGGTGTTTGTTGGTCTACATTGAATTAGTCCAGATGTACCTCTCATTTGACAAACAACAATAAACTTAGGTTAAACCTGGATCATCAATAGTTTAATTTAAGATCAAATTTACTCCAAGAGTAACCTTAATTTTTGGCTTGGGAGATCATTTAAATCTAGATTATGCTAAATCTAAGACTATTTCTGTCCCTCAGATAGACTGAGAAAGTGATTGAGTTAGTCCAGTTTCAAAGGCCCTTTCTGTCTGGGAATCTGGGCCCAAATACATTTATATTTTTGAATTAGAAACACAAGCGACCTACATCACTAAACAGAAGACATGCTGAAACATGCACATACTGTATTTAGTCCAGACATTTAAAACTAAAAGTGAGCTAATTCTAAAAGTCCTGATTTAAAACCTGTAAAGACAGTAGATGCACTCTTAATGTTTGTCTGTTCCAAAATGAAATGAATAAAGGCAACATGAAAACTGGAGGTGGAAAAGCACATGACCTAGAATTGCAAGACTGTAAAAGTCCATTATGTGGTCATTACTGTGCACTTTTCCAGGGATCTTCATTCTTGAACACGAAGGGTCACTGTGGCTATAGGTTTTCATTTTCAGCTAATAGTAATTTGAAGACCAAAATCATCTGATAAACAAGCGGAATCAGGTTTCTCTCCTATTTGGTTGGAATATAAACCTGAAGCCCTTTTGCGGATAAGATTGAAGACCCCTGTCCTATTCCATGAGAAGGCTACCTCCACAATGAAAAGAAAAAGAAATCTGAAAGGTCCCCCTTTGTAGGGTTTCAATAACAGCCAAAGCCAGCAACTCTTTGGTAAATGAATAAGTAGCTCAAATCATTTAATTACCATAATTTGTAATTTGTCTAATTTGTAATGTTGTCAGTGTAAGAATGTTGTCAGTGTAATGTTAGTCAGAAGTAGGAAAATTTAAGCTGTTTTGAAAATAAAAACAAAACACGAGCTTGTATTGTTTGCTTACTATGTAAAAAGTAAATTTTACTAAATGCAATGTTAATATGGTTCATACTTGAACCTGACCAACACTAGAAAAACCTAATTTCACTGGTTTCTACCACTATTTTTTCCCATTTTGAGTGAAAACACAGCGAAGTGCCAATCAATTGGTCCTTTCAGTACTGACTACAGTATTTAGAAGGATCTTTTGAAGCAATTGTATGTAAACATTTGAATTCGGAATAATCCCATGATAGAGTTTATGTTTCAAAATCGAGTGCAGTTTCCTTTGCCTTACATATATCTTCATTTGACACCATAATTTCATTTCAGGCGTCCTACTTTCCCTCACACATGCCAATAACTAATTCTACATTTAGATAAAAGGATTAATTTAGGGCAATTTATTCTGAGGCAGTGATGTTCCAGGTTCTTGCCAGGGTGTCAGATGTATTGGCTGAACACTGTTAGACAGTGGTATGTCAAGATTAATGTGTTCTTTGTGTGCCAGTCGTTTTATTGCCAATGTACTAATTATAAAAATATCCCTAAATTGTTTGAGATCATGCCAATTATTTGTTCTTTCAGACCTTTGGTTATTTGACCAAATACCTTTTTTTCTGATACAGTTCTTGCACATACATTTTTCTCAGTGTGAGATAACTATTACAATGGTTAACTGATGTTTATTGTCAGTTAATTTGATAGTTAACAGATGAAACACTGATGAAGGTATTGACATTTGCTGAGATTTATTTTCCACAATTCGCTCTCACATGAGAGGTACCAGGAGGAAAAATCTTAAAAACTGGTGTCATTGCTGGTTAACACACTGACCGGTTCGTCGGTTTACTTGTGATCTCCTCACATGTAACTAGATGCAGTTTTAAATGTGTTTCACTCTTGAAATGCACCTTTAAACCTTAAATGCACTGCCTCGTTCTTTCACTAGCACGCAACAGTTTACCCGCCTCAAAGGAGAGGAGGTGGGCAACTGGAGCGGCCTCGTTAGTTACCCTGATGATGGAGGGATGAAGCAACCTGCCAGAATTGGGAGGAAAAGGTACAATGCAGCACTGAAACCACCCAACCCACAGAGAGAGAGAACGTGTGAAAGTGAACGAACACGAATGCCGCTCCATGCATGTTTTGGACTTAATTAACATTAACACTACAAAGGCAATTAACAGATTTTGCTAACGCCACAGCCAATCAGAGGCCGGGGACCAATTTTGTTCCATTTGTGTGAATTTAATGAGGGATGGTCCAGGTAAAGGTGGAGGCAGCAGGATGAAAGAGAGGGAGGGAGAGAGAGAGAGGGAGAGGGCAGAGAAACAAAGAAGACAGAAGGGAGATAATAGATTTAACCCTCCTGTTCTATTCACTATTTAGCAAAAGAGGTCATTCATTAATTTAGGTCATCTAATCTGAATTTATTTTAAAACATCCAATATATTTTTTAGCTACACTTAAATAAACAGCAATATTGGAAATAGAAAACACAAAAACTGTGTAGTTTTTTTCACTCCCTCACGGCAGTTGTGAGCATAAATCGGATTTTTTTCACTTTTTTTTTTTTTTACTCTCAGGCCAGAATGAACTAAACAACAATCTCCATAAAATAACTGTGAGTTAAAAAAAAAAATTTTTTTTTCATACCCATTACTCTCAGGTCAGAATGAATGGAACATCTCTCTAATGCAACTGCGATTTTCCATTAAAGATAAACAACTGAGCAAATTCAACAAGTTTTATATTTGAAAATCTTTAATATTTTCACTTAAATGTTATTTAAAAGTCAAAATAAATTAAAACAGACCATTCTGACCTGAAACGAACACAAGGGTTAAATCCGCTTGCTAAATAATGACGCTAACCTCCACCTGTCTGCATGTTGACAGATGCGTCCGTCAGAATTTTCAACACTCAGAGAGCTCCGTAGTTATCGCGCCCTGCCTAGCTGATATTAAGAAGAAAAAAAAAGAAAAGAGAAGGTAGGCCATTGATGATGATGGCATCTCCGATCAGTTTCTCTCTTTCTTGCCAAACGTCCTCCCCCCTTCCCTCCTCCACCTCTTTGGGAATGATGTCTGTCCCCTGTCCATCTGGTCTGAGAGGGTGCATTTGTTCATCGCCCCTCCGCTCCGTGGTCTGCTTGTGCATGCTGTCTGAACCCCCCTCCTGACCTTTGACTTCTGACTCCATCTCCTGCATCATCCCCACCCTGAAGCTGGGAGTGCTCACTCTGTTCCCCTTGGTGTACTGACTTCCTATTTTTTCTGTCTCCCATAATCCCTTGCTGCTCATCTCCAAACCCGCACTAGCGTGTGGGTCACAAACACAGCGCACCCTCGTGTTGAGTGTGTATGTGTGTTATTGTCACTTGTGCCTAAACTCAGTCTTCCCGCATTGCCATCTTGTCTTTGACTGGGCTCGCGCTTTTAATTTTTATTTTGTTCCTTTTTAAGCTATACGGTGAACAAACATCTGTCATGCATTTGCACAAAGGTTTTATCTGTACACATCCAGAATGCTCCTGACTATCTAGTGTGCACCTCTCTAGGCTACAGCACAGTCAGATGTTCATAATGTCACTCTAGTCAGAGATGTATGGAATGGTTCTTTTGTATTTTTGTGTGTTTTTGAGTCTGTTTTGCTGCAGCATTGTCCTTTAGTTTGAGTCATTTCTCTTCTGTTGCACTTCGTCCCCTTTTTTCAGCTCTACATTAGTGTGTTCAATTTTACATTGCTCTTGTCTGTCATCTGAGACTACCATGTTGGCTCAAATTCAGTGGCCATTTTGGATTGGGCTGCAAATGATAACCTTCCCGCAAGGTCCATAAGTGAGTTAATAAATCTAATTGAATATCTGTTAAAACATAAGCAGCATTGGGATTGCTTTGGATGCTAAGGCATAAATCAGTTTCAATTTCTTAAAGCTAACATTATACACGTAGTTTGATAAATCCACTTCTTGTAGTTTGTTTCCCCTTATAGCCAGAGTTCTGCTAAGTGAATTTTAAGTGTACCATTATACAAAAATTGTCAAAGCTAGTCAAATAAATCACAGTACTAACAGCTAGCTGCCAGTTTGGCTCCGAAGCGACATAAAGATGGCTGCCATTTTGGCTCTGGACTAAAGCACAGTAAGTTGTGTATGGTATTGCTTTAGTCCATTTAAAGGTAATTACTTCTGAAACA
>CM040989.1:16866045-16878545 GCA_022985145.1 Pangasius djambal | reverse complement strand
ATTATCCTGCTGAAAGAGGTCACTGCCATTAGGGAATACCGTTGCCTTGAAGGGGTGTACTTGGTCTGCAACAGTGTTTAGGTAGGTGGTAGGTGTCAAAGTAACATCCACAGAGCATCACACTGCCTCTGCCAGCTTGCTTTCTTCCCATAGTACATCCTGGTACCATCTCTTCCCCAGGTAAGAGCACCCAGCCATCCACATGATGCAAAAGAACACATGACGCTCTAATGTGCACATACCCATTGTAGGTGCTTGTGGCAGTAGACAGGGGTCAACGTGGACACTCTGACCGGTCTGCGGCTACGCAGCCCCATATGCAGCAAGCTGAGATGTACTGTGTGTGCTGACACCTTTCTATCATATCCAGCTTTAACTTTTTCAGCAATTTGTGCTATAGTAGCTCTTTTGTGGGATCGGACCAGACAGGCTAGCCTTTGCTCCCCACCGCGCATCAGTGAGCTTTGGGTGCCCATGACCCCGTTGTCCAGCTGTCCAACTGTACACGAGTTGTCCTTCCTTGGACCACTTTTGGTAGGTACTAACCACTGCATACCGGGAACATCCCACAAGACCTGTCATTTTGCAGATGCTCTGACCCAGTCGTCTAGCCATCACAATTTGGCCCTTGTCAAAGTCACTCAGATCCTTACGCCTGATCCTTTTCCCTCTGCCAACACATCAACTTGAAGAAGTGACTGTTCACTTGCTGCCTAATATATCCCACCTATTGATAGGATTTTCACCAATATAAATTAATTTATTCCGATTGCAGATTCCTAATGAAACGTTTGTGGATGCTAAACTGGACACTCTCTAGACAGTCTTCATTTATGTGCACATTTACATGTAATCTGATCCGAAGTTATGCGTGTCCATGGAGTGTGGTTTATTGTCAACGTTACCATAACAACATGGAGCTTGTGACTCTGGTCGTTTTTTTTTTTGTGACGCTGCTGATGTTGGTAACAGGCTTTAAATTGTTTGCCATCTCAGCAAAATGTCATCCAAGTTTTACTTTAAAAAAAAAAGAATTTGTGACTGCAGTAAAATTGCTCAGCAATTATATTTGTCCAACATTCAGGAGAGGTATGGTTGTTGAAAATAAAAAAAATGCATGTATTATCTATCAGTATAATGCTTTTATTCATTTTTTAATGTTACCAACATTAAAGGCAATTGTTTGGGAATAGCACAAGAAATAAAAATTTTGTTTTTACCTTTTTTTTGCTGTGTGCATGTTCTGCAATCCAAATTTTTTTTATTTGGATTGGCCACAATTCTGATTGAGGTGCATACATGATTTTTTTTTTTTTTAAATTCCGATTGAGCTATCAGTTGGATTACTAGCAGATTATTAGGCTGCATATCAATATAGCCAAATAAGCAATTAACATCTTGCCATGCTCTATAGTATTTATATAAATGCTGTTCAGGCCAAATTGACCTTGATTTTGAATAAAGATTGCAAAAGGAAAAAATCTACGTGACTTAGAAAGGTTCATTATTGGGGCACGGATGGCAAGAGTTTCAGTCACTGAAGACTGAAGTGGCTAGTGTTTTAATAGGAACAGGGACAGTGACATCTAACATCAGTTAATAGGGTCAGAAATTCAGTGGACATCGGACAATGGACATTCAGTGACTGTGATATTTCTGCATTAATGTGACTTGTATGGAGAACAGAAGAGCAAGTGTTTTTCAAGTAACTGAAAATATCAGTGCAGCATGTGTTCAGACTCGTCAGAAAGAACAGGCCATCTTCAAATACATAGAGAGGGATATTATAGTAAAATCTTGAATTGAAATGAATTACAGTATATTAAAAATGAGTATACATTTGAGAGTATTGTGGTGAGAAACTGCAGACAATGGTCTACATAGATGTGGGGGAGAAAAGATAATATCAGATGAGTCATCCTTCACCATGTTCTCAAGTGCTTGTGTGATGTACAGCAAAAGAGCGGTACAGCCCTGAACACTTGATCCCTACAGTGAGGAGATCTGATAGCTCTGTTATGCAGTGGGAGGCATTTTGCTGGTGTGGTTTGGGAAGAAGGAAGATGCACTGCAAATCAGTCCAGAATTATTATGACCTTTATCCTGTGACGAAACATTTCTATCCTGATGGGAGTGGTCTCTTCTCCACTGAAAAAATTATTCAGTGGTTCAGTAAATTTGACAAAAACAAATGTGATTTTTTTTTTAACTTAATTTAGTGGGTATATTTAACAGTAAAAATAAAACTAGGAAAAACTTTAAACTGATATGGATGGGTCGTTTTCAATATTTCTTATTTTGTGTTGGCTTGAAGGCCTAAAGCTGTAGTATTATGAAATGTTCAAGGTCAAGTGTTTTGGGAAAGTTTTCTTGGTTCACCCTCTGTGTTTCTCAGTCAGGTGTATGATGTGTGTGTGTCTGTATGTGCACACAAGTTAGTGTGGGTAAGACCTGGGGCCTGCATGTTCTGATTTTATGAAGACTGATATAAGTGCATTTATTCATTGGAGTGCTACCTTTGGTTGGAACCATTATAGGTGTTAGTGGCTAGTAAGTAGTAATGATCATGTTTAGATAATGTGTACTTTTTACAGTGTTGAGATTTATGTAGTTCATTTAACTCAAGTTTAAACTCAAGTTTTAACTTAAGGTTTTAACTTCAACTCAAAATAATTTACTAATAAAATAAAGAATGCTGCTAGTTAAATTTGGTAATTGCATTTTTATGAGAATAATCCTTGGTCCCTTGTAAACTTTACTTAAAATTTACATAGTTATATTTGCTAAGATTTTATGTATGGCAGTTTTTAACCTCGTTTTTCTTAAGTAAACTTCGCTCCATTATTATTTTCAGTGCAGGGGTCAGTGAATGGTTTTATGAGTATCAGTGTGATCTTGATCATATGCAGTGAATATTTGTGTCATTGCAACCACATCACTCTTTTAGAGTCTTGTGGTCATTTATCTCACTTTTAGATACTTATTAGCTAACAAGCTTTTCCCATTTGTTGGCGTGAACAAGTGAGAATAGTATGGAATGAGAAATGTGCAACTACATTTTAAAATGCACAAATTTGAATTTTCTGCCTTCATTTGTATTTGTAAATGAAGCTTCTGTTGAATTACATGAAATTGAAATTAAATTCCAAGGCTTGAATTTTTTGCAAGATTTCAAATTAAATTTTAATAATAAGAGTAATCAAGTATAGAAATTGAAATAAAATGTTTGGTAACAATCAATTTCAATTCAGATTGAAGTTTTTAAAACGCTGTATCTGGGGACGCTCAGTTTTGATTGCCACCATTCAAATCAATTATGTAATATTTTGAAAATATTCATATGAATTTGAAGAAATTTGAAATAGATTGTGCCACCAGTTGAATTTGAATATCCTATAGCTGATTATAAAAATGAATGTGAAACCTTGCTCACAAATTCAAGCCATGGAATAAAATTTCAATTTGATAATTCAACTACAAAACTTCACTTACAAATACAAATAAACAGATTACAGATTTGTACATTTTAAAGTCAAATTGTAGTGCCACATTTCTCATTCCATAGAGAGATGCATGTACCAGTAAGCAGAAAATAACTGGTTCATATGGAACCTAGATAGGCCGTGACGTATTTGTTCTATTTTTAAAAGATCACAGACAGCAAAGAAGACCTTTAAGCATTTCTCTGAAGTTGTTACTATAATTATAGGTGTTGTCTGCTAAAGGCCCCATCTCAAATGGTGCCCTAAACCCTGTGGGCCTCCTTCATGTCCATACATATGGCACTTTAATGTCTCTTATGCAAGTCCTCAAGGGTGTGTGACTTAAAATACAGTGATACAGTGCACAGATCCACTAGCTTTATAGCATTAGTATTTCCTGTTTTAAACTAAAGCCTGCAGTTTGTAGCAGCACCTGTCTGACATTGTATTAACATTCTCATTGCACTTACCTGAGGTTTAGCTTTGTCAGTCATGAACAGCCACTAGGAAAATGAAGCTGCACATTCTGCAAAAGAGGACATAGCCAACACTCAGCTTCCCATCCCACTCAGCTTCTGTACCTGAGAATAAAAAAGATGTGATGGAAGCTATAGTTGCCTATGAATTTAAACTGCAATAGTTTAAAAAAGGTAAACCAACAATGATCAGTATATGTAAACGTGAAACCAGTATTCACTGTGCTTCAGTAATTGCGGGGCAGTTCAACCCCTTCCAAACATATCACCCTGTTTCCCCCAAATCTGTGCCTGTGTGTGGTACCGTATGCCTGCTGCCAGTTGGCCAATGTTTACAAGTGCAGCTTTTTCAGTTGAGGCCCCAGCTTTGACCGCTGCCTTCATAAGACATTGGATAGGCTCTGAAATTTAAAAGATTTCACACAATGTTCCCACTCACCCTTAAACCAAATGTTCTCACCAGTGTATCATTCCTTTATGGTCCAAGTGTGTCTCTTGTTACTAGTTGGAGTGGCTTATATAACTTTTCTCAGGAAGAATGTGTGTTGTGAAAAACACACATATCGATATATAAAAGATGTCAATTGTTATAATGTGAGAAGAGACAACAATAAATTGAGATGACAATACAGTATGTGTATAGCACTACGTGTGTAAGTATCAGAACAACCCCTGATGATTCACACATTAGTCCTGTTTTATGAGAGTGAGGTAAACACTCCACAGGTCATATCATAACAAAAACCCAATGACCATATTGTCAAAAGTTCATGGACACCTGAACATAGCACTCAATGTGTTCCTTTTGAATATCCCATTCTGTGTGATGTTATAAAAACCTCTGCTCTTCTGGGAAAGCTTTCTACTAGATTTTGGAGCATGGCTCAAGCATGGTGGCTCATATAGATTTATAAACCATAAAAATAAAACACACAAACTCTAACATACTGTACAAAGATAAATGTTCTTTTATTATTTTTAAAGGAGTTGCAGTTAAATAATGCTGACAGCAGGGGGCACTACAGCACTCTCAGTATCACCACTTCCCACACCGAAGCAACCTTTGCTGTGCTGTTAAGTGTTTCTTACCAGACTGGGTGTATTGAGGCATTGTTTCTTTATCAGCCTGAGTATATCTCCTGATGGGTCTGAGCTGCTCTATGAGCTAAAAGGTCTTTCATTATGGTTTACATTTCATTTGACCTTTTCAGAGTGTCTCTCTTCAGCAGTGTCCCTCTTCATGATGGTTTTTTTTTAATTGACCAAGATCTTTGATTGTCACTAATATCGAAAGAATGGTCAGTGTCTTTCACGGTCATTGTCTCCCTTTACAAGTCACAGTGTATTTCTTTATAATGAGTATCTATTATCACTGGGGCACGATAGGGGCACGATACAGGCACGATACAGGCACGATACGGGCATTAGGGGCAGTCGTGGCCTAGTGGTTAGAGAGTCGGACTTGTAACCCGAAGGTCGTGGGTTCGAGTCTCAGGCCAGCAGGGATTGTAGGTGGGGGGAGTGAATGACCAGTGCTTTCTTCCACCCTCAATACCACGACTGAGGTGAGACCCTTGAGCAAGGCACCAACTGCCACAGCAAAAAAATAAAATAAAAAGGCTGCCCGCTGCTCCGGGTGTGTGTTCACTACTGTGTGTGGGCACTTGGATGGGTTAAATGCAGAGCACAAATTCCGAGTATGGGTCACCATACTTGGCCACATGTCACTTCACTTCACTTTCACTGTCTGTCAAAGTGTCTGCCTTTTCAAATAAATAAACTGCCCTCAATCCTGACTAGCACAGAACATTTCCCTTGGAGCTACCATTTATTTCTCTTTTTTTCTCTCTTTCTCTCATCTCAGATGTAATATTCCTCCTATTTCTGAGAAGTATGCAGCAGATGTGGGAACTAAGACTGATCTGGTGACCATCAACCCAAGCATCATCACAGAGAGGTGAGCAGGGTGATGGGAGCCTCATAGGCACTGGAAGAGCATGAACAGAGCGTGTGGGCGTGTGTGTGGGGGGAGGTTGAACCATATATTTGTCCATATTGATCTATATATTTGGACCAAGTATTTGTTCACAGCCAGTGAAATTTTATTCATATTCATCTTTTTTTTTTTTTTTTTTTTTAAAAACAGCAGTTTTCTTGATTTTTTTAAAAAAACACTGCAGTCGTAAATGCAAGGGCTGCTTCCTGAAACATTCCAGTTCATATTTAACAAATCCATAACTAGCAGTTATCATAGAATATCAGACTTCATTGTTGAGCAAGTGTTTATGTGACTTGACTCATAATTGTAATTTTTTTAAAAGTACAGAACAGTGGAAAGATCATGCAATACTTGTGCAATCAGATTTCGAGGATAATTAACATTTGAATGTATTTGAAAATAATTAACATATATAAGCATATTTCATAAAACAAACTAGTGTATTTCATCAGAGATATTCTCCAGTTATTACAAAAGCCAACTATGCACAAATTACATATACTGATTTTATGTAAAACTTGGAGAATCTCTAATCTGCATGCTTAAACCCTTTAACAGAAGAAGGGTTGCTTTGCAAAAAAATATGTACGCAAATGAACTTGCTCATGTATACTGCCTCTCTCTCTTTCTCTCTCACTCACAAACCAATTCACACAAAAAAACCACACACACATACAGGTTCCAGAAACTGGAGAAGTGGCGACGGCCTTTCTATGATGTCCTGGCAAGCTACGAGAATGCATCTGTGGTGCTGCCTGCGTTTTATAATGCACGCAATACTGATGTGTCCTTTCGTGTCAAGTATGCGCTGGATGACTTTGGTGGCACCGCTGCACGCAGTGTTTTCTTCTTCCACCCACAGTACCTCCTAGGTGCACAACGCTTCTGGGCGGCGCAGGGTGTCCGTGCCAAACGCTTAAGCAGTGGCCTCATGCTGGCCACAGCGGCACTTGAACTGTGCCAGGAGGTACACCTCTATGGCTTCTGGGCATTCCCCATGAACCCAGCAGGCATATTTGTTACGCACCACTACTACGACAACGTCAAACCGCGCCCGGGCTTCCATGCCATGCCGCAAGAGATCTTCAGCTTCCTGCACATGCACGCACGTGGAATCCTGCACGTGCATACGGGGGAGTGCAGGTGATGGCATTCACCACCTAAACTGCTTTTTTTTTTTCAAGCGAGGCGCTTCCAGTTGAAAGCCAGTGGTGTGAAACTCAAAATGAGCTTCTAAGTGTGTTTGCATGTGAAAGACAATATTCTTGAGATGTGCTAATGTGGTTTCCACTGAGATGACTTCTGACTGGGTTGAGTGAATTCAAGCCAGGGGTCGGATTTAGTGTCTGAAACACATTATTGCTGTCTTTATGGGCAACCATTTTGTTTCCCGCTATGTTTTGATATAGAGAATATATAATTTTGTCTGTGCCGTCGCTACATGGTGCTTGTTTTGTGCGCAGTATTTTGTGTAGTTTTTTGTGAAACATCAAAACGGTAGTTTTATTTTGTGAAAGGGCCATGAAACCTCAATAAGCCTACATTTGTCTCATGCACACCATAGAACTATTTATCACTTAAATATAAATTACTTATTATTGTCAGAAACAAACTATTGATAATAATATTGTAAGTGCTTCTTTTTTCATAAGATATTGTTGCAGCTCTAAAGACTGGTTGTAATAAAGTTCATTGTCTCAAAGACAGCAAACAGATTTGCATAGAGACAGGACAAAACTTTTCTTATATAGACAAAACAAGCCAAAAAAAACAGTCTAAACAGCACTGCATTGAAAGTGGCATTGAAAATAATGGGTATGTACACAGAGGTAAAAGAGTGCTGAAGTGAAGGCTCTTTCAGAATGTTTGAAGTGGATGCACATATATAAATACATTTATATATGGGAATAATGTCACTGCTGTATAATTTATTGACAAATGTCTGCAAATGTATCAGCACTCAGTAATTTCACTTTACAGTTGTTGGCTTAAATAGTTTGAGTATTTCTTAACATTTAATTAAAACTGTTATGCAGAATTTATGAAGCCTTTACAGTGTTAATTTTTATGACCCTTTCTCAATTATGGAGGACTTGTCCTACGAGACAGTTTTGACTCTGTTACAAGACTGTTTGAACCACCGTAAGCCTCACAGTGAACTGAGGTTTTCATAAACAGATATTTCTACCAGATTAATGATTTGTATACACAGAAAAAGTTTTGTCTGTATTCTTTTGAGGTTGCTTATACATGAGAACGGTGGGGACTCTTAGGAAAAAAGAGTTTTTTAAAAGACATTTTTAAAGAAAAAGCAGGCAACAGAAGACAAAGTGTGGTGTGTCACACAAGTTTAAAAAAAAATAAATGAGTCTATAAATGACAACCATTCTAAGTCTTTTAGGGAAAAGTTCAACTTTGGGTTGAATTGAAGGTTTTTTGTGACTGTCTGTCTTTTTCTTTTGTTCTTGGTGCCTTTATGTGTCATGCCATATTGCCCCCTTGGTGCCACCATTCTGAATGGCATTCCTTTGGTTAATCTTGTGCATTTTAAAATCTTTCGAAAATATTTTATTCACATCATTAAGAACTGGCACTGTTTGACAAATGTTTAATGTGTCTCTGTGTGTTGGATGGGCTTACTTGTAAACTGTCCATCTTATGTTGATCTTTTCTGGAAGGTATGAACCTTTTTGGAGAGCGACAGCAACATTCTGTGTGTTTCTGCACACTCACCATTAGAAATTATGTACACTGTGATGCAGAACAAACATAATTGATTCATTATGCTCACATAGAGGTGGTGTCAGTTTCCACTGAAATGGTGAATAATTGATCACATTCTGAGGTTGATCAGTGTTAATCTGACTAACATTGTCTGATTTCTCCATGGAAGTCCCTTTCGAGTGCCAGACACAAACAGAAAATCTTATTAAGCATGTTCTACATATCATTAACCCCCTAGTAGAATCACAACTCTCACTTTTGAGGAATTAAATAAAATGACAAAAGGGACATCTGTGACCTATGAAGAAAGCTTTCAAACATGGTTTTACTGTACTATGTGCAATATGCGCTGTCTTTATCAAATGTGT
Organism: Pangasius djambal; assembly: GCA_022985145.1. Taxonomy (NCBI): domain Eukaryota; kingdom Metazoa; phylum Chordata; class Actinopteri; order Siluriformes; family Pangasiidae; genus Pangasius; species Pangasius djambal. Next base: position 16,869,496 of record CM040989.1, on the reverse strand, counting down.
AAATAAATTCATTTGGAATTACTGATTCTGTTCTCTGTCTCCATTCATCCATCCACCCATCCATCCGTCCATCCATCCATACATCCATCCATCCATCTATCCATCCAACCAGCCAATCAACCAACCCGATCAACCCAGTGCATTATTAGCACTCTGTGTTTTTGAGCCCAAATCTACTGTATGTCCTAGTGTTGTCAAATACGATTGTTTTCCGATGACTGTTGTCAGTACCTTGGACAGCTCTAATTTCTCTGAGTTATATTTGACAGCATAACTATTAACAACAGTGACAAGGTTCCATCCACCCAATTGGAAATATAAAAACACTGGCCAAAGTATAAAGAGGTGTTGTCACTAGTTCGTCTATTTCAACGATGATACTAAACATGATACTTCAGGAGCACTTCACCAGAACGTGCCCACTGAAAGATTAGAAGGTCAGATGTCAGCGTTTTATTTGGTCATCTGACCTCTGAATTGTCAGCATATCATGCTCCTTAAGAAAATATGAATTATTTAACACACTACGCAGGTGTGTATGGCCTATCATGTAGCCTATACAGTGATGTTCAGGGGCGGATTAGATGAAACACCCACACACATACAGCTTGCTCCTCTTGATCCAATACTGAAAGTTCATTAAGTAAATCCCAAGTTTATAAAATTATATATTGTTATAATATTTAAGTTACTGAGGATATTGTTTTATAATGCATGCTTATGCACTTATTCTGACTTTCAGTGCTGTAAATCAGTACAGGCCAGACTGACTGAGTCACTCACATACTCAAACATAATACAGATTCAAACATTTCCCTTATATTTAACCGCGTAAAAAAATTGGTGTATGTGAGTCAGTCTTGGCTATCTCTGCATACTCTTGACTCTGTCATGCCTATCTGTGTGTGGGTCATAAATATCTGGATACCTTCATGCACCATAGAAAGTGCGTCACAAGTGCAGACGCTCTGAAGGCTGGAGCAATAGAATTGTGTCAGAATTAGGCATCACATTAGGCGGTAGGATTACACATGTAGGAAAAAGCTCTGCCCCCCTGCTATAGTCTTCTGTATTCTAGGTAATGATAAAGAACCTGCATATTTGATTGACACAGGTGTAGGGGATAATCAGAGACCAAGAGTTCACTCAGGAATGTGGGGTGAGATAATTCAGTGCTTTATAGGCAGGGGTAGAAAGTACTGAACTACAGGTACTCTCGTTACAGTACTTGAGTAGATTGTTCACAGTAACGGTACTTTTTTAACATACATAAATAATAGTACTTTTATATGATCACTGTTACAGACGGGGAAAAAATGCATTTAACCTCGGAAGACTGTAAGCCAATTAAAAGACAGCAAATTTTAAATAATTAAACTCTGAGACCCAATCAAAATAATGTGGTTTTCTGCTGAAAATCTGCACTTCATGCGCCGAAAGCTTACTTGGGAACAGCAATGTCTGAGTCAGTGAAGACAGATGAGCAATGCTGGTGCACATGTCTTCAGTTTTAAATGCTTCAAATGAGATGACATGGTAATGATCTGCAAATTATGTGAGCCAAGACCTGTGGTCAACCAGTGGAAACATATACAGCTCTGAGTGAGCTAGACTAACAGCTAGACTTTTTTTTTTTTTTTTTTTTTGATATTTTATAGTATGAAAGGACTGTATTAAACTTAAGATATCACTTCAGTGTTTGGTAGCATTTGCCGATTGTGTTAAATATAAGTACTAAGTACTGCTACAGACTATAGGTAATGCTCAGGAATATTGTGTAAAATGCATCTTTGCAAGATAGCTAACTATGTAGCTAGAAACATGTATGAATTAACATGAGCCAGCTAGCTAATGAACCTAGCTAGCTACACTACAAGTGCACAATGCTTTATGAAGAAAGGCAATCAAAACAGAAAAGTAATCCGAGGCAATGTCAAAATTCAGGCAAGGGTCAGGCAATGAACAAACAATGTTAAGCATGATGAGGAAACCAGATATGAAATCAAAATCAGAAAGACAATAAATAAACAACGGCTTGTTATAGACTGGTACAGAAACATCATGGGATCGTGGGATCAAGCACATCATGGGCTGGGACTCAGCATCTTTCCTCAGGTCCAAAGCCCTCCTAGTCTCTAAGGTACTGCAGCTTACCCTCTTGGTGCCATGACTCTAGGATTTCCTTGATGGTGTAAACTGGCTCACCTTCGATGTCCAGGGGTACTGGGGGGTGGAGGAGGGAACGCCTTCTGCAACGGGACCTGGAGTGACCGGTTTAAGGCAGAAGACATGAAAAGAAGGTGCTAGTTGGCTGTGACATGGTAGATCCAGCTTGTATGTGATGTTATTTATGCATTGGAGAACTTTGAATGGGCCAATATAGTGATGTGTCAGCTTTCTGCATTCTTCAGTGTCCTGTAGGTCTCTGGTGGAGAGCCATGCCCGATCACCTGGTTCGTAGTTGGGTGCCGACCGTCTGCAAATTTCTTGATGACTTGGCCTGCATGATCGACGTTTGTTGGTGAGCTTGTTCTCACACCTGCTCACTCCAGCTGTCCACTGCAGGTGAGTCAGTGGGGTTGGCATTCCATGGGAATACAGGTGGCTGATAGCCCAGGATGCGAGGTGTGAGCTTGGTTGCTGAATGCTGTTGATAGCAGGAGGACCATTATTTTTACCCCGTCTGCAAAGGAAACACAGGACTTGGATGAATACAATAGTGGTTAGTCCACAGTTGTGTTCAATTCCTGCCCATGGAACCAACCCCATCCACTGGGGTTGCGTGCAACAGTGCTCTCTCGGTTACAGTCCCAAGCCTGGATAAAACTGGGGAGGTTTGTGTCAGGAAGGGCATCTGGCGAAAGGTAAAACCTGTGCTAAATCAAATACGTGGACCTATGATCTGCTGTGGTGACCCCTAATGGGAGCAGCTGAAAGAGGAACAACAACAATGTCATATAGCAACCAACAAAATTCAAGTGACAAACAAATAGAAATGTTTTACGGGAAAAAACTTACAATAACTTAATTGCACAAGTGTGCACACCCTATTTTAATGGGGCATGTGACTGTGCTCAGAATTAACCAATCACATTCAAACTCTTGTTCAATACTATTTATCATGCATCTGTCTTCAGTGAAGGTATTCTGATTAACCACTAAAGATCAACTGTTTCTGTAGTATTTCTTTTTGGTTCATTTGACTGGTCAAAGAAGTAGATCAAAGTTTTGGAATGGCCCAATCAGAGCCCAGATCTACACTGCCCTCCAAAAGTTTGGAAACGCCTGAACAAAATAGGGTTTTTGGGCAATATCAGCATAAATCCTCTTTAGTTAGTGACCATTTTGCATTGATAATAAGGGACAACACAAACTATGAAAACATATTTTATTAAATAAAAAGTTTATGAACATAAACATGAACATAACATAGAAAAATACTCAAATTTTG
>CM040989.1:16847837-16858737 GCA_022985145.1 Pangasius djambal | reverse complement strand
TTTTTTTTTTTTTTTTTTTCCCGGCTGCCTCGGATAAGTTATGGTCTTTGGCTTTCACCTAATTCGCCCTTACAGATTAACACTGAAGGACTAAGGGATTATGTTCTTGCTCCATTCTGGATTACATCCAGCAGTGCAAACACTGGTCAGGGTAGCTGTATTTCAACATCACCTTCCGATGTGATGCTGTAATCTACATAGAACCTGAATGGACAGTTTTGTTGACATGGAATTTCTAGGACAGTAAATGCTGAAATTATTGAGGAATTATTAAAAAGTAAGAAAGTCATACATAAGTCATATTTTAATATCGTGGGCACTTTGATCAGCAATAGTTAGATAAGTAATTAAAGTGTTATTTAAATAATACCTTCTAGTAGAAAGGTGGTTATCAGTCACCTTTGGAGCAATCAGATTTCCATTCCATTTAAAAGCACTTCTTACTGGGGCAGAGAAACAATGGTAATACCGGGTAGTTATAGCAGGTCAGATAAGGAAAATGAAGAGCTGACAGTGTTCATTATCATCTGGTGTTGGAAAAACATTCAGTATTTAGTCAAAGGTAAACTAAATTCTCTCTTTATGGCTTTCTCTTTTATAGTGTATGAGGTGGTGACAGTAACAGGTGACGTAAAAGCAGCAGGCACCGACGCTAATGTTTTTGTCACCTTGTACGGAGAATATGGCGTTACACCAAAGGTTCTCCTTGCCAGCAAGTGAGTTCACCAACCTTTTACAGATTTGGAGATTCATTCATGAATTAACTTTTATGTTTATGTTTTAAGATATTTTATATGATATTTTCTGTTTTAATAGAGAATAAGCTAGAGTTAGCCTGATTTTTAACATGCAGAAACTCAGACAAGCATTCAGACAAGCAAAATTTACATCCAGTCAGATCTGGAAAAGTTTTTTTTTCCTATGGTAAAATTCTCTATGAAATAGCATGCAGTCCATTGACTTGACACCTTCAAATTATAAGGTTTTGTATTTAAAGACTAAGGAGAATACTATCCAAATGAATAGAGTTTAATGGTTGGTTTGGGCCATTTTATTGTCAGTTACGTTAACAAAGTATGTTAAAAAGATAAATGTGTGTAAACCCAACCAGTTTTAGTGTTTTAGGTGTCACCAAGGGCCGGACTGGAAAGAACCATGTTTCCAATCCAGGCAAATGTATCAATTCCAGTAGAATTTAATTTTGGTAAAAAAAAAAAATAGACATGTTTAGACATGTTAGGTAATGCATGTGGAATGTAAAGGTGAACAAGGGAGTGATGATTAATTGTGTAATTCTGCCTTTCTTTCTGTTTTCTCAGCACTGAAAGGAGGTATTACCTTATTAAAAGGCCACTCAATAACTTGTGTGGCAGTGCATTGTACTTTGATGATGTATTTGTATATAGAGCATTCTGGGTGCTTTTATCATGATCTCCCATCGCATTCATATACACACAAACAGGCACACTACATTCCCTTTCACACAAAATACAAAAAGCATCACATACAGTATTAAAACCAACTTAACTATTATGTCATAGTAAACAACCAAACTGACTCTCTTCTATACAGCATTACAATGTATACTTATTACTCAGTAATAAGAAGAAGAAGTAGATCAAATGACATCCTAATCTTATTCACAGCCAATGGGATAGGATGGTTATATTAATCTACTTCCAGTCTCAAAAACTTAAAAGCTAACTCAGTGTGCATGTGTGATAAATTTTCTACATGCACTTTTTCGTGTGTGTAGAATTTATGTGCATGCTCTAACCAGACTCTTGAAACTCTCCATGCATTAATCAATAAGTCAGGAAACTAAGCAAATATTGATTAATCTGAGAGTGTTTCCTTGCTCAGATGACAATTTCATGTTGCATAATGACTAAAAAAATATTTTAGATTAAATCAGATTGTGGGTAAAAAGTATGATGTATATCAGCTTGGCTTTTTTCCTGGACTTTGATTGGCATGAATCTAATGGTCAGAATGCAACATTTTGGAATTAAGATGAAATTTAGCAGAACTTCTCCAACTGCCTAAATTGCATCATTTCCAAAGTTTGCTAATGAGGTTTGCTAATGTTGAATGTTGAGTGTGATTATCGTAATGAATATGAATTTTAGTATGTGTGCCTGGGGAGAGCTGTGAGCAATTTAACCTATAATTAACCTATAATTTGTGGGTGTTGCGATGTGTGTGACTTGGTTAAAGTGTTTTTCAACCTAATATCCTGCATCTGTAGTGTATAGGTGATTATCACAGACAAAAATTTTAACATATTTCTGCCAAGAACAGCACAGAAAAAGTTTACTTGAACTTTTTCAGGAGATTTCAGGAGATTATGCAATACCAACATATAAAGCCTTTACCTTTAAGTGTATTGCTTCAGTCTTGGTTTCATTAAACTTTATAAGTACTTCTTAGCTTTGGTTAAACACTCTCCCATATATGTCTCATCATAATAGATTCATTCATTCATTCATTTAACATTTCTCCCTTTCCTAGTAATTGCTTTATTGTATAGTTGTAGTTTTAATTTTAGTTTTAACATTTGTTTTATACAGTCATTTTCAACAAATTCCTTTAGCTCTCTATTATAAGTAAGTTTTGAGCCAATGGGATTTCTTGTACATGATAATCACCAATATGCTACAGATGTGGTAGATAAAGATTAGGTTGAAAGGCACTGCAATATTCCTTTAATTTGGTCAGAGACTGAAGACATATTTGCAATTCAGAGAGCATGATTTTTAATTCATGAACTTTATTTTCTAATAAGAGAGATGGTTTTGCAAGAACCAAATGCAAGATACCATAAAGTGGTCTCTCTCTTCTTTCTTTTTATTTATCTAATTCATTCCTCAATTTGCATCACAGGAGCCGGGTAGCTTTTGAAAAGAACAAAACTGATGTGTTCCGGATTAAAACACACAATGTCGGGCCCATAAAAAAACTCAGGTACTCACTCACACACACACACACACACACACATTGTATAACACATTGTATAACACATTGTGTCCTATGATGCATTTCCTATCTTTCAGGATCGAACATGACAACACAGGAATGAGTGCCAGGTGGTATCTGGATCGAGTCACATTACTGGACATGAACAGGCCACACCTTCGTCTTTTCTTTGCCTGCAACCGTTGGCTGGCCCGGGACACGGGGGATGGACTTACAGTGAGATATCTCCTGGGCAGCCTTAATCCTATGAACATCCCTAAACGTAAGATACATTCAGTGGTACAGTACCATTCTGGTCCTAAATTCTGAGTGAACTAGCAATAACTATTTTAATTTAATTCCTATCAAAATACTAATATAGTTTTGTTAAATTATACTTCTCCAACAAGAACCTAACTTTGCCAAGACCCTTTAGTTCCAGTGAAGAAAACTCTTAATACTACAGCATACAAAGACATTCTAGACATGAACCGGGCAGTAGATAGATACTAGTGAAAGCAGAACCTAGCCACAACAAAACAAATAACAAGGCATAAAGAAATTAAGAAAAAGTGGCAAAGCAGTAATATACAGTTAATGAGTACTGGAGAGGGAAAAGCATTCAGATGTGGAGGTTAGAAAGTTGGCGAATAAAGAACTATGTAAACCCAGTTTGGATATCATGCATATACATAGATCCACTTACAGAATTTGGCAGAGGCATACATAAACTTACAGAAGTGCTTTGTGTTCTCCATCACCCATAGAGAGGAGACAGTATGAGTAGTTGTTATGCAAATATGGAAGTATGAAAGTTAGATCTTTGCATTTTGTGGGAATCAAGATGTAGAAATGTTCATGGAAAAATTTTATAAAATATTTTAGAATGTCATATTTTTGTCACAGATATGCACTCATTGATACATTGCACTCATTGTGTGTGTGTGTGTGTGTGTGTGTGTGTGTGTGTGCATTTGTGTTCCTGACTTATAGAGAACAAGTACATTGTCAGCGTGTTTACAATGGATGTCAAAGGTAGTGGAACGGATGCAGATGTTTATCTGACCATCTTTGGAGAGCATGGAGATACTGGTATGTGTGTGTGTGTGTGTGTGTGTGTGTGTGTGTGTGTGAATATTCACATATAATGTGCAATTATTTGATTATTTGTGAATTTGGGTATAGCTACATAATGCACATTTTGAGTTTTTGTTACAGAGTATTTTTCTGAATGATGTCTTTTCATGTGTGTGTATGTGTGTAGGGGAGAGAAAGCTTGTGAGTGAAGGGAAGGACACTTTTGAGAGGGGAAATGAGGACAAATTCACCATCGAGAATCCAAACCTGGGTAGACTGACAAAAATCACCATTGGACACAACAACAAGGGCTCCTCGGCAGGCTGGGGCTGTGATAAGGTACACACAGGTGCACAGACACACACACACACACACACACACACACGCACACACATGTTCATACAATTATTCTTACATACTGTATGCAGATCCTAATACACATATAATACAGTTACCTTATGTGTGCATCCACGGGTCTGAGTTCAATATCAACATCAATTTTTATTATTACTTTTTTTTAATATTAAATATCAAAAACTAATACAACATATTACACATAGTTTGCTTATTAACATATTTAAAATATACTTAAAACTAAGACAAATAAATGACACTATATAGTTGTATAAAATCGAAGTATTCCTGAAATATTCCCTCTCATTTATCCAGACATTAACTGACAACACTTCTGTAAATTTATAAGTTCTGTTAGTTATTTTTTGCTTGATTATGAAATAAGAAGTGATCTTAAAATCCTTCTGGAAAAAAGTAAAAATGTATATTGTTAGGAATACTATCCACTACTCTACCATAATGTGCATATGCACTTTAAAATTAGTCAGAAGTACAAACTGTTACACATGCTTTATAGCAGATTACATTTCAGATATATTGAGAAGAATCAACCCTTCATACATGAAAAAATATACAGCTTTCAGACAAGAGACTCAGACTTAATCAATCCAACTGACTACAAGTGCAACCAAACTGTCTGAACATCGCTGCATAGCCTGCTAGTCAATATAATCAAAGACTACCTATTCGTCTTCATTTTTTTAAAAAGATCTTTAAACAAACAGAAATTAAACATCTTGTCAAACATTAATAGATATTCAAAGATTCGTAGCATGACATGATATTTTTTGGGATGGCTATTACTTATAATTAAATAATAATTCTATTTGCAATTTAATTTTTCAATAGTTTTTCCTATCTGATAAAATAAATAAACAGTTCTTAGTGGAGAATCCAGACTTTTGGATGTATAATCATACTCCCACACACATACTCAGATACTTAATAAATGATTAATTTGTCCAGAGCTTTTGTCTGTCTGTAATTCATACTGAGTGATTTTTAATTCATGCAGTTTTGATTAGATTAGTGAGCCCCTTTCTTAAGAGTTTACACAAGAGACTATAACATGATATGGTCATGGACAGAAGCTCCCTCTCACACGCTCACAATCAACTTTTACATCGCTATCAAATTGTGCTGTGTTCTAGATTACCTTGGATTAGTTGATTAAAATTTGACTACACAGCTCATAGAAACATGGTTTAAATATCATAGCGCATAGCAATGTATTCTGTTAATGTCCTTTCCATTTAGAGGTTATTTTTTTCACCTGAATCAGTTGATTAAAATTTGACTACACAGGTCATGGAAAAGTCATTTGAAAATCAAACGTCACAGTAATAATGTATTCTCTTGTACTTTCAATTTAAACGTCATATACTGGCAAAGAAAATAGAATGTATCGATCACTACTTACTGTAGGGTGTGTGTCTTGTTTCGTCATTCTTTTGCTAATACTACTCTTCTGTTATTTTACTTTTCTGTTCTGCTTTGAAAACATCTTTATTAACATTCTGAATATCTCATTCCATTAAACGTATGGATCTTGTTCCAAAAATCCATAATAATGTGCCTTTCTCTATGACATTACCGAAAACCGTAAGCTAATATCCTTTTTTCCACCCTAGCAGACTTCATGGAAAGAGTATACATGCATGCATACATACATCTTTTTTCAATTATTTCAATTTATTTATATTTGATATTTGGATAGAAACAATGCTATTAATAGAAATTGAGAACTAAAATGGTGCAGCAGCTAAGCACCATTTTAATTCTTAATAGCACTTAAGATAACAAGACTGGTATATTTCACTGCATCACTCCTCTTGTCTATGTTCACTACATAAATGTTTCAAATCTAGCAACAGTACAGTACATTGAAGGTACACTTACTAAAGGCCATCTGTCAGTCTGTGTGCTGGCATGGCAACACGCAGCACTCTATACAGCTATGGCTTCTTTGGGAAATATTTTCATTGACGGAGAAAAAAGAAACAAAATATTTGGCCACGTTGTGTCTAAAGTGTCAGTTACTCTATATTAATTTTATAAAAGTATAATTACTAATGATAGAATAATTGCAGAAGTGTGCAGTACAAATGTAACTTTCTTCCAATGGCATTTACCAGAGATGGGGTTTATATGAGGCCTTTATTTTGTGTGTGTGTGTGTGTGTGTGTGTGTGTGTGTGTGTGTGTGTGTGTGTGTGTGTGTTACAGGTGGTCATAGATGATTTGGGTAATAAGGAGGTGTATCAATTTCCTGTCGATGCTTGGTTTGACATAGCTGAAGGTGATGGAAAAATACAGAGAGATGTGGCAGTAGGAGCTACCCAACCGATGGGTATGTATGTGAATGAGAGAGCGAGAGAGAGAGAGAGAAATAATAGGAGAGCGAGAAAGCGAGAGACATTGAGGAAATAATGGGAGAGAGACAGAGAGATAGAGAGAGTGAGAACATTCAACATTTTAAATTCGTAATTAATGAAATACCATGTGAAATGTCATTATATGTGTCTTTGTGTTTGTTTGTATGTAGCGATGGTGTATATCGTCCAGGTGATGACTGGAGATATTCGGGGTGCTGGCACCAACTCAAAGATCCATTTAGTGATGTATGGCCAGAAGGGCATCAAAAACAGTGGGAAGATATTTTTGGAAGGTGGAACATTCGAGCGTGCTCAGATTGACATCTTTAATGTGGACATTATGGATCTGATCAGTCCACTCAGCAGAGTCACAATCGGCCACGACAATGCTGGAATCAGCTGCGGCTGGTACTGCGAGAAGGTGTGTATGTGTGTCTGTCTCTGTGTAAATATGTTTTTGAGGGTCTTTGCGAGCATACATTAAAGAAAGTGTGCTATCTTTTGTAATTATTTAAAAACTCTTTTTTTCATATTGTTTATACTGCACATTGAAATAAAAATGTTTACAATTGTTAATTGTCTTCCTGTGAATTCGAATAAGATTGCCTGGGTCGAAGGGACAGAACATTAAACAGGATATATAAGCCAATATTATGCGTAGCCATTCTGTTTCTATTGTCTTTTTTTTTCTCAGGTGACAGTGTATTGCCCTTTTACAGGGATTGAGCAGGTTTTCCCATGTCGCCGCTGGTTGGATGAAGATGATGGAGATGGTTTGGTAGAGAGGGAGCTGTATGAAATGGTCTCACTGCGCAAACGCAAACTGAAGAGTGAGATATTTGTCCGTCTGCCTTGTGCTTTTCTCTGTAATCATCCACCCACTGTTTCTTTTCAGTGATCTTCTCTTGCCCAAGTACAGCACCACCATACCCCATTGTAATGCTAATGTTGGTGGTTGGATGAAAAAGAACTTTCAGTTGAACCAACAGTCATTGGCTGTGCTTCCAAATGTATTCCAGACACATATATACGATTTTATTTAATTTAGGTTTTGTTTTGAGCTTCTGGCATTTCTATTCAGGTTTTATGTGCATAAATAGAAAAAAAAAAGTTCCACTAAATCCACTACAAACAAGGGAACATCAACATGGGTTGATTATCTTATTAACTAAGATGATAAAACGGACTAACATTAAAACACAGGGAAACAAACATTCTTTCTGTCTGATATGTAGAGTACCCATGGTCACTGTGGATCTTTACCTCGGATATAAAAGGAGCAGGTACAGACGCACAGATATTTATACAAGTGTATGGGGAAAAGGCCAAGAGCGACGAGATGAAGCTGGAGAGCAAATCAGACAGCTTCGAGCAGGCCCAGTGCGACAAGTTCATGGTACTGAAAATGACCTGTTCTGCTACTGTTATTATATTACATCTGTAGTTCATGTGCGCATTTATTACATTTTATTACCTGTTTTTTAACAATATTTTCCCCTGATGGGCTGTGGTAGATTCTGATGCCTGAGATTGGGAAGGTAAGGAAGCTGAGAATTTGGCATGAGAAGAGACACCCATTCTCCGGCTGGCATCTAGGCAGAGTGAGCATGACTATCTATCCATCTATTAGTTTCCTATAAATTAAATTGTTGTATCTGTGCTGACCTTAGTGGGTGTTTGTGCATGCAGGTTACCTTAATGAAGACGATGTCCAGAGAGAAATATAACTTTGCCTGTAATCGCTGGCTGGACATCAACGAGGACGACCAGGAGATCATCAGAGAACTGCCAGCTACGGGAGTCCATGTTCCAGAGCCACTGCCACGTACGACAATCCCAAAATACAACCAATTCTTTTAATTTTATCAGCTATCAAAAGCTAATACAGTTGCTACGTTATGTGTAATATATAAAGCTTGCAATGCACACCTGCTTTGCACATGGGCATTTTCTTCACTGAGCTTGACTGGTGCCTTTGTTTACCTCATATCTCATAGAAATCTAATTGTGATTTTTAAATATGTTATCTGCTCTCACCTCACAGAAGCTTAGCTTGGCCAAATGTGGTGATATATAGCTGGTGTGAAAAGGCAGAGTCAAATAGTAACAGAACAGACAGCACACAGGAATTGCAATGTGTGCAATACTATACTCAAAGTGTAATAGTGGACAAGTGTCATAGGTAGCTCAGGTATGGTGACCTAGCTAACAAACTATTTTCTTAACACTGTCGGTGTAATGGCAATTATAAGATAAAAACATATGTTTTGTCTAGTGAAAATGTTGGCTGGCCACTAGATGCTAAATCAACTTTAGATGAGGATTTCTCAAAAAACAAATAGGTTTGGGCTCAATTCGAAATAATGTTTCCTTGAATAATACAGATTAAATGTTTAAATCTTTGGCGTGTGAAAACCTTTAACTTGAATTGCCTGTGGCATTTGATTGGGGAAAAAATCCCCAACAAAAAAATTAATTCTAAACAAGCTTAATGGCTAAATATTCACTTTACTATCTTTTGAGCACATATGATGATGGAAAATTAATTTTTTAATCTTTTTTTGCTTTTCTGACATATCCTTCTGTGACATGGTATCATTGTACCATTATTTTGTCTTTCAGTGGTGAAATATCGAGTCACTATCTGCACTGGGAATGTAACTGGCAGTGGGACAGACGCAAGTGTGTATATGAGCTTGGTTGGAGACCTGGGGGACACAGGAGAGAGGTTCATGTTTATGAGCAAGACCAATGTCAACAAGTTTGAGAAGGGCAACGTAAGCTATTCTCATATTCAGTAGTCAATTATAAAAGTGACAACATAAGCTCACAACAAATTTTAAGCAGTGAAAGTTTTCATATTATTGTGTTTGTAAAAAGTGAGCTGCTTTTTTGTATGCAGTCCTCTGTTTTTGTCAAACATTCAGATGGCATGCATGTTGAAAAACATTTAAATTTGGTCTCATTTTTCCACAACACACTATTCTGATTGTAATTCCAATGATCTTAATGAAGTTTAGATGCTGCATTTTGTGGACTGCTCTCAAGAAGGGCTTCGTTTGTGGCACCCTTCCAAACAGCCTGTGATGGAGATTGAAACTAATAGATCTCAAGAATCTACTAAACTGTACAGTTCTGCAACTGTGAATCTTGGGCTTCTTTGCCCTCCTCACTCAAACATCCTTTTGTGGCAAATTTTCAACCTTTCCAGACATTTCAGACTTGGCCCCAATTGAGAATTATATTTTTAACTAATTATGCAATTGATGGTTGTTGCAGGTCAACACCATCAGTCTCTTTTGTGTTAAAAGCACAATGTTGCCACATGTGTTCTTGAGAGAAAATGCTATTATTTAAAAATACATTCATCTAAGAATTATTTCGTCAGAGAGAAGGTAAATAGTTTTTCCTGTTGTGTAATAGTCCATTTTTGCCCATGCGAGCTAGCTAAGGCTGACTAGCTAACTAAGCTAAGCTAACCACCGATTGACTTCTGGCAGTTTCCAAATTCCAAACACAAATATGACTGTCAGCTATGAGACAAGCAATTTACTTTTATTCCACTGTCAGAATTACAGTTCGGTTCAGTATGTTTGGAAAATATTTCAGTAAATACAATTATAGGAACAGCAACAGTGAGTGAAATGCAAAGCTTAAATTTGGACAACATAAGGGGGATCAGAGAGCCAAAAACGACAGACCTTATCTTATGACCACACATTTGTATTCCCTATCTTTTGTCTCTCTCTCTCTTCCTTTGTCAAGATAGTTCAACTGACAAGAGTGTAGCAACTACAAAGCATACCAAATGCAGTTTCTTATATTGTTAAAAATGCATTACACTGCCCTCCAAAAGTTTGGAAACGCCTGAACAAAATAGGGTTTTTGGGCAATATCAGCATAAATCCTCTTTAGTTAGTGACCATTTTGCATTGATAATAAGGGACAACACTAGGCATCCGAGCAGTCAGTTTATTCAAACATTGACTTGATATATTACTCCAAGCCTCCTGGAGGATTGCCCAAAAAAGATTCACACTGGTTGGACACTTCTTACGGACATCATGGTCCAGTTCCTCCCATAGCAGCTCAATGGGGTAAAGGTCAGGTGATTGGTCAGGCCACTCCATGATAGACAAC
>CM040989.1:16802216-16838938 GCA_022985145.1 Pangasius djambal | reverse complement strand
ATCCAAAATTTGAGTATTTTTCTATGTTATGTTCATGTTTATGTTCATAAACTTTTTATTTAATAAAATATGTTTTCATAGTTTATGTTGTCCCTTATTATCAATGCAAAATGGTCACTAACTAAAGAGGATTTATGCTGATATTGCCCAAAAACCCTATTTTGTTCAGGCGTTTCCAAACTTTTGGAGGGCAGTGTATGTTTGAACTCTAGGCTTTTATTCAACTCAAGATTAGAGTTAGAATGCTTTTGCAAGAAGAATGACAAAAATATTGCTAAGTCAAGATGTGCCAAACTGATCGACTCTTACCCAGAAAGATTTAATGCCATGATAAAATCTAAAGGTGCTTCAACTAAGTATTAGTTTAGGGGTGTGCACACTTAGGCAACCAGATTATTGTACATGTTTTATTTTTTAATTTTTCCCCCTAAAATGATTCTTCTTGTTTTTCACTTTAATTTATAGGTTGCAATTTCACAATAAAGGTAGAAAAGGTTCTGACATGATTTATCTTGTTTTAATTTTGTTACATTTTAACAGGGGTGTATAGACTTTTTATATCCACTGTACACCATGGTAGTACCATGAGCTTCCATTTTATGACCATTATTATTTAGTTGACACATCTAACTCTGTGTACTTTGATGTATTTACATTTATGCAGTATGTATAGTCATGGTAATATACTCATGTGAAGTACACTTGCTAAATTTTCACAAACACTGGACATATTTGTAAAATGGATCAGTAATTTTACTTAAACTCTCAATGTGGCTCATACAGTAACCACAAAAAAAAAAAAACGAATATTGGAATTGCCCTGAAAGTTTTGTAAATGGGCAACAAAGTTACAAAAAGTGGATCCTACTCTAACCTTCAATATACATAATATTAAACATTATTATAATTGTAAATATACACAGTCATGTGAAAAAATTAGGACACCCCATGAAAGCCTGTTTTTGTTTAATATAGTTAAACATATGGACACTTGATCTTCATTTTAACAATATTGGGAGATTCAAGTAATATAACTAAACAAATAAAACCAAAGAAAAGCCTTTTTAAAATGATGTGTAAAATTTCTTGTGAGGAAAAAGTAAGGACACCCCCACATTTATTTGTATTTAAAATGATTAAAATTACCTACAGGTGTATCACATCAGGTGCAAATTATTAGAACATCGTTACAGAGCATTTTGAAGGAGGCTTGCCTTATTTAAACCTCAGACTTTTAGTTTGGTTTGCTCTTAATTGTTGAAGTGATTGTTGATCGCCATGGTGAGATCCAAAGAGCCCTCTGAGGCCTTCAGAAAGAAGATTGTTGATGCTTATGAGTCTGGTAAGGGGTAGATCTCAGAAGAATCTGTAATCAGCCATTCTACTGTCTGGAAAATCATTTACAAGTGGAGAACATTTAAAACAACTGCCAACATGGCCAGGTCAGGCCGTCCAAGCAAATTCACCCCAAGAGCAGACCGCAAGATGCTTAAAGAAGTCTCCAAAAACCCTAAAATATCATCACGGGACCTACAGCAAGCTCTTGCTACAGTTGATGTCAAAGTGCATGAATCTACAATCAGAAAGAGACTGCACAACTTTAATTATCATGGGAGGGCATAAACATGAGGGCAAGACTGAAGTTTGCCAAAGAACACATAGACAAAGGCCAAGACTTCTGGAATAATGTTCTTTATACAGATGAGTCTAAAATTGAATTATTTGGACACCATAACAGAGTGCATGTTTGGCGTAAACCAAATACAGCATTTCAGCAAAAGAACCTCATACCAACTGTGAAACATGGAGGTGGAAGTGTTATGGTTTGGGGATGCTTTGCTGCAGCAGGACCTGGCCAGCTCACCATCATAGAATCCACTATGAATTCTACATTGTATCATAAGGTGCCTGAGGAACATGTGAGACCATCTGTCAAAAAAAATTGAAGCTGAAGTGGAACTGTTAGCTAGCTGAAAAGTAAAAAATGGAGAGCTCTGGAATGGCCAAGTCAAAGCCCAGATCTAAATCCTATTGAGATCCTGTGGGGTGATTTGAAACAGACTGTGCATGCAAGAAACCCCTCAAACATCACACAGCTGAAAGAATTCTGCATTGAGGAGTGGGGGAAACTTTCTTCCAGTCGATGGCAGAAACTGGTAGATGGCTACAAGAAACGTCTCATTGAGGTTATTTCATCCAAAGGGGGAACCACTAGCTATTAGGGTATAGGGTGTCCTAACTTTTTCCTCAGTTGAAATACTCATTTTTGTTGATTTCTTTTGTTGTTTGCATGCAATTACATCACTTTCATCTACAGGTAGACATTTCTTAATAAAGAACTGAATATTTAATGGGGTGTCCTAATTTTTTCACATGACTGTATCTGAAACTTGCATATAAATGTTTGATCTATAGCATATGTGTATGTATATGTAGACATATTATTCACATATATTTGTTTCCTGTGTGCATGTGTGTTTGTGTATTTGAATGTGTGTTAACACTGTAACAAATCGCTGTTCTTTTTACAGCAAAAAACAAAAGTACATACTTTTCCTTATTATATTAATCAGATGTATCAGCTCAGTTAATGAAACTTCAGTATATAGTACATATATACTATAAACTATATATGCTACACTCTATGCAAAATTTTGGCTACTAGGCACAGAGTGTAGCATATATAGTTTATAGTAAATTTGTTTTATGCATTTCTGTTTGGGAAGAGAGAAGCTCTGTATGGATTTCATAACGTTTAATACATGCATAGCACTCATTAATGATGCATAACTATTAATGACTGTTAATATATGCAAATGCAGGCTATGTCATCATAAAACACAGACCACAGGCATATGATAACAAGGCACATTTCTGCCTGTGGATGCATATGCATCATTAATGAAAATGTTACATGCCTTTTCAGCTTGACCTTTGACTTCTACTGGTAAAAAATATTTAGATAGAAATTTGTACTAACTCATTTACAGTAGGTTCCTCTAGATTCCCTAGATTTGGTGTAAATATTACAGACAATTATTTACAGTGTACGTGTGCATGCATATGTGTGTGTGTTTGTGTGTGTGTGTGCGTGTGTGTGTGTGCCTATCTATGTGTGTATTAGGTAGTTCTCCTGGATGGTTTTTGGACTGGGTGGAGATTGACGCTCCATCTATGGGCCAGTGTTTGTGCTTCCCGTGCGGCCGCTGGCTTGATAAAAAAGAAGATGATGGGGCCATTTTTAGAGATCTCTACCACAACAAGTTACAGACGAGACTTTACACACCCTGTACGACACATACACACACACACACACACACATGCACAAACGCGCACACACAAAGCAAGCTTATTAGGGTTAATCTGGAAGCTGCCTTTGGTACACAAAGCAGGGGTCAACATTCCTCATTGGCAACAAGTGGTGCAATCTATAACTGAAAAGTCAGACAGCTGATGCAGAGTTAAAACCAGTGAAAGTGAATACTTAGAATTAAAAATGGGTGGTAGAGACTGTGCAGAGTATGAATGGTAAACAGTAACATAAGTCAATAATACAAAAACTTCAAACTGTGAATATTAGGTATTGTTCCCTGTATGAATTATTTTGTTAATCAGTGAACACATGTAAATTTATAACATTTAAATTAGCCCAAGTCCTGAGTCTCAAGCCCAAGCCCAAGCCCAAGCCCAAGCCCAAGCCCAAGTGGGGTAATTGGTTTTAGTAAGTTGGTGTAACTATAGTTTTTACTTAAAAATGGCAAGGATTAATTTCCAAGGAATATGGAATATGAAATGAAACTTCAAATGTAAAGTACTCACATAACCTTATTACATAAATAAGACAACAACCTCTAAGTGGCATTTATTTTAAACAAAATAATGATTATATACACCTTCTCACATACATTCTGCAAAACACATACTGTGCTGTGCTAAAAAATATTTGGTTATTCAGTTACCATATCATTAATTATCATGTATATTTTTACCTCAGTTAAAACATACAGTATAAACACACACTATACATCGAAAATGCCAAATATGCACGTATACACCCATTATAAACTGCACATACACACACACACACACACACAGCTGTGTAACACAATGAATTATAGAATTACAGTATGTCAGCAGTATGAACTCTCAGACTTCATTATACGTTCATGTATGTCAGAGGCAAGTGTTTAAAGACTACACGGGAAGCCCAGCCTCCCCTAAAATCTCATTAAAATGTGGCAGTGAAATATTTCTACATTAAATGCAGAAATGTGTCTATATATCATTCATCACTCTTGGTGAAATTCAATATTTTAGCAAATCAAATTATTAAATATCTCACTGCAATATCTAGATATATATTATTGATTCATTTACAGTAACATAAACTGTTTCCAGTGGACAGCACAGTGTGTGTGAAAATCTCCTTTGAAGCCCCTGACACACTGGTCAATGAACTGCAGTGAAGCACGGTTTCTGCTTCTATAGCAGTGCAAGTGCACTGTGTTTTAATGGGAGAAATGATTAAGCTCGTTGGACAACAGGCTTTTAATATGTCATTTTTGGGTCCTGCCCAGACATACAGCTTCACTGGAGGTGAATGGGTGTGTGGGCAGGTGGTTTTTGCATTTCTTCTATATATGATGATTGGGAGATCTCTCAAAGGGGCAGAACCCCGTAATCAAACGCCAGTCACTGAAACGGTAATGAACATGACTGACATATCAAACTTGCTAGAGTAGTCTGTCAGTAGCATAATGCTTAACAGTTTTACACGACTAGTATAGTTTGCTATCTTATCATTGTAATTGGCAAATATTGTAAATATATTTTAAGTATAACTTTATATTTGATTATTTGTGTTTCTTCAGATTCTTCAGTTGAGCTAGTTAGTTAGCAGCTTAACTGCCAAACACTAGTAATTTTGTCGATCTGATTTTGGAAAAGTCTTCTGATGCTCTTACATATGTGAACAGATTGAGAATTAAACAGGAGGCCAGACCAACAGATGAAACAGATAAAAGAGAACACACACACAGATATATACTTCAATAGCTGACACCTGTGTTTCCCAAATTTTACAAACCACCAGCTGCCACTGGTGTATGTGTATGTGAGAGAGACAACTAATACTGTAAAATCTCTGCTGAGTGATGTTATACAATCTCAACTGTCATGTTCCAGACGTTCCATATGAGATTAAAATCTTCACCAGTGACATTTTTGCGGCGGGGACAGATGCAGACGTCTTCATTGTCCTTTATGGGCAGAATGGCATGTGTACATCTCAGAAATCACTCTGCCTCAACAAGAGAGAGAGGTGCATGTATTTCGAAAGAGGAGCTGAGGATATGTTCATTGTAGAGGTAAAACACACACACATGCGCTTGAAGAACCCATAGAGCATTCAGTGGTTTTATTTAAACATGTTTTTTTAATCACAAAACGTTGCAGTGCATTTTTTCCCCAATAAAACACTGGTTTCTGTGTGGAGTGCAAATTATATAAACTTTTCAATATGACAATTTATTTGCATTTATTTAAAATAGTGGTGGTGGCAACAATTTTTGCATATTTATTTTAAAGCGGAAATACCGTTATTTAAAAATGAGTTCGAGTGTGATTGACTTTTTGTCACCATGTCATGGTCATGATGATAATGACAGAGGCGATGGGAATGAACGTGTTGAGAATTTTGTCTCTGCAGCTGGAGGACATCGGTGACATCATTGAGAAAATCAGGATTGGTCATGATAATCGTGGCATGAACGGCGGCTGGCACCTTGACAGAGTGGAGATCAGGAGACTGTTGAGAAAAGGAAAGGTATTGAAATTTCTCTTTCTCAAAGCTAATCTAGCTATCATTCTACCACACTTTTACTACAAAAGTTTAGTAAATGGTCTCTGCTCTGAGGTTCATGTTGTTAATGTGCCAAAAAGCTCTATCTAGCTTGGAAAAAAACAATTAGGCTTTTTTAAAACTTGAATCTTTAATCTTTTTAAAACTATTCTAATACTCCTGAATCCTTTTAAATCTTATCAGTACTAAACCTTCGACTGCTACAGTCAGTAGGATGTCTCAAACCCACTTTTTCCATTGTCGATGCATTAACAATATCAGAGCTCTAGATGCTCCTACCTGACACTGATCTAATACTCACACGCTTCTGTTACTGAATTACACAGAACATTAGAGACATAATGTCAGTTTGACTAGTTGTCCAGTTGTGTCCTGTCTTCATGTGTAAGATCTGTGTAATGGATACAATATGTCAGTAGACTGGACTGGAAAATATGTCAAATTAGATCTGATGCAATCCAGGCTTTCAGGGCAGTGTTTTAGAATTTTACAAACATATAAACTATATGGCCATTGGTGGACACCTGACCATCACATTCCCATCCCCCCTTTGCACTTATAATAACCTCCACTCTTCTGGGAAGGCTTTCCACTACATGTGGAGCATGGCTCTGGGTATTTGTAAGGTCAGGCACTGTCAGGCGAGAAGGCCTGATATCTTCCGCACCAACCATGGCAAACCATGCCTTCATGGACCTTTCTATGTGCACAGGGGCACTGTCATCCTGGAATATGTTTGGGCCCCTTAGTACCAATGAAGGGAATTTCCAGTGCTACAGTATACAAAGACATCCTATACAATCGTGCGCTTCCAACTTTGTGGCAACAGTTTAGGGAAGACCCACATGTGTGATGGTCAGGTGTCCACAAACCTTTGGCCATAGAGTGTACATACACATCTGTACTCAATATTGGATACACCCATGACAGTTTATAGTGGATTTCCAATTGTGTATAAGCAATATGTGTTTATATATATGTAGGGCTCTGAGACGGCTATATTCCCATGCGAGAGTTGGCTAGCACACTCAGAGGAAGATGGTGAGACGATACGGGAGCTGGTCCCCTCTGACATCATCATTGAGAAGTTGTCTCGAGATGGAACACTCAAAAAAATTCAGACTGAAGTGGATGATGCACTGGAGAGTATGTACTATACAACAATACATATACAGAATTCATACATACACACAAGTGTGTGTGCATTAGTTTAGTTCAATTCTTTACTGTGACTATAACACCTATGAGATGGCATCTGATCATGTAATTGTCACCAGTATTCTGTCACATTCAAGATCAATTGAATCAGAAGCCCTCCTTCTACAATGTGATGCCTTCCATCACCACTGGGGTCCAACAGCATGCTCTAGGATTAGGGCCATGACAGGCACTGACAGCCTTCAGGCAACAGCTTCTTGCAGCTGCTTATGCGATTGACAACATAACATGGCTCATTCAGTCCCAATGTCGTTGACCTCAGTCAGTACAAGGGAGACTTTTTTTGGCCTTGGGAGTTAAATTTGTCTCTCAGTGAAGCATCTGCCAGGCACCCTCAAGCAACCCAGGAGGCTCTCCTGGGTTTACCAGGTAAATCTGGCTGATGCCCTGTGAATCCAATGAATCCAACAACCACGTGATGATCTGTTGACAGCTTTGTGTCCAAAACATGCAATCACAAAACTGATCATTGAACTTTGGGCCAAGATGCTCTGATACCAAGTATAGTTATGAACAACTTTGTGTTCACCCTTCCTCCACATGTGTAGGAAAATATCACAGATGTGTTTCCTCTGATTGGCTATAAACACAACCTTCCACCCATCTGAAAAACAGTGGTTTAAAATTACTCATTACTCATAAATCGTCTCTTGCACATTTGGCAGTTTTGTCAGAGAAGAAAAGAAAGAATGCTGAAAGAACACTGCCGATTGTCATATTACCACATGCCATCTTGTGGACATTTACAGATCTTCATCTTCAATTGCAAAATTAGCTGTAAATATTCTAATTACAATACAATGCTGGACAGGTTTACATCCTATTGTAATTGTATCATAAAAGCAACATAAAAACAACAGTAATTCGTAGTCATTTTCCATGGCAATAGTGGACATTCAAAAAATGGTCCCATGTTTCTGTGTGTGTGTGTGTATGTGTGTGTGTGTGTGTTCAGTTCATATATATTCAGTGACTGTGACCACGGGCGACGTGTATGGGGCAGGCACAGACGCAAATGTATTTATCACTATATATGGAGACATGGGGGATTCGGGGGAACGTAAACTCAGCCAGTCCGAGAACAACAGGAACAAGTTTGAAAGAGGAGCGGTAAGACACACAGTGCAAAGAGAGTTTCACTTGATAAGATAGAGATAGATCAGGTTTGTCTCACCAAAGCTGTTCTTATATGAGGGTATGTAACATTCTAACACTGTAGCAATAGAGTATAAAGTCACCCTGGATATTTACACTTTCCTAAAGGTTTTATTGTATCCATGTGCCAGCAGACCCATACATGTATGTAACACATAAACACAAATTTTCAATTTTAGAGCTTAGATGGCTTTTGTAGGTGAGTTTTGAAGGCTTTCTTTTAATTTGAATGAGTTTTTAATGTTCTTTTTTGTCAGTGCAGAGAAATGTGTCAAAATTCTTGTCCTTAGTAATCGCACATATACTGTGGTAGATATGCTGGAAAAATGCTGAAGTTCAGCCAAGTGAAGTGCTCCTTTGTTATAATATTTGTTCATCATTTATAAAAAAAATAATACAAAATTTTACCAAGTTACCAACTTTCCCCATTTACTTTTTGTATCACACAGGAGCTAGGCGCTACACAGTTTAAACCTCAACTTACTTTTCACTCATGCAAGACTTTACAAAAATTATGTTATTGTACCTTCTGCTTTCAGCAAATACGGACACATTGTTCTGGACTAGCTATTGGAGTGGATTACCTATTGACTGTTCTTTGACTGTTCTCCGATTGGTCAGGTGGACACGTTCAGTATTGAAGCAGTGGACCTTGGCGAGGTGTTCAAGATCCGCATATGCCATGACAACAGCATGCTAAGTCCCGATTGGTACCTGGACCAGGTGGAAGTTGTGGACACGGATACGGATGAAGTGTTTCTTTTCCAGTGTGAGCGCTGGCTGTCTCGCAAGAAGGAAGACAAGTGCATTGAAAGAGTCTTCTATGTCAAGGTGTGTGTGTGTGTGTGTGTGTGTGTGTGTGCCTGTGTGTGCTTGCATGTATGTGTGTGTCTGTGTTTTAAAGTATGCACCAACTTTCACTCTCTATAAATGCAGTCAAGTAATTGAACATTAACAATATTTTGTGTCTAGACTTGGGCTCTAGTTGAGAGTGACCTTAAAGCAAACAATATGCATGTGCAAAAAGCAATAATAAGAGTGGCAACTTAAGTCCAAAAGTCATGTGGGAGAAAGTTTTTGTTTTATGCAGCAGCATAAATCAATTGTCTGAGTGCCCTATTTAGATGCAAATGACCTGCCTCTGAGCATGAACTACATGCAATAGATCCATCACCTCCTATTGTTTTGCATTTTATTAATTTTTTTTTTTGTATCACATACCGTTGCAATTTTGATTTGTGGAATTAATAAAATATTGCCAATGTTTTTGTTAATTCAATGCACTCTCCTGTAAAGAAAACATGCTGAAAGGATGAGCTTGCCTCATATATTATACTTACACCCACATTATATTAATTAATAATTCATATTCATTTATCCATACATAACTTTAAAAATTGGACCTTGACTTGAGATGAGCAGTCTCTCCTCCAATGTCTGTGCAAAAATTTTTTTTTCATATACTATTAATTAATTAATAGAAGTAATGTATTAAATTATGTATAAAAAATCATTCAGTTCAAGGAACCTACTAACCCATGGTAAATTGGAAAGGTGTTTAAAGATGATTGCTGCACTCACACTGTTGGGAGAGATGCTGACTTTATAGAATCTGGAAAAGGTACATGATGATGCAGATCTCGTGGAGCAGCACACCTCACGGTAGTGCCGATGAGGATGAAACACTCCATGAAGAATGGCATGTCATGGTAGGGGCTGAACTTCTAGCCTTTTCTAAGCCACAGTGATGCCTTCTGTCACCCAGTGGACCAGTCTTTAGTCATCAGTACGCCCTTAATACTTAATACACACTTAATACTGGGACAATTGATAGTGGATAATGCTTCTAACCACCAGTGATGCAATGCCTGATTTGAAGCTTGCTGGCTGTGTCTGTCAGCTGCTGGTTGCTGAACCCTTGCTACACTATGATGGACCCAATAATGAGAAGTATGGTTCGGCTGTCAGTCTGAGTTCTGGTTGAAAAACATCTTCCGACACAGCAAGAGACATGCTGTCCTTGTGTGTCTTGGTCCAGCACCACAAGGAGGGCTCAGACCTCAGGCTATTAGGAGGGCTTTGTAACAGCATCTGAGCCACATGTCTGTACTCAATGTCTTCACATTCTTAGAAATTTTCATCATGTATCTTTTTTATCTGCATGTTGGCCAGTGTCGAGCCCGAACTTTTGCGATCCATGGCCTGGCCAGGTTGGCTGTTTGCCTGGTAGTCACTGTTGGTGAGTTGGCTGTTGGCATAAGAATAGCAGTGGTGCAGGGGGCCAGCATGTGGTGCAGGGAGCCTCCCAGCCAAGGGTTAAGTCTCGCAAATGTTCGTGTACTGGCTGTATGAGTATAGATCCATGGCAGGTCATGCTTAGAATAGTCTGCTGGGAACAACAACTGAGAGTCTGCAGGTCGAAGGTGGCATATGAGTGGTTTCTGGCCTTGCAAAAAGGTGCAGCTGAAGGTATTAGCCGATGAAGGGAGTCCGTTCCAGCCTATTAGTGCTGTTAGCTCCGGTTATGAGAGGGAAAAGGGAGGGGAGCACCATTCTGATCCTGTTAGCACCGGTGCAGCTGAATGGGTTGGCTCAGTGGGTAATCAGTTGGCAGTAGGGCAAGGGAGGGAAGCACATGGAGCTCTGATAGCTCAGAGCATGAGCATGATATACGCATGCACACAAGAGAGTATGCAGGTGTTAACGATGTTAGGAGGGGGGAAACAAAACTGTCAGCTACGATTAATACTGCTCCTTGCTCAAGCTGATATCACACAGGAAAACTAGGCTTAAATTCAAGTTCAGAAACTTGCATAAGGGAGACATGCCTCTGCTTTGCTCAAAATCCATGCCGCTTGCGCTCTCACATAACTTCTGAATAGTGCATAAGTTTGGAGTTACATCTAAATACTGTGTGCTAATGTGTGCTAATTTAGTATTAAATTCTCAGTGTGTCTAAATTATGTACCTTAGTGGGTGAAGATGTCAATAGGAATTCCTATGTCAATAGGGAATAGGGATTAAGGTGAATAGAATACCCTAATCTGTGTCTGTTATGTGTATTATCCACCAAAGCTGTTGATAGACTACAATGCATGACAGAAAAGCATGTCGTCTTGTGGCTTATTACTTTATTGCCATCTTATAGATATTTGTCTCCCCATAGACATTTCTTTAAAAATACAAATTCTGCATGAAATAGGTACAGTCACTGCTCAGGATAAAAAAAGTTCAGGGTCAAATTATTATTATTTATTTATTTATTTATTTATTTATTTAAATATTTATCTCTCTCACTCTAAATGTTATCAGTTAATGACAAGTGTATCTGTGGTGATGTAGGGATTCACAGGAGAAAGAGAGAGTGCATTCTGCCCTATAAGGAAAGTGACCAACCTGGACAGCAATATGAATAAAAAGAGCAAAAAACGAGCCACTGAGGAGGAGGAGGAAGAGGAGGAGGAAGAGGAGGAAGCCTCATGTAAGAGGACTCACACACACACAAACACACACACGATACACATGCCCACACAATCATACAATAACTAATTAAAAATGTACTTGCAGTGCTTATTACAGCCATTTTATATTACAGTATGTCTGCTTCTGTGTGTGTGTGTGTGTGGTGTGTGTGTGTGTGTGTGTGTGTGTGTGTGTGTGTGTGTGTGTGTAGTGATACCGTATCACTTGACAGTGAAAACAGGCTCTGATCGTGAAGCAGGGACAAATAGCCGTGCTTATGTCATCATTAAGGGATCAAAACAGAGGCAGACTGAGCTTATGTGGCTGGAGTTGGAAGGGAAGAGTGCCTTCACACCCCAAGCACTCGACTATTTTACCTGTTACGGTAGAGATGTAGGAGAGATTAAAAAAGTGGAGGTGAGAACATACACACATGCATACAGGCAGTTGAAGTCCTAATCTCCATTTTCACTGCCATGAATAATAATAATAATAATGAGGTGGCCGAACCATTAAAAGATCCTGGTGTGTGAAACTTTAAGGCAGGAAACTGACTTGCACCCAGACCACCACATGAAAGCATGTACATTTGTAATCACAAATTGTATCAATTTGAATCACTATGTGAATTAACAACAATTTGCTACACTTAGTGACCAAAGAGCAAAATTTATGAGGTGAGGTGCAGGTAGGAACAGCAGGTGTGTATTTATTTCTACATTTATTTATATCTATATATCTACTGTATATTCAGCATAAAATAGTGTGCAACCCTATGCTTACAGTAGAAAACAACAAGCCACTGTTGTGGTCCCCAGTTTGACTGTTATCCTCTCAAGTATTTCCTCCAAATTATCAGTGCAGTTAATGTAACATTAACATCGGGTGCGTTTTGTGCATCTAGTTTGAGAAGTATAATTTCATGACATTGTGATACTTTATTGTAGAGGATAAAATAATGACCTGTTATTGGTTATTGGTAGTGGACTGAAATTTTCAGAACCCACTGTAAATACAAATACAGAAAAATTCAAGAAAGCACAACTAACTTGAGGTGTGTGTGTGTGTGTGTGTGTGTGTGTGTAGTTAGGTCATGATGGTGCCACTGCGGAAAGCTGCTGGTTTGTGGATGAGTTCTCTGTTGCTGTGCCGACCAAAGGGATCATGTATGTTTTCCCATGCAAGTACTGGCTGGCCAAAGATCGAGGGGAAGGATTAACTGCACGCGTGTTTAATGTCATTGATGCCGATACAATCAGCATTTCGCGCAAGGTATACACCCACACACACTCTTTCTCATACTGGCACATTGTTGATGCCAGAGCTTTTGCTAAATCTGGAGCTGCTTTCCATCATTTTCGATTGACTGTAATGAAAACAGGTGGCTGTGACTTCGTTGTGAGCAGGGTGTGAGCAGCATGTGAGCATTTGATCATGAGTTTCTGGTCCAGTGCTAGGGTAGAAGCTGACTCCACAGCCAGACCAGCGGCTTGAAGTGCCCTCAAACATGATCCCCATGCCGTGACACTTCCTTCAGTTTCACCGAATCATATGACACGGGTCCGTTAAGGTCACTGTGCTGCTGGGTCAGTATGGCAGTCATGTAGTCATTGCACTCATGAACTTACAAGGTGAAAGGTCTGCTGTTGTCCGAATACCTAAGGCTGACGCTTGACACCGAGTTTGTGTCAGCCATCTGGATATCATTCAGTTGCATCCTTTTCCTTGGCATCTTTTTTTTAGCCTTCAACATGCTGTTTATGTTGAAGCTCAGTAATTTCAGCGTATGAGTCCCACCAGTCAAAGACCCAAACATGCTCTGGCATTCATTATTGTTTTTGCCTGATTGTGATTTTTCAGATGTGTTTAGTTGGACCTATTTCTCAAAATATTGCCAAATTGGTAATTTATACAACCACGGCCATGACAAGGATGACACAGTTACTGGTGACGAATGAATGGTGGGTGGTTGATAATGTAGTAGATCATTGTGTCTTTTACTAGTTTTAACCGGCCTCATTTTCACTGGTGGTCCAAAAGGAGACACTGCTTTTGGTAATTCTTCTTCTACAGGCACATCTATAGATAGCTCATAGGAACTGTTATCATCTAAAGCTGTCTCTTGGCTTGCGCTGGTGTCTTAATCTGAGTATGTGTGGTATTTTGCTGCACTCACCATCAGGTGGCAGTGGTGTCCTTCTCTTGCCTCTCCAGCTCTTTTATGAGGGGCATGGGTAGCAGGGGGGTTTAAAGCAGATGGGGCTGCTGCTGATGGAAAACGTGCTGGAGAGAGTTTGGTTCTGAGCATGCTCCATTTCTTCAGCAGTGTTCTCCCTTTTCTCTGTCTTTCCTCTTCCACTGCTTCTTTCCCCCCTCTGTGCTGTTTTATTCTTTCCCTACAGCGTGTGATTGTATTGTGTTCAACCCCATGTTCTGATGAGAATTAAGGAAAAAGAAAGCACACAACTTAAGTGTATATATAATAAATAATGCTCATTAAATAGAGATCAGTTATGTTATTTCACAGTGTTAACTGTGTTAAGTTGGGGGCATCAATGGCACACAGCATACTCTGTAGTCTTAGCTGTGAATTTCTGCTGTAGATTCTGTTGTCATGGCTTATGCAGCTAATATGCAGTAAATATTCAATCATTAATGGTTTATATTTAAAAAGGGGGGGGGGTATGGGGGTATGTTATATTTTAATAAGCTACTTGATTCAAGTAGTTAACTATTTAACTATTTACTTACTTGCTTACTTACTTACCACTGATAAAAATATTTAAGCTGGATAACTAGTGAAGCTACTGCCCCACTATGTTCAAAGATGATTCAACTAAACACTATAATCTTTGATAACATATTAAATATTAAATGTTTAACTATTTTTGTTACAGTGCAACATTGTTACAACCTGCTGATCTGGGACTAAGGAATCAGTATAATGAAAATAGTTAACAATAAACAACTTGTATCCTATGTATAATGGTCAGTATTGACCATTGAAATTGACACTGTCATGCAAATGGTGATTGCATATAAATATTTAGCTAATTTATCAAGATAGATGGGGCAGGAATGTTGCTAGAGAAGACGTTAGCTAGTTATCTAACTACATTTTCTAATAGTAAGGTAGCAATGTTGCTATTTTTATATCAAGTACTTTGAAAAGACTTAAACTATTTTATTGACTTTGTAGCACTGATGAACACTACATTTTATTTTCTTAATGCCTGTTGGCTGAATATAAGACAAAAGGAGTCTTTCTGGTTGCTGATGAGACCAGACTCTCACCCAGCTTGTTTTAGGCATTAGGCATTATGTATTTAGCAGAAGTGGCGAAATAATGGATGGATCTTTCATGTAGTCTAGCTCCTTTTATCATTTTGCCTGCAGCGTAGCATAAACTACCTTCATTAAAAGAAATTTATTTACATATGTTTTTTTTTTTTACACTTTGTTTAGCTTTATTTTTCTTTAAGCTCACTGTGGACATCATTGAGAAAGTTATTTCCAGTGACGGTTTAAACGGAGAAAGCTCACTGATTAATATACGAAAGGGGTAGCGTGTAACATGGTGGCTTTATTACATAGGTCCTGCCCCTCAGTAAAAAGAGCCAATCGCCTCGTTGGTAAAAACATTATCAGAAAACACCTGGCTTGTCAAATTCTTACGCATGCGTATGTAGACACTGCACTATGGTATTTGATTTTTTAAAACAAATGTAACAGGTATTTGTGTATGTGTTTGAAAAGTGATCTTGTTGATCTGTTTCTGTTTCATGGGCCTCTCCCCATTCAAGTAGATCAGAGCTTGCCCTGGTGAGTTTCCAAGATGGCCACTAAGTGTACAGACTGTAGTAGAAGGACTTTACTATCCTTTTGCCACTGAAAAAATGTATTCAATGTATCTGTTTTTATAGATTATTTATGGTTCCATCGAAGAAAAATCAGTATCACTTGTAAAGTGAACGTCATACAATCTACATCCACACATTCTGAATATATGGTGATGTTAGGGCATGCTTATTAATTATTCATGACTTTCCCTAGCTCATCCCAGTTAAAAATAATGCCTCTTGCCCTGTAGGTTATCTACGAGGTAACCGTGGTAACGGGTGATGTCCAGCATGCTGGCACAGACACGCAGATCTACCTCACGTTGTTTGGAGTGTACGGCATGTCAGAGGAGATCCTACTGCCTAAATTAGAAGACAGGTATACACACACACACGCACACACACACACTAAAAGGAGAATGCAAATATACTCATACACAAGAAAAACAAAGAGGAGGTGTGAGGTGTTTTTTGCGTGGGTGTGTGGTCCCAGGTTTGAAAGATGTCAGACTGACACGTTTAATCTAGAGATAGAGGACATCGCTCCACTCCGGAAAATGCGAGTTCGCATTGATGCCTCTGGAAGCAGACCTGACTGGTTTCTTGATAAGGTGTGTCTGTGTATTATAGTCTTCGTTACTGATCATCTCTGAATGAAAATACAGATGTGTGACAAATTAAAGGGAATCTGAAAGCTCTCTTATGCTTTAGGGAGCATTTGACAGTTCCTATATATTGAAACTTATATAATCGATGAAGCCATTCTTTGAAGCTGTTCTGATGGATTGTGGTCTCAGCACCTTACTAAGACACTCTTGATTCTGTTTTTACCTTTAATTTGTGACTCGTCTGTAAATATGTCCATGAACATACATGAACAGAACTGTTTTTCCTGATCCAGGGTGTGTGTGTGTATGTGTGTTTGTGTGTAGATTGTCCTGCATAACCTTGAGACAGATGAGGTGGCATTGTTTGTGTATGAGGATTGGCTATCCCGCACATATGGACCCAGACGCACACTTGTGTGTGAGATGCCTGCAATTATTGACGATGAAGAAGTGGTGCAACTCACAACATACAGTGTCGCAGTCAAAACCAGCGACCTGGCAGGTACACAACTCCACATTACATACAACTACACACAAATCTATAAAGGTGATGATACACATACCTACAGACTAGCCACAGCTACACACAAGTCTATGAATGTTACAGTACACACATTCACACGTAAATGACTTGTACTACACTGTTAGGTTTTAAGGGTGGGAACAGAAGCTGAAATGTGATTGGTTACGTTTTAGGTGCAGGGACAGATGCCAATATATGGATGATTATTTTTGGTGAGAATGGAGACACAGGAACTCTTGCTCTTAAAGAAAGCGATAACACCAACAAATTTGAGCAAGGCCTGACTGACACATTTCGCTTTACGGACATGCTCAGCCTTGGAGAACTCTCCAAAATCCGGGCGTGGCATGACAACACAGGTGAATGTTTTAACAAGTGCACAGTTAAACCTATTGCAATGCTCTGACAAAATTTAATTGTATGTGTGTACAGTATGCATTGTATGACTGTTAGCATATGCATATCTGTGGTAGGACTGTGAAATCAAAAACAATTTAACGACTGTATTTGAATACAAAAAAAAGCATTCTACAATATTTTATTTAATATCTATGTATATATGGTGTACCACAATATTGTATATTTAAACAGTGACATTTTGTTCTAGCATTGTTACTTCGTGGAGCTGACTGTACGTGTGTGCCTAATGAGTATGAGTCTGTGCGTTCATGAATATCCCTGTGTGTGTAACTGATTGTAGATTGTGTGTATATCTGTGTTTCGTGGCAGGGCTTGCTCCAGGGTGGCATCTGGAGTCTGTGGATATTTATGATGAAACCATGGGGAAGAAGTTTCGTTTTCGTTGTGACCGCTGGCTTGCGAAAAAGGAGGATGATGGGCAGATAATGAGAGAGTTGGCCTGTGCTAACAATGACGTTCTGGACTTTGACGAGAAAACAAGTAAGATGCTCAAACACACACACACACACACACACACACATACATACATATCAATACACACATGTCCTCATCCATATTACCACAGTATTTTTTTTATTGTTAAGTCTAAACCCTGTCACTTCTCTGTTAGAGTACGAGGTTGTCACAGTAACAGCGGACACAGACGATGCTGAGACAAAAGAGAATGCCTGGATCATTCTGGAGGGGAGACTGGGAAGATCCAAAGAACTTACGATGGAGAATTCCACCAAAAAGAAACGTTTTTTACGGTAAAAAAAAAAAAAAGCAGTCTTTTGTTCCTTGGAAATGGTTTTGGTCAGTTTAGCGTACATATATGAAAGAGAGTCAAGACTGCTCTTTTGTTCATGTCTGGTGTGTGCACACTGCTGTTTTATTTTATCCATCATCAACTGCAAAAAATTGCCTTTTTAAATTCGTGATTGATTAACAATTGGTGATAAGATCACATCTGATAAACAAAATATGGTGAGGGGTGAATGAACTAGAAATTACTTTACAATTACATGGTGTGTGTGTGTGTGTGTGTTTATAGAGGTGCCACGGACCGGTTTGAGTTCTCCTGTAAGATCCTGGGTGACATTGTTAGTATCTGCCTGGGCCACAGCCCCAAAGATGGCAAGAAGAGCAAATCAGAAGCCTTCTGGAGGGTTGAGGAAGTCATCATAACGGAGAAGAACCTTGGCAACAGGTTAGTGATCCCTGACCAAAGTGCTGGGACATTGGTAGTGGCATTATACTAAACTCTAAACGATACTGAGATGCAATGTGTGGTGGAATTGCTTGTTCTGTCTCATATTTTCACAAATCCCTGTCTTTTTTTTACATAGACTAGGAACACACTAGCCTTGTGCCAAAATTACATTTTCATCTTCCAGTTATTTCCATACATGCTATCACAATTTTGTATTTTCATTTTGAAAGGGTTATGTGTAATTGTCTGTGTAACTGTCTCAGGCAGTTTTTTTTTTAACCAAACAGTAAACTTGGAAGGCATCAAATTTGGGCCTAAAGGGCATCGGACAGTTGTTTACTTGCAATTGCTCACTAACTTCTTAGATGAAATTAAAAAATGCAACAAATATTTTTACATACAGTTGCCTTTTGTCTCAAAAAACAAGTTGACCAACAGTCTGTCGTCACATTACGTTAGCTACGAGCCCAGATATCTATGAATGCAAATGTCACTGCTAATCACAAAACTTTTGTAAAGATTTGCAAACATATTCCTCAGTGGAAGGGAAGAGAGTTAATGCACCTCCCATATAGAATGAGATTACCCTCCTTGAGAAGCAAATGTGACACTGTATTTAGCTTTTGACCAAAATAAGGAAACTTATTAATGTTAAATATTATGGTATATCATTGTAGATCAGTGGCAGCTGGTCAAGGGCTAAAATCTAATATCTATCAATAGCTTGACAATGAAAATGTTAGGGCTGAGCAGTACATTATATCACATGGTCTCATCGATGCCATAATAATTATGATGTGGGGCAAACTATTACACGCATACTTGAAAGCAGATAGGTAGCCTCATCTGTGATTTCTACTTTTTTAGTGTTTCAAGTTTATAATGCCATACTGGGTTCACGCCATGTTTCCTCCTGATACCAAACATGTTTAACAGAAAAGTTATAACCCTTCATTTCTAACCAAAATACACTAATCTTACAGTTTTGCTGTCTGCCCTTTTGTTTAATTTGTTATTCAGTGTAGCTACATTTTGTTTCACTTTTAAATGTATTTTGGGGTTAAAAAGGATAATAGAGTCAATGATCCACCTTGTTCACATTTATTACATATGCTCGAGATCAAATTAAGGTGTGTATCACTTGATATGACTGTCACTGATAGGCCGTGTGAATCTACAGTCTGGGCAAGAAAGAAATCAGCCCCAGCCTCGCTTCTTCATGCCATTCTGTAACTTTTTCTTACAATCGGTGGTACTATTGTGCTTGGTTCCAAAAAAGTTAAAAAAAAAACTTTGTTAACAGCGAAGATTGGTTGGAAGATTCGGTTGTGGATTCCAAAAAGCACAAAACCTTATATTTTTTACCTTTGACCGAAGGGGGCTTAGCCATGCTAGCCCATTTATACCAGCCAGCCCTGCTATATAGTCTATTCCTGATGGGTAGGACACTGGTATGTGTATGGTGCACTGTAAATTTAATTAAGTATAACTCTTTATCCTTCCCTCCCTTCCCTGTCTCTCATTTTCAGGTACATCTTCCGCTGCAATACCCTCATCCCCCTCTCATCCAAGCGTGATGACTTCCAGACCTTTGAGTGCACAAAGTTCATTGAGAGCTTTGCCAGCAAGGCACGTAAACTGGTACCTGTCACATATGAGCTCATTGTGATCACAGGTGATGAGAAGGGTGCAGGCACAGATGCCAATGTCTTTCTTACTATCTTCGGCACCAGTGGTGACTCGGGCCGCCGCCAACTGAAGCAGAAGTTACGTAATCTATTTGAGCGTGGGCGCACCGACCGATTCAGCATAGAACTGTTGGATATGGGAGAGCTGCTGAGAGTCTGCATTGAGCATGATAACTCAGGCATCAGTGCTGGTTGGCTGCTGAACCGGGTTGAGATTACCAACACAGCCAACGGGGTGACCACTGTCTTCCCATGTGACAAATGGCTGGACAAGAACCAAGCTGACGGCAGGATTAAGAGGGTTCTTTACCCCAAGTACTGATGTCTTGGGATTCCAACAAAATATGAATGCACTAACAAAAGGCCAATGTCAATGTCAAATATCAATGTTGAGAGTAGAACAGATTATATCAGCACATGCCTAATGCACAAATGAGTGAGGAAATGAACATGCTTACAAATGTGCTGCCAAATGGGAATATGTGGGCTAATAATGGTATTTTAAAGTGTCCACATGAACAATATTGCACATGTTCAATATTAAGGTATAGCATATAACAAACTATTCATATATACATAGCGGAAAAAAACGAAAAGGAAAATAAATACTAACACACTACAAATGTGCTAACAAACATCAATCCTATTGAATTGAGCACAGATAACAATGGTATTTTGAACTATCTGAGATATGAAGATATTTTGCAATCTTAATACACAAAAGGGAAATGGGAATGATTTTGCTAACAAATGTGCTAATGAATATTCCTCTGGATCAGAGTTCTCAGGTGTCAGTTCTGCCATAGTACTGCACACTTTTCCCCTTCCTCTTACAGATTCAAATTCGAAGATTAGCTTTCATCTTAAACCACTATATCACAGTGCTGTTATACTAACGTTATTAAATGCACACTCTCAGGGCATTGACTATGCATGTTAACTGTGTGTGATGGAAAAAGATGATTGCATTGGATAATTGTGTAAATGCATGTGAGATAACATGTTATGTATGAAAGAGAGAATGATATTTTATAATGATTTTTCTTTTTTATCCCTTTTTGACAATATCTGAGTGTTTCTACCTCAATGGTATTCCACCAGGAGAGCAAGCATGTATCGTATTGCATCCAAATTACCTGAAGCACATGAATAACCCTTTAACCTTTAGGTAATCGGTGTAAAGTCATTCGATTCTCTTCGATAAACCATTCTTTAACTTACCTAATGACATCTCTGGAGCTCACTTGAACTGCACTAGTTTATTGTTTGCCATCCTTCATCACACACACAAATTTTCATCATTATCCAGCTCTTCCTGAGTTAAATCGTGTCTCTTTTTAGGAAACCCACTAAACTGTGTAATGCATGGGAACTTTGGGAAGCCTGACAGGGCTGTTGGAGTAAAATAAAATGAAGTCATATGAAGTGATGGAAGTGCTTGTTTAGTCAGTTAAACATGCTAAACATATTTCAGCAGTAAGTATGTATAAGATTCTTTGCCAGAAACACAATGCTAATCTTAAGGTCCATTAAAATATGCTGATAAATGCTTTGTCTAGTAGATCATTAAGCACAAGTATGGGTAATATACTATTACTACTAAAAATCTAAAAATAAACAGTATACACACACCCACACCCACACACACACATATATATATATATATATATATAATTTTGGTACATTTCAATACAAGTTTCATACTATCCATTTTTATACTTGAATAAATGGTTGTACAGTTTTTTTTATAGTAATTTGTTGTTTTATTTACCTGCAACCAAATTGAGAAATGTATATACTGTTTTTATGTAGATTTTTATGTGACATTAATATCTTGAATAATTTAGACACACATAAGAAAACTTCAATTTTACAGAAAATCTATCAAAGTGTAGCTAACTTTCTATACACCTAGCTGCACACATCTAAAGTTTAGCTGTTGTTTTTTTTTCAAAGTAAAATTTTAATACTTAGTTATACTCCAATGTATTTTTGTAGTCATGTATCAAAATTTGTAGCTGTGTTTAATATTAAATCTCAGATTATGACAAATCCTCTCAGTGTTCCTCTCAATGAAATGAAATACTTGACAATGATTTTGAACACTCATATAAAAGGATTCCTTTCATAAAAGTACTGTGACTGTAAAGAATTTTAAGAGCTACTTACACAAATTCAATTTTTGGTATAGTTTTACATAGCACTGAAGATGTAATTTATACAAGTTTAATTTCTACAAGTAAATATTGTATATTGCTGAAACTGATGTCATTTAACTTTTGATGTCATTTTTAAATTTTGTGTTGAGCTCAGGAAAATCTGTGATGCTGGGATGATGTGCATGTTGATCGCTGTAAATTCAATAAAACAGTTTTAAAATGATTGCTTCTGGTGTAAGATATATGTATCTCATTTGTATTTCTGTCAATTTCTTCAATACCTCATGTTACAGAGACTTGAACAGTGAAAAAGAAAAGGGCATAAACAATCCTCTTGTATTTTGCTATTTGGTCTTCTTTCCACGACAATTCCATGTTTGGTGGTATCATTTTTCCCTTCCCCTTTTTCCACATTGCTGCGATCTTGCAGACAGATCTGCCCAGGCCCTGTCACTGGTTCCCGCAACGACACAAGTTTATGTAGGAAAAGTGTAGAAGTATACTGTGTACTCTATACTGGCACAGGATTATAACATCATGTACTGTGTACTGTACTGTAACATCATGATTCTGATGCTCATATTCATAAATTGCTCATAAGCTCATGAATTCCTGGTTACGCAATTACACTATTTAACTATATAGTATATATAGATGTATAGATGAGGATGGGTTCCATTTAGAGTCTGGTTCCTCTCATAGTTTCTTCCTCATTTCGTCTCAGGGAGCTTTTCCTTGCCACAATCACCTTTGGTTTGCTCATTACGGATAAATTCCTAAATTGAAAATTTATATCTGGAATTTATATATTTCCATAAAGCTGCTTTCCATTGATAAAAGTGCTATACAAATGAAATTGGATTGAATTGAATCATACTGTAACATGAAGGAGCTAATGGAGCTCCATACAAGGTATATAAGAACGCTCCTGATGTTCTACGCTTCCTGTGAAAGGTAATGAGGGTGGCATGGGAGAGCTAAGTCATACCCAATGCATGATGCAGAGCAGGAGGAGTACTGATTCCAAAAGCGAAAGAGTCTCCAGAGATCAGCCAGTTCCGGCCAATCAACGTCTCCTCAACGTTGAAGGCAAGATCTTCTTGTTATAGCACCAAGGCTGACAAGCTAACTGGAGAGAAACAAACTGGTGGACACAACGGTCCAAAAAAACTGGAATGACAGGGTTTTCTGGGTGTCTAGGGCACACCATCATAATCTGTTATCAAATTCAATCTGCCAAAAGAGTGCTCCATGTGATTTTCCTTAACCTTGCCAAATCTATTAAGCTCTGCTTTGTACAGTCTCCTCTGGACCGTATTTGACTTCTTCAGAGTGCCAGAGTCTTTTACAAGCCATTTACAACCTAACAATGCCCTGATGTCCATCATGCAGTCACTGCAGGAGATTTTTGAAGTCAGCATTTGGTAGGACTATCCTATGACCAAACAACATCAGGCCTTTAGACGTGGTGAGTTTATTTCTCCAGTGGAAGTATCTCTGAATCTCTGCTGAGACTTTCCTGAAGTACTTTGGCCGGCCATCACTGATAACAGAACTCGGAGTCTGTAACTCTGGAGCCCATGTGGCCTGCTGCTTGAACAAGTGTAGGCTACATGCCTGGAATCTTTGTATGCTTAAATTTCACTCATTAATTCTGACACTTCAAAGTTTCTGACAGCTAGGGGGTGTCTAGGACAGCTTTTCTGCAATCATCAGCGGTTTTCTACGCACGTAAGCGGCTGTTATAACGTACCTCATTATCCTTATCAAAAGTCTCTGGCATCTCAGCGGCACAGCATTCAGATTCTTGTTGTTTAAGAGCGACATCAGGGATTTGTGATCTGTGTGATGTGAGCATAAAATCTTTCTGCTTTTGTGAGTGTTCTAGAACAGAACAGAGTCTTTAAAACAGTGTTTTAAATCTGATGCGGGCAGCTACAGGAAGCCAGTGGAAGGTGTTTAGCAATGGGGTTGTGTGGGGAAACTTAGGAAGGTTGAAACCAAGTCATGCAGCAGCATTCTGGATCAGATGCAGAGGTCAAATGGAACACAAAGGCCGAAATGCCAAGAGCGAATTGTAGTAGTCCAGTCTCAAAATGACAAGGGACTGAACACGCATCAGAGTCGCGAGAAACCAGAAGAGCGTGTCAATGTGAGGTGAGAAGGACAGTTGAATGTCCAAGGGCAACTGTTTGTTCTTTCAGAAGCTTTTTCATGAACATTCCTAGCAATGTTGCTCGCTGTCCATGTATAAAAGTTTACTTTGTCCACTAACAATTACAAAACACAGTGAAGCATGTAACAACATCTTTATTGGGTATGTAAAATAGTTAGTTCTTAGTTCCAGATATTTAACCAAGCATGTAAACTGCGATGAATAAGCGTGACAAATAGTTCTAAAAATGATAAATACAGAGGATGAAAAGACAATGTTTTGGCGAGGTGGTTTTTAGTCATATATACATGCAAATGGTCAACATTATTACAGACGGGACCCAAGAATGACAAGTCAGGAAGAGTGAGGTAACTGGATTTCACAGAAGTTGCCTGCAAAAATTCACACACTGCCACAAAGTCTTTGAAAAGCTAATATAATTCAACTGTCTAAAACAGCATAGGTTCTCAGCTGCACTCAAGGGGAGCTGCTGCATGGCACAGTGTGACGTGTTCACTGCCCCCAACATGGATGTCTACACTAGAGAAAACTTCTAACTCTTTAGCTCTGTAGTGGATTCCCAGGACTGGAGATGAGAATTACTGCTATAGATTATGATTATGATTATGATTATGAGATATTGTGTATTATGATATTGATTATCAGACAAAACTATAACAAAATGACAAAAAAGATAACAGTAAAGCATTGTTATGTATTGTTTTAACAACAATAATATATTTATATCCTTCCTCGGAGTCCTAAATTTACAGATTAAAAAAAAATATTTGTCAATTAGTTACGTATTGGGATACGTCACCTGAACATGTTTTCTGCTCAGAAAAACAGAACCTTCTTTGTTTTCCAAGCATTTGAATAATATTTAAATTAGGTTAAATTAGCTAAAAAGGTATGCACTGTATACATGAAAGCTTGAGTAATTATACACATTATGTAAAGAGAGAGGAAGCAGATAGCTTTCTAATAGAGCATTATTTTTTTTTTGCTGTGCAGATACGATTTCACAGGCTTGGAGCAAACATGGTTTAGCCAAAAAAAAAAAAAAAAAAAAGACAAAAAAAAAACCCTTAACCACTCACAGCATGTTCCTTCTTTACTGACCTGAAGCTGACTTGGAGAGTGCTTCTGATATTTGGATACACAACAGCCTTAGGGATCTTGGTTTCAAGGATATGAAGCCCTGTCACAAATATGCAGGGACATTTCTTTCCCCTCCAATGCTAAGTTTTACAATCTAGTGTACTGATGTCTCTAAAACAGATTCAGTTTTATATGCTCTCTGACTGTTTTATCAATTTGGACTAATTTAGTGCTAATGTAGTCCCACATATAGTCCCTCACATTCATCAGAACTTGTGTTGCACATCAGGGGTTTTTTTTCTACATGAAATTGATTGTCTTAGCTTGTATAACCCTGTCTATTTTTCTGATCCCAACTTTGTTGGATTTTGTCATATTACATATTTAGTAAGATAGCATGACTATTTGTTTTCACAGTCAGCAGGGCAGATTACCATTCTAGGTTCTGAAACTGTTTTAGTTTATCATTTGCTTGTCCTAAAAAGACAGGATCTTATGGGCACAAATGTCAACAACCTGATTACAGAACGTTATACTGAATTCTCGAATTCGCTGTTATTGCATCCGTAGTGGCCATGTGAGTGACAGGTTTCTTGACTTATTAGAAACCTGGATATCAGAAATCAGTGGCCATACTGGACTATTAGGAAGACCCAGGCAAATCATTCTCATCCTGTATTTAAAGTTTTGTATACTTTCACATTGCCATTGCCATTGGGATTAAAGTACCAGACAGTTGTTGCTCCGAAATACAGATAGAAGCGTCAGTTAAATAACTGTCATCTTACAATAATAACAAAAACATTGTTGTACCACTAACATGGAGAAACTGTATTTCATACAGGTGAATTAAATAATTCAAGCACACTTTATAACAAAATGTCATTAAAATTGGCATGTCGTTTCTTAACACTATGCTCAATGATGAGTTTAGGCAGATTCAGCAGGCGAAGTAGCGTATGCGGGATGCACCACAGTAAGCATTATTATGATTTTCTGGTACTGTTACTACAAAACACAGATTTCAGACTGAATGGCAGCTTTTGCAGTTTGAATCTGCAGCATATCGACATGCTTAGCACTTTGTTCTATGAATTGCTACTTATATTTTCTTCTGAAGCACCAAAATTCACTTTTTTTTTTTTTTTTTTAAATCCAGCACCGTTCTTGAACACTTTAAATAATATCCAGCTGCTATGGTGAGAGGTAGACACGCCCCACCGAATGAGCACGCCCCACTACCAATAAGACACACTCCTTTACAGGCCTCCTCACATTTTGCCTGAGAAATGCCACTAAACCATCGTGACCCTTTTGTGAGGAGGTGTGTCCGATGTATGTAACTTGTAATGTCAAGAGAACTATCCGTTACACACGCATCTATACACACGCCTCCACACACAAAGACACACACACACACACACACACACACACTCTCTATCTATGCTAAAGAATATTCTCCCTGACCAGTCACATTAAAATGCACACACACACACACACACAGTCACACAAGCAAGCACAAACACTTATACCTCCCTGTCTGATACTATGTTAAATTACACACTTTTGATTGTTACCCCTGAAATACCTTCCGTAAAGTTAACCCACTTGATATTTAACCAACATATAATAAACAGTTTCCTTCTGTATTGCACTTTCTGCATTACTGATATTGTTATTGTATAAAAGCTCATACATACATATAAATTCTTCTCTACAATAGAGCATACTTCCTTAGGACAAGCATTATAATAACTTATAATATTCAATAAAGATAGAATAAAAAGAGAGAGAGAGAGAGAGAGAGAGAGAGAGAGAGAGAGAGAGAGAGAGAGAGAGAGCGTGGCAGTATTTCCCTGGCCTAGATGTCCTGTACCTATGTAAACTGGGGCATATTCTTAGAGTCTTCTCTCATATGACATCTGAGGCCGGAAGGGTGGATTTCTCCTCCACAGTCTTTTAGTGCTAAATCCCCCAGAAGCCCCGCTCACACCACCTTCTTCCTGTTTCTGCAGTCCAATCAGTGGCTGAATACTAAAGCAGCTGTGACGTGGGTTGCTTCAGCCGGTTATAGTGTGCAAGGAAGTGGACACACATATGCGTACCAATTCAAGTGTACACACACACTACAGGAAACACACAGGTCCGACCTCCAGGTGATAGCGTGACATGGATGCCGTTTTTGGCAGGTTAGCGATGCTTTTGATGGGAAGCAGCGAGGCGTCTGTCGCTCTGAACAGAAAGACTGCATTCCTCCAAAGGCCATCGCGTTGCTGTGCATAGAAACAAATGGAGTAAAAATATTAACCCTTATCTTCTTAAATCAAGATCATAACAATTTTTTTTCCCAACATGATACTTAGCTCAATTACTCTAACAAATGTGAACAATCATTTTTCAAAATTAAGTGTTTTAGAAACAAAAGGTATATAAACCTTTCTCAGTTTTTGGTTTACTGAAATATCGGAGCCCTGTTTTCCCATGGATATTTATGTGATTTGACTACAAATCAAACGGCACAAGGCTGTGATGCTTTTGGTAAAACGTGGCCCAGGATGGTGTGTAAGGACAAGGGAATTTAAAGAAGAAGAAAGGAGCAAGAACATTCAGTGCTCTGTATAATAAAATCAGAAGAAATGTGTGCAAATGTCTTTGAAGGATTAAGTAGTCATTCTATACAGTTTTGACATACTGCAGTTTATTTGAGAATTCTGGCAGCTTTTTGCTAACAGTTTGTCTTCTGGATAAAGTGGCTGATCTGGTTCATAGGTATATTCATGGTAAACTGGGATGTTGGTGCTAGAGGATTTACACACATCAGGAGGACTGTAACTTGATAATACATTCTATCGATAATAATTGAGGTGGTTTCAATCAATATTAGAAATTCTTTAAAGAACTTTAAAATAAATGTACAATAATGTTGTTATAAAATTATGATATGGCCTGGGTCAGTGAGACCTCCATCAGAACAGGTGGGTTAAAGGACTAACTAATGGCGAAACTAAGGGCGAAACTAACTAATCAGAAAGTGAAAGCTATCTGATTAGCTAGAAACAGCTAAGAACAGCTAGATCAGAATCACTTTGTGTGTTGTGGCATTCTCACCCAGCATGTGTCCTCCAACACTTCTGGTTCCAGCATCATTCCATTCCATGCCATAAACCTCACGGCATTCTTGGAAGGAGTCTGAGTGGGGGTGGAGCTCCAGATGGTGATGTTAAGACAGTGTATGGTGATACGTTGCTCTGCCCCTGAACCCAGCAGATGCAGGAAGTTCATTTGGACATGCCTGACTCTGAACTCCAGCTAAAAAAAAATCACAGCACTCACAAATTAGCTTTTGAAAATAGAAAACTGTCATTATTTACTATCTATTACTGATGGCTTTGCCCGTTGATGATAGCAGTGACACGAAGACATGATGTGACCTGTCATTGCGCTGCAGCTACCACCTATGACCCACCATTTGCACTTACATGTACTTAACACTGTTGAGACGGTATCTGTAGAGTTACACTTGCCAAAGTTGGAGCTAGCTAAATCTAGCAGCATGTCCAGAATGTGAGCACAACATAGCGGCAACCTTGTATATGCTTCATCAGAGCAATTTGTCAATGACTATTCATTTTTCGTTGTCACTTTTTTGTAATAGAGCTGGTGCATTAATATATGACTGTTAATTTGCCATTAAATATAGTTAAATTAGTTGAACAATTACATCAGGTTAACATGCAGGTTTACATTATTTGAATATATTAGGTTAATTCTGATTATGTTCCAATTAATATCTGATCAGTTAAATTCAATACCTTGGACACAGTAATTGGTCTAAGGCAGGTGAGCCCGCCTCTAGTGAAGTTGCATGTCACTTCTATAGAGTCAGTGGGACAACCCAGGTTTGGGTCAATCCAGTAAGTGCCTATAAGAAGGAGAGGATATTTAAATGCAATATTCATTGAACCATGTTTCACATTTTGCAACATTCACAAGCTGTATATGCAAGAACATTTTGTCACTATAGCAAATAGGCCTATGTTTATACACGAGATAATTAATTAAATTGAACACACCATCGTTGAATTTGTGTTGGCAGGCTATAAGGTCCCGGCAGAGGCGAGCCGGATGATCCCGTGTTCCTAGTGGATTCTTCAGACTGAAAACTAGCAAATTCAGATAGTGCAGTGTCTGTAAGATCTCTGGAGCTCGGTCCATTGGAAAATCCATTAGATCTGCCGCCTGAGAGAGACGGAGAGAGAGAGAGAGCAAGCGAGAGAGAGAGAGAGAGAGAGAGAGAGAGAGAGAGAGAAAG
The DNA here is from genome assembly GCA_022985145.1 of Pangasius djambal. Taxonomy (NCBI): domain Eukaryota; kingdom Metazoa; phylum Chordata; class Actinopteri; order Siluriformes; family Pangasiidae; genus Pangasius; species Pangasius djambal. The sequence goes on along the minus strand of CM040989.1, from coordinate 16,809,246 downwards.
AGATTAATTTTAAACTACCAATGCAGATGCAGAAAAAACAGAGTGGGAGACACTAAGACAAGTTAGTAGTGCTGGCCATGGTTAATTATGAGAGGCATATTTTTAAAACAGAGTGTAATTCACACTTCTTTTTTTTTTACAGAATTCTTTGTCTTTTTGGTGTACAGTCATGTACACCAAGATGATAAGTCATGAGACACCCACACTTTTCATCATGACATATCGGCAACCGAAAAAAAATCCTCAAACCCCAAAAATCACATCATAGAAAGATAAATCTGGACATAATACATCTTAATGCATCTGTACTTTTAAAAGAGCAGTGTAATATTCACATGAAAAGGCACTCCGAGCTAATCGTCATCTCTGCAATCATGCCATTTTTTAAAAATCCTAAATATCTGTACAGGTAGAATAATAACATTGTTGCCCCTCTAACTGTATATAGCAGGTGGGGGTGTGGTTTAGTGGGAGTCTGCAGTGGGAGGGTAATATCTGGGGACAAGTTAATGATTAACATGTGATCTCTGTCCCCTGAGCAGTGAGCTGAGTGTGTGTACAGTATGTATGGTGATGTGAGTGGAATGAAGCTGAAAAGCTGCCAAGTATATATATGGTCCTGTGTATTAGTATATATACATTTTCATACACACCTTAGTTTTAAAAGCAGCATGTGAACCAACAAACTCAGACAGAGTTCCACCACTATCATCCTGTTGCTTTAGAACACACACAGATACACACAAAATCAATCCATTTTTGATTTTCATTGGGTCAGATGGGCTGATCAGTGGGAAAAAAAACCCTACTTAAATACTTACAAAGGCTTTTGGGATGCTGGGAGGTCCCTAAAAAAAGGGAAAAGCAACCAGTTAGGGCTTAAGTTCCTATGTGCACTTAGGCCAAAAGGAAGTCTGTGTATAGATTAAAAGCTGTCTTACTGGTGGTCCAGGAGGTCCTCGACGTCCAGGAGCACCCTAAAAACAGTCAGCATAGTCTAAATGACTGTGAAAGGTGTGTGTGTGTGTGTGTGTGTGTGTGTGTGTGTGTGTGTGTGTGTGTGAGTCTGTGCATGTGTGTGTCTATGAAAGCCTCACCCTTGGCCCCTGAGCACCCTGTATGACAAAATAAAGAAAACACAATATTTAGAGTTTTCTATTTTTCTATTAATGAAACACTGCACTTAAAAAAAAAACACACACACAAATTCTGTGCATGTATATTCAATTTTACCATTTCTCCTCTGCTACCAGAATCTCCTCTAGGACCCTAGGCAAAGGCCAGAGATCAAGAAAGTCATGTGTCAAAAATTCAGTGGGGCAGTAGTCATCATATCCTTTACCAAATGGCTTTAAAAGGCTTGTTTATTTCATCTTTTAGAAACTAACACACACATTGTCAAATTGTATTGCTCAAATATTTCATCATTTTTCAACATTAAGTCAATAAGTCAAGTAACATAATGCGTAGTGGACTATATTAAGATATCAAAATGTATATTAAGATAACAAGCAACACCAATTGCTACAGTGTGCTTAAATAAGTGAGACGGTGACAAAACAATTATATAAAATGAAGCAGTGAAGAAGTGTGTAAACAGGATATTTCATGTTACTAAAACAGCTAAAAAATGGATTTGTCTCTGTTTTAAATAGTGGATTCTTGAATAGTGAGTATTTTTTAATTTTTATTACTTTATATTAGTATGTATAATGCTTTACATTTTAATACTTTATATTAGTTTTTGATAACTAAAGAAATAAAAACAGTTCTTGGTAATGGACTCAGACATTTGGGCCTCTACTGTATGTTTTCTATATATTTAAATTGGTATTATTTGTAGCATGTCATACCACAGCGTTTATTATTATTAATTTTCTACAACAACAGCTCTGACAGAAGCAATGGCTGTAATTCAAATCACAGATTTATATTAATGCTCTTATTAATACTTGATCTAATACATTATGTTTTCTATAGTAACAACTCATTCACAGGGACTTGTATGATACTTAACATAATCTAAAGCTAATAATAGATAGATTTTTATTATTTGACACAGAAAAACATATAATCATTGATATAGTGAAGATTTTTATACAGAGACATTTATTTAACATTTATGAAAGGAGGCTCAAGTGTCAGCACTCGGTAACTTTTCTGCCATGGGGGAGTTTTCAGAATAGAGGACTTGGTACATTCGGGTTTCTTGATAACATCGCAAGCTGCATTTTTTGTTTCATTAACTGGGGAGATATAAACTCTTTATATTGGCTGTAATGTTAGTGATAACAGGAACTAACTTGTTTCCCTGACATTCGACAACATTAAATTATAACCTGATGAAATGTATGATGTATACAGAAATAAAACACTTCTGATCACTCACAGGACTGCCACCTGGGCCAATTATACCAACAGGACCAGTCACTCCCACTTTACCCTGAGGAAGATGGGAAAGAAAAGCTTAAACATTTCTGTCTTGCACTACTGATAAACATAAATAAGTCTAGATTGGAATAAATTATGATGAAGACTGCAAAAACCATAATAGGTGTATGTGTTGGTGGATAACAGTCTATAATTTGCACCCATAACTCTATGCTTGCATGTGTGGTGTGTATGCATCCAGAAGCCAAACTGTAGTAAAAAAAAAAAAAAAAAAAAAAGACATTCAAAGCAAATATGAAAATGTCATATTTCATGCCAAGAAGAAAGTACATCAGTCATGACCTTAGAGAAGCAATTGTTGCTGCTCATCAGTCTGAGAGGGGTTATAAGGCCATCTCCAAACAATTTGAAATTCACCATTTTACACTGAGAATTACTGTTTACAAATGGAGAGCCTTGAAGACAGATGCCAATATTCCCAGGAGTGGGCATCCCAGCAAATTCAGTCCAAGGTCAGAATGTTTAATACTCAGACATATAAAGAAAAACCCAAGAGGTACATCATGTGACCTACAGCCTCTGTAAGTACATTAAATGTTTATGTTCATGACAGCACAATTGGAAAAAGACTGAACAAGAATAGGTTTCATGGAAGGGTGGCTAGGAGCCCTTCTCTCCAAAAAGAATATGGCAGCACTATTTAGGTTTGCTAAATTGCACCTGAACAAACCAGAAAAGTTCTGGAACAATATCATTTGGACTGATGAGACCAAGGTGGAGATGTTTGGTCATCATGCACAGCACCATGTTTGGCGAAAACCAAACACATCATATGTGTGATGATCTGGGCTTGTTTTGCAGCCACAGGACCTGGGAAACTTGCAGTCATTGAGACAACAAAGAACTCCACTTTATACCAGAATATTCTCAAGACACGTGTGTGGCCATCTGTCCAGTTGCTTAAGCTGGGCCGATATTGGACTATGATCCCAAGCACACTGGCAAATCAAACATCATAATGGCTAAAGAAGAAAAAAATCAAGGTGTTGGAATGGCCAAGTCAAAGTTCTGACCTCAATCCCGATGAGATGCTGTGGCAGGATCTTACGAGAGCTGTGCATAAATGAATGCCCTCAAATATCAATGAACTGAAGCAATTTTGTAAAGAAGAGTGAGCCAAAATATCTCCAAAACGTTATGATAAACTCCTACAGACAACGTTTACTTCAAGTTATTGTTGCTAAATGTGGTTCTACATGTTACTGAATTGTAGGGTGTACTTATTTTTCCCACCTGGTTTCTGAATGTTGGCATACTTTTTGGAGGGAAAAAAAAGACTACATATTGAAATCTGTTTTTTTGTTGTCATCCGCGGTCATTTGTTTGTTTATAGAAGTTGCTGAGGACAACACAATTGTTATTTAGGCCCTGATAAATAAAAACATTGAATTGAAGGAGGGTGTATGAATGAATGTTTAGTCTCACCATTTGGCCTGGGGGCCCTTTAGGTCCACGAATGCCTTTTGGCCCAAAGTCACCTGGAGGCCCCTGCCCAAGAAGAAAAGACACTATTAATTAAACACATATGCACACCTAGATACAAACAAAATCACTACTCACATACTAAACTATGTGTTCATGATATTTCCTAGTTTTGCAAAGTTAGCGTAACATGCAGTAACCAGAGACCAAGAAAACATGGCACAATATAACACACCGTGTGTGTGTGCTTGTGTGTGGAGGGTTGGTATGTTTGTTGACAGATGATGGTGCCTGTGCTTTTCCATAATTTGTACTCATGTGTGTGTGGTGGATGTGGAAGTTTGAATGTATGGGGCCATTTAAAACTGGGGATGAGTGAACTTTGTTAATCCTGCACACACAAACACACACACACATACACACACACACACACACACAAACAAATCTTCAACCAAGGATTAGCATTTACCAGTACAGACCACACATCTGGATCAGGAGTGGACAAACAGATTTTCATGTCTGGATTTTAGTTTTATATTTATAGTTTCCTGGCGGAGAAGACGTTTCAACAACCACCCTCCAAGGACACAAAATGTCTTACTGACTTTCACAAACCAAAAAAATTGGTATGTTGATATGTTTAAATTTAATGCACTTCACAGTAGTGTGATGCACCTCAGTACTCTAACTATAGCGCATGCCTCTGAATCCCACGACCTGCTGCACTACACACATTGGCTGAGGTGAGCTCTGACTGATGGCAGAACAGTTTTTACAAGGCAGATTAATTAGCATGCACAGATGACAGATGATCTTTCCAGAATTAGGAACACACAGGTATGGAAACACAGAAGAAACTGAACATAAATAAAGACTAGCACAAAGCTGTCATATAACTCTCCTGCTACTACACAGTCACCCAGTCACCTATAGCCCATTTATAGAAGCCGGCCCTGCTCTGTATTAATGCACTTAACTAGCTAGTTTGTTACATTTGTAACTTGTGTACATTATTATGTTAAAATAAGATACCAGTTTAAGCCTAACCAATTATGTTTCCAAACAACCAAAGGCAGCACACTGGAGTTTTTGCCCAGTAGGCCATATAATAAATGTATGATTTGTCCACTCTTGAAATGGTATTTGTGACAATGCCCATTGTTAAAAGCACTATACAAATAAAATTGAATTGAATTGAATTGAATATGGAGAGTAACTATGGAACTGTAATAGAGGGAAGAACTCTGAGAACTTGACTCTGGATGACTTCTGTTTTGCATGAGACAGCCAGGCTCACCACTGACGAGTCTTGAGTAGACTTTGAGTATTAGAGATGAGAGGGAGGGGTGTGGTGGGGTGGAGACTAGAAATAGGAATCTGTGGATGTTAACTAGGAGGAAGGCCAGGCTTCAGGTGTGGTCTTTTCCCCAAACTTTAGTTATTTCATAACTCCAAATGCACGTCATTGCACTTCTCACTCGATTTTGCTTTAAAAAAAATGTAAACCAAGGTCAACAAAAAGCAGAAAGCTTTACACTCTCTCTTTCTCTCTCCATCTTACCTTCGGACCAAATATTCCAAGTATCCCTGGAAATCCAGGCTCTCCAACATCTCCCTAAAAATAACATGACATTAAACCATAAAGAAATATACTACTAAGTTTACAAACCTAACAGCAATAAAACATGCTTGTGCTGATGCATATACTGTATGCTAACAGTGCTAAGCGAGCCGAGCAATTTCAGAGCAAATCTCTACTGTTTTGCTTTAAAACTTTACATATCAAGAATAGAAAGAATCTGTCCTCAAAGATGTTTTTTGGCCCCAAATGTCAGTATCTTAAGGACAACCGAACTTATTAAAACAGGGTGGGAATTTTCACCAAAACTTTTTACCATCTCAAACATTTTTACCATCTCAACCATTCAAATGTTAATAAAAGTTTACTTTAAGTAATTCAAATTCTGAAATCTCAAATTCTAAAATCTTTAGCTACTGTAAATTTTAAGTGCAAGCAGATGTGTATGAATTATTAAAAATCCCAATCTTTAAATTACTAAAATATATCTTCAAGCAACTGGAAGCACTGGAAAAACAAAACAAAACAAAACAAAAAAAACCCTAGTAATAAATATTGATTAGTATTATAAAATCTAAACAGATTTAAGCACCTAAACAGATATATCAATAATGAATGTAATTTGGTGGTATTAAATGTATCCAGAAAAAAACATCTATATTTAGTTTGTCTCAGTCTATGCAGATTTAATCATATACATCTCAGTTTTGTTGTAAAATCTATGGTATGTAATAGTAAACAGCAAACAGTACCATTAAATAAGGTGCAAACAAAATACTTTAATTCCCAAGGGATTTGACCTTTGATTAAAAAAACGTCATAAAGCAATATAGAAAAATAACAGCCATGTTTTAGTAGTTTGTGGCCCTAATACAGTGTTTACGGTACTCACTGGCTGTCCTTTGGGCCCTGGATCCCCCTGAGCTCCTGGCAGTCCCATTCCTCCTTTAAATCCTCTTTTCCCCGAAGGACCAGGATGACCTGGGAGACCTCGTTCACCCTGCCAGTTAATAAGTACGTTATTGACATTGATTTTCATTGAATAATATGGCTGAACTTAAATAAAATTTGATCCCATTTCCTGAAGGGATTTATCAAATAGCTAAAATGATCTTACTCTTGAATAATTAGTTTTAACTGGTGATCTGAAGAGTATCTGTTCCTAAAATGCCGGTACAATGACAATTAAAGGCAGTAAGATGCATTCAAAAACCAAAGAGCGTAGACATGAGTGTTCATTTGTTAATGAGGCGGCAAATGTGAATGAAAACCTTCTCAAAGGCTCTGTTTAAATGCTGATGGCATCAGATGTGCAAACATTCAGTGAATCTCTAATATCAAATCAATGTTAACCGTGGCAATAAGTCATCATTATGAAAAAACATTCTGACTGTTTTCTTTATCTTTATTCAGACTTCTAATTCATTCAAAATGTGCTGCAAAATTAATACAATGCAACATTATTCGCAAAAATTACACAAACACTTGTCTGCATTTTGCATGTGAAGAAATGGCCCACATTACATATTTATTAAGGCAAACACACAAAATACATATTGCCTGCTGTTATGTTTACCC